>CM032229.1:162855000-163297500 GCA_019009955.1 Riptortus pedestris | reverse complement strand
AAGTCGATTTCAATTATGTCTTAGGCCACGCAAGTCACCCCCTGCACTTACCACCTAAAAGGAAACAAACAATTCTCTAACCTAAAAATATCACTTCCTTTTTACCATCCGGAGGGTGGAGGAGCCCCCATCTACCGTGTGAATTTTCACTCTTGAATACGCATTGATAAAAATATGAGAATACCGATAAAATCCACTCCGTCCATACCGGGGTATTTTAGTTATTTCATTCCATGAGGATAGACACAAAACAAATGTGGACTGTGGTGTAGTGATTTGTGTTTTAGATATTTCAGTGTGCTGTAATGAGAGCGAGCGAGTGGGGGAAAAGACATGCAGACTGCTGACAATGCGCTACTGAAAATGGGTTGCATTGTATTGCTAGCTTTTAGAGAGTGAAGAGTTTTTCTGATATGCAAGTGCTCCAGCTCTGTCTCCTTGCTTTGGCTCCCTGCGGTATGTGTGCTTTAATGTAATTAGAGTTGTCTTAATATATGTTTTAAGTAGTAGCATATGTATATATAGATATAGCGTAGATATAGGATATTAGAGAAGTTAGCATATATGTATTTATTTTAGCAGATTTCCCTTAAGGGAAATCAGCTATTGAGGTCGTACTCATGATGCGAGTTTCGAAAAATTTCTTCAAATGTCCATCGATCCTACCCAGGAGATGACGAAAATGAGGTCCGCTCAAAATTATATATATATATATATATATATATATATATATATATATATATATATATATATATATATATATATATATATATATATATATATATTTGTCTGTTAACGCTCTAGCGGTCGCAATTCTTGTTTGATCTTTACCAAACTCGGAATTTAATCGTTTTATGTAAAAAGGAAGATCAAGTTCGTTAATGGCTGAAATCGGACCAGTGGGAGGGGGGGTTTAGAGGGGGGATTTTTGAAAATTCAAAATATCTCCGTTATTATGCGTCGGATCGAAAAATTGTATATAATAAAATAAATCAATAAATTATTGCAATTTAAATTTACTATAAATAAGTGTTCTATACATTTATTCTGTATCTTGAATATTAACCGAGATATTTGCATTTGTATTCTGCGTGTGGTCACCAGTAGGCTATGTTCGAACTTTCCGGCGAGAGCTCTGGCGGCCGTTTCTATAACTATTCGTCCCTCGTGAATAGGTTTAGAGGTTAGGTCAACTGTTTTTGGGGCTAGAAACTACTGGGTTATTACGCCCTAAATAATGTTTTAGGTTTAGAGGTTTCTTACTACTACAGTTGTTATTAGGCAGATTTCCCTATTGTAAAACTTCACTTGGGAAATCTGCTTAGTTTACGCAGCCCCTGCGTGACGGACTTTTATTTCTATTATTAATATATGTATATTCCAACTAGCGGTGTGTGTGCTATTCCTGATCAGCCAACATGACATGGACACTACACCACTTCCTTGTACTCCTGTTTAATTTAATACAAAAATATTTTACAGCACTTCAATTAAATTTACTTGATTTGTAAGTTTATCAAGCGAAGGTGACTAACCAAATGCTACAGATTAAAAGACAACGTTAATCATAATTTATAAAATATTTGCAATAAACAAATGGTCTTTTACAAATCTTATGTATCTCTAATGAGTGGGGAGAAATGCAGTTTATTTTGTTCTAGCCCTTTACTAAACTTCATTCAATTTTTGTCACGAAAGAAGAGGGGAGAAGAATAGATCTGAGTTTGAGTAAATATTGGTCATTAAAATTTATAATGAAAGGAAATTTCCGAATTGTAATGAATTAAAGAGTTTTTGATTCCTGCCTTCTTCCGACTGTGGCATACGGTAGCGAAACATGGTCTATCACAAAAAGCCAATCAAGGAAACCGGAAGTATGACAAATATCACTTGAAAGGACCATCCTGAACATCAGGAGGAATGACCATATTAGAAGTTCCATCGTTAGGGACAAAAAACGAGACTGACAGATATCAAAGACTATATGGAATCATTGAAATGGACATGTCACCACCTCAGAGCTCCAGATGATATTATTTATTTGAGATGCCGCTACAATGGCGATTCATCTTTTGACATATGCTAAATGTTACAAAAGTACAAAATAAATAGAACCTTGCCGCTACAATGGCGATTCTTAACATGCTAAAATATAATTTCACAAAATTAAATAAATATTAAAAGTTTTAGACAGCTAACGTTTACAAATGTATAAAATAAATAGAGTGGACAAAACTAAATATAAATGGTTGCTATATTTACAACATGAGGAAAAAAAAACTAAGATAAACACTGTGAATAGTTAAACTGGAAGGAGTCAAAAGTTATATTCCACAGTGGTTGCTATATATAACTTTCATAATGGTTAATAATAGCTTTTATATTTCATCAAATAATCCATTATTTCTTAAATACTTAAAAACATCATCTATAAAATGGCTACTGTCGGCCAGTAGTTCGCATACATTTGTGGGCCATGGGTACGTTTTCACTTGTGTGCAGTCAGTTAGTATGTGTTTTACAGATGATAGATGGTCAAAGCAAATAACTCTCTGTGGACTCCTTACGACCTAAAAAGAAAACATGGAAGACAGGCCAAAAGATGGGCATACTGGATGAAAGAAATGGGAGGAGCAACGAGGTGGAGATTGGCCAGAGATTGACTTGCTCTGATGTAGTAGAGCCAAGAGATGGCAACGACTTCCGTTTCCTACATTACTGGACACCTCTCGATAGTGTACCACTGTATAAAGGGAAGGTCAATTGCCTTAGCTGCCTTAGCGGCCTTAATTAATAGAATATTGTTAACTATATAAGTGAGAATGTAATTAATTGCATGTTGTGTCACAGTTTTGTTTAGTTTTACTTTTATTAGTAGTAATTATATAACACTTTTGTATGTTAATAATCATTTAGATTAATATTTAATTGATCTTATTAATGAACTATTTTGTTTATGGCACCTGAGGAATAATAAAGGTCATTTTTCGTTCACTTTAGGTCAAAGAGAGAGGTACACATGGGGGCTTTAAAACTGCCATAAATATTATGTTTCAAAATTCTAAGCCAAGTCGTTTTTGAGTAATGCGAGTTACGTACAGACCTTAAGTCGACGTTGGATGACTTCAGGGGTGATCAAAATGGTCAATTCCGCTTAAAATCTGAAGCCATAAATTTATTACTCATGTATTTAATTCTTTTGCTTTGAAAAAGGGAGTTGAAATAATAGAATAAATGATTCTTTCAATTTCTGCTTAGTATTGGATGCCTCTTCCTACTACGGTTAGTTAAGTCGGATGATATGCTAACTAGCCTTATTCAGAAGTCAAAGGGAAAGCAGTGTGCTATTTCCCTGATTGTAGGAAATTAGATTATGTGGGAGATAGAGATAAGCCATTTAAGTAGACATATACATACACTTATATATATGTTTACAACATGTCCTTTAAGTTTTTCGTGAACAAGTGGTTCCTAATTATTTACGGAAATGCTCAAGGATACAGTGTCACAAGGGCCATGAGTGGTTTCTCGTTTCCTTCTTTATAAGAGTAACCAGAACGAGAGTTTGAACGATTGACCAGAATTGTTTGAGCATCCCTACTTGGCCTGAACAACTCCAATTTAAACGTACCTCGAACCTCTCCTTGCTGACACGAACCAGTTTTATTTATTTATTTACTTGAGATGCCACTCCAATGGCGATTCATCTTTTTTTGTTAGAATATCATTTTACAAAATTAAATAAATATTAAAATTTTTACAAAGCTAAATTTTACAAATGTACAAAAGAAATAAATGTAGAAACTAAACATAACTTTCATAATGGTAAAAAATAGCTTTTATATTTCATCAAATAATCCATTATTTCTTAAATACTTAAAAACATCATCTATAAATATTGGCTACTGCCGTCTAGTAGTTCGCATACATTTGTGGGCCATGGCTACGTTTTTATTTGTGTGCAGTCAGTTAGTATGTGCTTTACAGTCAGCACTCTGTTGCAGTTGCGACATATAGGTTCATCTTGTCTGCTCATTAGATATGCATGTATCCTAAGCGTAAGCTTGTAAGTACAATTTCTTCTACAACGAACCAG
Organism: Riptortus pedestris; assembly: GCA_019009955.1. Lineage (NCBI taxonomy): Eukaryota > Metazoa > Arthropoda > Insecta > Hemiptera > Alydidae > Riptortus > Riptortus pedestris. The sequence goes on along the minus strand of CM032229.1, from coordinate 163,293,404 downwards.
TTTTGGATCTTGACAAAAAAAAAGTACTAGGTAGATAGATATAATTGCAGCTGTTGAGAAAATGGTTAATTGTTAATGAAAATAACAATTATGTACATATATCTACCTACATTAATATAATGACATTTTTTGCTTAATAACACAATAATAGGGCTCAGAAAAATATTTATAAATTACTTTATTTATCATCTTCCATTTTGTGCTTCTAAGAATAATTGGGACGGGTTATCTACAGGGGTCTTTTCTAGCCAGGATGGGACTAAGGATTAAGTTGATTAAGTTTTTCTCTAAATACATTTCTATTACTCAGGTAGTAGTCGCAGCCACGACTCTTGAAAATTAATAATTAAATTACACTCAATTAGAAATAAATCCTTGGTAAGTACCATCAGTGTTTATGGCAATTGATCCAACACTCCTAGCTTCTATGTGAATGTTTATCACTAAGTAACTGTTTGCTGACGATAAAGCATTTATAATTTCAAGTTTCCGAGTTGACACTATTGCCAACCATCTCACCATAGCATTGACACAATGTATTAAGTATTGTAATAAGTGGAAAATAAGATTGAATTCTCAAAAAACAGAGGTTATTCTTTTTACTAGGAGGAGACCTCGAGTGTACCCTGAAGTTAAAATGCAAGGCAATCCCATCCCTTGGTCAAAGAATGTGAAATATCTTGGAGTCATATTAGACTCTAAACTTACCTACACTAACCACATCAATACTCAGTGTAATAAAGCTATTGGAATACTACAATCCTTATTTTCTGTACTAAACAGAAATTCAGGGTTAAGTATATCTAACAAAAAACTTGTTTACTACTTATATATAAGGCCTGTTTTATTTTATGCCTGTCCTATTTGGTCAATGACATGCGAAACTAATAAGCGTAAATTACAAGTGGCTCAAAATAAGTGTTTAAGATTTATTGGTTCATTCCCACGATGGACTCCTGTCATGCACATGCATGAAATTCTTGACATTCCCACAATAAATGAGTACATAACTAAGTTAGCAGAACACTTTTTCGATGCATGTCAAAATAGTAAGTATCAGCACATTGCTGATATAGTTAATTATAGTTATAGTAGTTTAAATTACAAGAATTACAAATATAAGAGACTTAAGCACATAACATTTTAATTTCTCTGAAGAGCTTTTATTTTTTCTGTACAAATTTATATTCTTCTGTGTATCTTATAGTTCTTCTATAGTTCTTTTGTATTACTTTTAACCGTTCTGTAATTGAGAATTTTTATTTATTTCTGTATTTGGGTTTTTTTTTGTATTCTTTTCCCTTATTATACATTTAGATATTAGAATAAAAATAGATATAAGTAATGTGGAATATTTAAAAAAGCCAATAAGCTTGAAAAATTGTATTTACTTCTATTGTAAATTATTATTTGTTAATATTTTAGATAATAAAATTCTTTTAACTCTTTAAAAAAAATCACTAAGTAAATGAAATCATTTTAATTTCGAAGTTTACCCATAACCCTTTATACGTTTTATCATTAGTCTTGGCATTTTTTGTGTTTTAATACAAGGAAATGCTAAACTACAGAAGGGCTCTAGGTGTTCTTTACTTGAGCACAAAGTTCTTCTATAGTTATAGAAGAAATAGTTGGAGGGTTTTAAGAGCCAGAGATAAAGTTGAAGTTGCCATGTTGAAAGCTGGTAAGCCTGAGGAGTGTGTCCAATGGGATACTTTGCATCGATCTTCGAAGGGGACTTTTTGTTGCGAACCGACCCCAGCACCAAGGTTGACTCCACTATCATCTGACCTTAAACTTCTACAGCATTAAACAGAAACTTGTTCTTAATTTAGAATAATAAATTTCTATGTAGTAAATGAAGATACTGTCTTCCTGGGTATTATTACTTTCTTGTAACCACTGCCCAGTTCCAATGACTCTCCGGTTTTGCTCCAGTTAACAATGGCTGTTAATCTCCAATCCTAACCAACCCTTTGTACAATGAAAAAACTAAAACTCACTAAGATCACCGATGAATTAAGGATAACAATTAAATGATGGCAGATGGTGGTCGGATATCGGCTATAAATTCTCAGTTCTTCAGATAGAGGAATTTATTTATTTTTATGCTGACAGTTTCGAGCACCGTTGGTTCCTTCTTCAGAGCTAACAATGAACGAAAATCCAACAAGTGTAATAGATTTGTGAAAAATGGTGAAACAGATTTTTTTTACACAATGGTCATAATTATCACAACAATTTTAATTTGTAACACATAACAATAACAAAAAGGGGGGTTTGGAAGTAAAAAACTATAATGAGAGGTTAAATATTAGATATGGTACATTCCAATTGTAGTGGAGAAGAAGCTGGTAGCAAAATAACTCAGGTACTCACTGAAAGTTACACCTTGAATGAGAATAGGACAAGGGAAGGTAGGGATTGAAAGGATTTGGGAAAAACCTAGTGAAAAGAAGGTCATTGAGAAAGTAATATTTTAAAGATGTGTGCATATGTGGGAGATATGTTTTGTTCGTCTGTTTTGTAGTGTATGCTATTGGGGCCTATGTTAATGTGGAAAGTTTCAGAAAAGAGACGTGAATGGTGATTTTTTTTTGCCTCTCTAATATGGAAGTGATGTAGAAATCAAAGTTGTGGTTGATTGTGATGACGCGTGCTAGGGTGGAACTGTCTATTTCTTCTTTTGTAATAGTGTGTTTGTGTTGGTAAAGGCTGTTAAAACTGATAGATAATAATTAAAATACATAAAAATCAAATATAAAACTAAACTATAAAAATAACATTCAATATCATATTGATTAACTTTACAAACGAAAGACCAAGTCACAAGTAGATAAATTTAATTTGAATACCTGGATTAGAAGTATTACTAGCAAAACCAGTTTTGTGATGCTCACCTGTAACAAAGAATATATTTCATAAAATTAAGATTTTCAGATTGTTTTTGTGATTAATTTCAGTTTTGCATTTATTGAATACACAAAATAAGGAAGGATCCCAGCAAAAGTGACAGGCAATAACAAATTATTAATAAGATCAAACTAGTTTAATTTTCTTGATAAATATGTATAACAAAATATTTTCATTTATAAAAACGACTAATCTTCTATTTTATCTCATTACTCTCATATTTTATGTACCGAATATTGCTATGTGCATTAAAAACTATTTTTTTGCAGAAATATCACAGATTACCGATTTATATTAAAGAAAGATTTTCTTATTTATTACCCATGACGATTTTTTAAATGTTTCTTTGTATAAATATCAAGATAATGATGAAATTGATGAAATACAGCTAAACAGTTAAGAATATTATTAATGAAATGCTAATTTTAATGCATACATCAATAGAATAGGATTCCATTACGGTAGTTCACTCACAAGTAGAAAAAAATTAAAATTTAATTTTTTCGATTATTTGTAAGTGAAATAACAGTATGTACCGCTCATTCATTCAAATTTGATCGCATTTTATGTTATTGTCTTTAATGAAAGGATTGAATTCGAGAATTAAAATAATTTAAATATTTACTTTATTATAACAAATTATTCCACATTTTATTAGCATTTGTGAACGGTTTAATTATTTTTTGAATATTCAGTATATATTGTTAACTGTTTAAAGTAATTTATAATTAGTTTTATATTAAATTTTAACAAAAAGTGCGTTTATTATTTATTTCATTTAGTGCTAAATCGCAAAAGGATGTACTTTTTATTATAAGTGAATTTGTTATGTAATTTAATATTAATTTTTTTTATAATTCTATTTCAATCAAAGGTCAAACTCCTTGTAATAGAGTGCAACTATTCGCAGACAATAAAATCATATCATACATCTAGTATTACTCAAAAAAGACTTAAAGTTTTAAAAATAACAACTGCCTTAATTAATGCTGTACCAAATTAAGAGGCTTCTGGTACAGTTTCTCTTATATCCTGGGTAGAGACGAATTTCATGAACCTTATTTTAATTAAAGCTGCAATAACAAACATATTATGTTATATTAAAATTATTTCAGCTACCAATTAGGTCTTTGGCAATGAACTTTCATGGATCAATCCTTAAAACTTATTAGAATTGTGCGGAATTTAAGAGGAAATCCATCACATTGGTAGGAATATGCTTGAACTAATAAGATTTCCCACATCCGGGCAAACTTATAACGTCATCTCACATTACACTCTATATTTCTCACTTGTAAGAGTCCTATGTAAAAAAAAGGGCCAAAATATTTAATCTTTACAAGAGATGTTTCCTGAGACAACTGCTATAAATGAAAATCACAAGGGTGAGAATGGGTTTTAGGAAAAGATGAAAAAAAAAAATAAAATTGCAAATAACTCCATTAAGAGGAAAATGTAGTGTGCCCTTTCAGTAAAGATGGCGTCATCTACTCATTTTATTCACCGTTTTTCCTTCAATGACCTTTTGAACGGAAAATTGCTCAAAGAGCTTCAATTTTAAATTAATGGAAAGGCTGCAAGTGAAACCAGGGATATACAAGGAATAGGACACTATCAACGAGATTGGTTAAACTCAGTTCTTCGATTTCTTCATTAAAGGATCTGACCTTCCTTTTAGGAGATTTCCCTTCTGGGAAATCAGCAGTTGAGGTCGTACTCATGACGTGTTTTTCGGAAAAAGTTTTAAAATACTCATCGACCCTAACTAGCAGATGACGAAAAAGAGGTCCATCTATAATTTTGTACATATACGCCAGTCTGTTATTCTTCAGCACTGTTTGTTGAAAGTGAAGAATATTCTCTTGGAAAGAGAAAAATATACGTCCAATTCTTCACAAATTTTATTTCAGCGCTAAGCGCTTTCGAAGACTATTGTCTCCATCTTCAGAGCTACACATGAAAAACAATAACATCAATAAAATCTCTATACATTGCAACAGGGTCATTAATCATATTAACATCAATAAATAAAAACACAAAATAAATATCTAACAATGAACATAATAAATGTACTTAAGTCAAATCCTAAAATAAAATACAGAGAGTGAGAGATCTATTGAGGTATAGCCAAAAAATACATTACTGGCCTACTTGCATGCGCTCATTGGGAAAGACAGCAAGCGACTGGCTGGGACGCGGGAGATAACATCGAGGTCCAGTACCCCCGACATTGCAGACTTATAACAATCGGTCTTTTTGTTCAAAGAGAGACTACCAATAAGTTTCTTATTCAATGCAATCTCCACACCTTCCAATGCACTTAATTTTTTACCTTTCTTGGCCTCATGTAATAAGCACACTTCATGGGGTCCTTCGCTATATCCCTCTTGTTCTTGATGGCAGAAAAATCCCGAATCTGATCGATAACCATGTTCTCTACACCGGGTTCATCTTTCTTCCTGTTTGACCGATGATTTTTCTCTCTCCAGTCTGTTATCCCAATAGCGGTCCCAATTTCGATCAAGTTCGTTAATGGCTAAAATCGAACAAGCTGGTGGGGGTGGGGTTTTTGAGGGGAGGAATTACGAAAATTCGGACTATTGGTCAAAGTGGTAGAAAGTAACGAAAGAGTTGAAGGAAAATTTGAGGGATTATTCTATATATAGTCTAGGTTAAACATTTTGGATGTTTTTATTGTTCCTAATTTAATTATTTATTTAAAAAATTCGCCTGTTGATGTGTGAATGTTTTAATGTGTTGTTATTAAGTTTTAGGAAATATAGTTTTTATTGTTTAATGACAGTGTTATCTGTTTGTTACTGTAATAATTTTTTTCTAAAATAATGTAATCAAGATAGGTTACTCATTGTTTTTTTTGGAGTGTCAACAAGGCACTGATGGTGATGCGCTATATGGATTGATAAACTTAATATTTCATTTTACGTAAAACGTTTAAATATCGAGATTGGTAGCGATCAAGCAAAAATTGCGATAGCTATAGCTATAACAGACATATTGTATGTTGTTTGAACTGATATTATTTTCGTCGTCTGCTTGGTAGGATCGATGGACATTTGAAGAAATTTTTCGAAACTCGCGTCATGTGTACGAGCTCAATAGCTGATTTCCCTTCTATCTCAGTATTTTATACCGTTCCAGCGTTACGAACGTTTCTACGTTCCTTGTAGTTTCTCACACAGGAAATCTGCTTAGTTTACTCACAGCCTGCGTGACAGCATTTAATTCTCTGTTGAGAAAGAATTATGGTCGTTAAATACTTAATTCTGAGCATCATTCTAAAAGGCTTAAGCCGGCAGGTAGATGAGAGCATGACCACGTGTTGGAGGGGTATAGAATGGAACCCCCACCCCATAACAACCCCTCCTCCCTCCGGCATTAATAACCTCTAATCTTCCTACACCTAATCCACATATACCCCTCCCTTATCCCTCCTCCCCACCACCATCTACTTCCGCCCTATCTCTAATACTCTAAAGTAAGAACACCATTCGTATTACAAGATATCAAAAACTCTTATACTTGAACTTTTCAGAAGGTTTAACTCATTTTTAAGAGATTTTCTTTGAGTATAACACGATTTTCGAAATTTTTTTCAAATGCCCATCAATCCTACCCAGGAACTGAAGAAAATGAGGTCCGTTCAAAACTGTATATATATATATATATATATACCTTTGTCTGTCACTGCTCTAGCGGTCGCAATTATTGTTTAATCGTTACCAAACTCAATATTTAGTCGTTTTATGTAAAAAGAAGGATCAAATTCGTTAACGGCTGAAATTGGACCAGGGAAAGGGGGGAGGTTAGAGGGAATATTTTCGAAAATTCGAAATATCTCCGTTACTGTACGTCGGATCGAAAAATTGTATAGAACCAATCTTATTGAAAATTAAATGTACTACAATTATTGCTGTATATACATTATTATATAATAAAACACATTATTCGAAGCTTAAATACTAAATATTGTATTCAAGGGCCCTTTATTATACGAGACACATGCAAATATGTCCTGGTGACCACACCCCCCTACGTCTTAATTTCTTAGACTTCTAAAATTTGGTTGATTGAGATAACAATTGTTCTCACTAATTATTAATTACAGCACTAGATATAGTACATAGTTCTCAATAAAACTAAAAGGTTATATTCTGATATATTTCAGTAATTGTTTTTCTTCCCCTGTTCCAGGCTGGCCTGTTTGTTTATATTTGAAACGCTTCACCCCAGGACGTTATTGAAATTGACTGAAACATTGCTTATTCCGGTTCTTATTGATTCACTTAATATTCAGAGTGGTGCAGTGTAACTAGTATGACGATTTATCTATTACTAAACTTCAAGAGGGAAATCTGCTTAGCTTACGCAGCCCCTGCGTAACGGACTTTTTTCTCTTTAAGCTATCCTTTTTTTTTTAAACGGATGCACACAAATAATTATTAATGTGACAACCAAGCCTGACGGATCAACGATTGTGATATTGGACAGGACCTGCTGTCATAGTAGGGTCCGTAAATTGGGCAACTATTGGCTTTGTCTAGTGCACAAAGTTACAAAAACAAATAGAACTGTTCACAGGCTCGTTAAGATAACTACAGGTATCCATATAAGAAATAATGAAGTATATAGCTCTCCACCCCAATTTAATATGTTATTTACTTGGTTATTTCCAAGGCTGGAATGGGGGTATGTAACCCCCAAAAAAGACTTGTATGTAACTCCCAAAACGTCTAGAAAGGGTGGCTCATGCTTTTCTTGCACAATGTTTTTTTCATTTGAGTCAATCAGATCTGTGTCCTATATATAATATAAACACCTCTCCAACATGTGCTGAAATAGCTTGACACGTGTTCTTCACATGTATAAAGAAAACTGAGTGCCTTTCTGGAGATAACAAGTATTGATAAAAACAGACCGGGAGCCTCTCGTCTATTTTGCATCTCTGTAATTTGTTATAGTTGAAAGAGAGAACTAACGACGTGAAGAGCTTATACTTTCAAAAAGAGAGAGAGAGAGGAAACAGTATTGGCTTAATAAAGCGTTGAAGCCACGTGACCTGCTCTTCCCACAAGCTCCGTAAACACCACCAGCTTGCTCAATTCCCTCTCCGACTTTTTACCTTTTCGTTTTTGCAACTCTTTTTTTGTTAATATTATTTTCCTCTTTTTTTCCCCCCCGCCCAAGCCCTTTTGGTGTTGCGGACCTTCGGTTTTATATCGGTTCATCCCTTAGAAAGGGAGAATACTGCTCTCTGGAGGGGCATCTCCTACTATTGGATATCTGGAAGGTTAATGCTCCCCACGTTGAAAGGGGAAAATATAATTTAATACTCTTTTATATTTTCATTGGTTTTTTTTTTTTTTTTTACTTCTCACCGAAGAACTTTTTAAAGTTTGAATATCTACACGTGCCGTATTGACGGCTACTTTCATAGGTGATTTCATAGATCAAAAAGTTTGAAAAGTACTGCCTCATTCAAATTAATTTTGACATCACTTGTAGTAATTTCAGAAGTTCCCACAGCTTGATATTACATTTATTTGTATACTCTTTGATCATGATGGTGATTGGGTTCGTAGAAAATAGTTTAGAATAAGGGCAGGGGTTGTGTAACCTTCCCACATACTGGTATAAGACACTTTTGATCTCATACTCTATTTCAATGTAAAAAAAAACAAAAAAAAAACACCAATGAATAAAAGGGTTTGGGGGGGGGGATTAATGGAGGTTGAAGACTAGAAAGTTCAAAAGCTCACCTAATAGTGGAGTTCCGAAAAAATATATAGAAAAATAATTCTAGAGTTTCTATAGCTTAACAAGATTGATTCAATAACATTTTGCTGTATGACTCATAATAAAGATAATATTTTGAATTTTCAAAATTCCCCCCTTCTAAACCCCCTCCCCCGCCATATTCCACCCCCGATTTCAGTCATTAACTAATCATATTTTTAGTATGCAATGAAATAGTTATATATGGCATGGTTATAGAAGAAATGAATATTGTCGATTTAAGACCTCAAATTAAAATTATTTTATAACGTCCACTTTTTGGCACCTAAGGCTAATTGGGACGGGTTATCTACAGGTCACCACCCTTTTCTAGCCAGGACTAAGGATTTTATTTAATGAATTCCGTTGCCCAGGCGGTTATCGAACTCGCCACTCTAGGTTTACCATGTGAGATTAAGGACAACGCTTTAACTCACATTTCTAACCTGAGCCCTTAAAACCTCAAATATATATATATATATATATATATATATATATATATATATATATATATATCCATGATTGGATTTTAATAGCGGATACCAGCACTGATAATTAGGCAGAGCCTCGAAAGCTATCTCTGAAATAAATATTTAAAACCTAGTGGAGGAATTGGTTATTTTTCAACCATGGATATATAAATCAACTCCCACCATCCAGGACATTCAAGTAAAAAGTCCGTCACGCAGAGGCTGCGTAAACTAAGAAGATTTCCCACGTGAAGTTATATAATAGAGACATCTGCCTAATTATAACAGTAGTAATAACGCGTCTCTAAACCAATTCACGAGGGACGAAAAGTTACGAAACGGCCGAACTAGCTTTCGGCGGAAAGTCACGAACATAGCCGACTTTTGCCTACCACACACAGAATACAATTGTAGATATCTCGGTTAATATTCAAGATAGAGAATAAATGTATAGAACATTATTTATAGTAAATATAATTTTCAATAAGATTGATTCTATACAATTTTTCGATCGACGCATAAGAACGGAGATATTTCGAGTTTTCAAAAATCCTCCCTCTAAACCCCCCCTCCCACTGGTCCGATTCAGCCATTAACGAACTTGATCTTTCTTTTTACATGAAACGATTAAATATCGGTTTTGGTACCGATCAAATCAATATTCCGACCGCTTGAGCGTTAACAGACAAATATCTATATATATATATTATATATATTTTGAACGGACCTCATTTTCGTCATCTCCTGGGTAGGATCGATGGACATTTGAGGAAATGTTACAAAATTCGCGTCATGAGTACGACCTCGATAGCTGATTTCCCTTAAGGGAAATCTGCTAAAACTGTTTCACTACGTAAAAAGCTTTTGTAGAGTTGTTTTCCCCCTTTTCATTCAAACAAACATTTTATATCTCTAAATCCAAGTATGCCAATAACTTTCTAAGAAATCTACCGAAGACAATAACAGTAAAGTGTTGCTTTCCACACAACGACGGAATAAAGTAAGTCCTGCAATATTTACCTCATACTACTCTTCTGTCAGGCAGCAAGCTCATAAATATTTTATTCTGGACTCCACGGCTAAGGTTCCCCCTAATGCTGTAAATTCTGTGATTTGCCTTTCTCCAAGAACCTCTAAAGCTGAGATGAATTTTCCAAACCAAAAGAAAAAAAAAGAAGCAGATTTTATGGAATCTTAAAAAATATTATTAATTCACAACTAATGTATGTAATCCATAAAAAAAAAAAAAAAAAACCGTCACGCAGGAGCTACGTGAACTAAGCAGATTCCCTACGTGCGTTAGATATTTGAATATATCTCAAAACGTAAAAGTCTAATGAGCACAATATTTGGTATTTAGGCTTCCAAAAACGTGCTTCAAAACATAATAAGGTATTGTTAACCCTTAAGTAGGCGCGTGGGGAGGGATTCCTCTTACAGGCACCCGGGGTCATTTATGACCCCATGCACAATACTTACTTTAGGAGTTTAATTTAATAAGAATTATAGATTAGGAACATTTGTAATAATAATCTAGGATAAGATAAAGAAAATAACTCATTTATTAAATTACAAACATGAAATATTTCATGAAATTTAGTTAAAAATTTAAGCAATACAAAAAGGATACATAGAATTTATATTAATATTTTTCAAGAAGTTCCTTCACAATCATCAATCCAATCTTTACATATTATATCTGAATGAGCTTTACAAATAAAGAATTTGCATCTTGTGCAGTTCTGAGAAGGTTTTTTGTCTTCTTTTCTGGGGCACATTTTGCATCGTCCTCGAGAAGGTCCAGGAGCATCTGTAACCACTTCTGATGTTTTGACATCCTCTCCTAAATGTAATTTTATTTTTTTTCTTAAGGGTTTGGGAATGTTATCTATAAATTGCCGCATTCTGATGTGTTTTTCGACTAATGATTCCCCTAAATTCCTTAAAAATCGATACACTCAAAGGCGCGTGGGGTCAAAAATGTCTTCCAAAGCTGACAGCAGCTGGGTGGTGACAGGCAGAGAGTTAACAACACACTGAGGGAGAGTTCAGTAAGGAGTAGGAAGGTACTAAAAATGTAAACAATGGCAGGTGCCCCGCATGAGCAGGAGACAAGATGAAACTTGCTCTTGGACAAAAATGACCCCGCGCGCCTACTTAAGGGTTAATATGACTTGAGTAGGAGTGGGGGTTCACTGAGGACCGAAAACTAAAAAAATGCAAATATCTGGGTTAATAATGAAGATAGTGAAAAATGTACATTGTGGCATTTATAGAAGATTATATTTAAATTAAAATTGGTTCTATACAATTTTCCGATCAAACAAATAATAATGGAGATATTAAAAACTATCGAAATTCTCCTTCTTTAACACCCCCTCCACCATACCCCTTGTACGTTTTCAGCCGTGAACGAACTAGATCTTTTTTTTATAAAAAACTATTATATATCAAGCTTGGTAACGAAAAGACTAAAATTGCGACCGCTAGAGCGGTAACAGACAAATATATACATAGAAAGATAGGTATATTTATATATAATTTTGAACGGATCTCATTTTCATTATCTACTAGGTAGGATAGATGGACATTTGAAGAAAAATTTAAAAAAATAAAAATAAAAAAGAGTCATGAATATGACCTCAATAGCTGATTTCACTTAAGAGAAATCTGCTAAAATCCATAAAAACAGTCCTACAAAAACCATGTTAATTAGAATTCGGTAACTAGGACATCCTTTAAAGAAACAGTAAATCGATAATGTTTCTGAATTTCTGAAAAATTACTTAATACAACAGACTACTTATTATATAAAGCTGCATTAGAACCTTTCTGATGTACGCCAGTGGAAGTGGAGCCTCATAAAGAAACACAGAAGAGTGCTCTTGAAGTAAACAACACCAAGGCTTTAGAACAAATATTTTGAACTGCCTAAGAGCAGCACATGTGGTACAAGCAACGCCAGTTGAGTCCAAGCATGGTTTAGTATGGTTCAATATATAGTTACCCGAAAACCAATTAAACTTTGGAATAACGAATTGATCATGAGAGACATTATATAGTATATATATATATATGTATATATATATATATATATATATATATATATATATGATTTAGATATCATGGAACAGTTTAATGTGTTACTTCAGTTTCATTCTTGAAAACAATTTTTGGCAACTGTAACAAACATTATTTATTTGTTGAATATTTATTTATATAGGAGCACACCCAACCGATTTGGCCCAAAGTTTACAAAGTAAAATAATAATAAAACTACAGAAAAATAAAAATTCTCCGAACCAACAAATAAAAAATTAATCACAATAAATTAAGATAAATACAAGCAATAAAGACAGAAAATAAACATTAGATTAGGCAGAAGTTTAAATATTTATCCATTTTTGAGGTGCTGGATGGTGAAGGAATTATTATCTCAGGTAAGAAAAAACGCCTCGTTCCTTCACTATTTATTCGTTGTGACAGAGCGCTTTCAGAGCATACGCTCCATCATCAGTGCCCTGCTGGCAAACAAATACCATAAAAACGTTGTACAATATGTCATTTAATTGAGAAATTTAGAAAATATATGTAACTTTAAATTACAACCACTAACACTAATTTTTAGGTTGTAATTTAAAGTTGTATGTTTTAATTCTTGACCATCGACATGTACATATGTTTTCTAAATTTCTCAATTAAATGACATATTGTACAACGTGTTTATGGTATTTGTTTACCAGCAGGGCACTGATGATGGAGAGTATGCTCTGAAAGCGCTCTGTCACAACGAATAAAGAATAGTGAAGGAACGAGGCGTTTTTTCTTACTTGAGATTTAAATATTTATTTCACACTATTATTCACACACACACATGAATCAGTAACATTTATAGAGTGAAATAAATGAAACGAAGAGGGAATAAAGAGTAGGGTAGGTGTGGTTTAAAGTTTCTTGAAAAATGTCAATTGCCTTCATGCGATTTAAGAGTGAATTAATATGAGGGCTGCCTTCTGTCCGTAGTACGTATAAGTTGTTCGGCAAGTTGAGATGTTCACGTAGTCTGCAGTCAGTCAGGAGATGTTTAATGCAGTCAGTTATAGATGTTTAGCAGTGAGTGCATGTAGGTCGATCTTTTCGGTTTATGATGTGTGATTGTGTAAGTTGTAAATGCCCGATTCTAAGCCTAGTCAACTCCACTTGATCTCGTCTGGCAAGATTTTCCTTTGTTTTGGTTTCCTAGGATTTCTCGAAGTTTGTTGTAAGCTTGTAAGCAGTTGGTTGTTCAGTCATAGAGTACATGTGTTTTTATTACCTGAATTTATTTGATAGAGAGCTGAAATAGCACTTGCACGCACATATGCTTTCCCGAAAAGTAATGCCAGATGCGGAGAGGATAATAACCGAATAAAAAACGTTTTAAAGAAATTATCAGGGACATTTTTTTTGTTGGAGCGGGTGTGCTTAAAACCACACATTCCTTTTGGAAGTCGCAGAGTACCCATCATTCCAAAAGGGTTGTGAGAACAGTCCGGAATTAAATGATTCAGAAGTTAGCAGTTTAAGAAATTTAAATCATGGGCCTGATGTGGAGATCTCCATTGATGTTATTGTTTCATCAAGAGTATTAAAATTTGTTTGACATTTTCGTTAATTCAACTACTGACATGTTGAATTTCCGTCAGGTCAACTTTTTCAAGGAAGCCTTAACCCTGATTGACACCGTGGGGTGAAAAATGCCCCACACTTAGCTGTATCGAGTGGTTCTTAACTTCTCTGAATCTCAGAGCCCCGGCCCACCTTCCTAAATACACATAGCGGCCTTTCCTAGCATAACCTAATAAAATGAAAGCCATTTGTCTGCTAATAGTTGCAGGAGAAGGTCATTAATAGTGTTTGAGGTATTTTTTACCCCACTGTGTAGTGAACGGCTAACTTTTTCGCTTCTCTACAATTTCATCCCGAGTTAGTTAACTTATATTTTACGGTGTTTCCCGTGGAAATATGGCCTATACCAAAATGTATTCTGACCCTGAAGACATCAGGCGTCTTTTAAAAGAATTAGAGAAAGAAGATCAAGATCTTGTTGAAGATGCCTGCAGTTCAGACGAAAAGAAGAGGCCAAAGATTTCTCACTAGAGCACCTCCTTGTAGTATATTTACCAAGTGTTTCAACTGCTTCAAGTTTATGTGACTTAGATATGGATGTTGGATTACATTCTGAACCTCAACAAAAAGTGCCAAAATTGGAGGTTTATGTTGGAAAAAACGGATATACTTGGCATAAAAATGTACCATCTACGAAAGGTAGACAAAAGAAGAAGAGCATTGTCTGAGGGTAGTTTTAGTTTACATCTTTTGAAAAATATCATCTTATTAGTGATAATTTGTATAATTTTATTTAAGATAATTTTTTTGTTTCGAGTTTTTCAATTTTATAGATATTTGGTGAATTTAAAAAAATATATTGCACTTAGGTTGCCGTCTGATTTTGTTTTATTGATGTTCCTATTGTAATACATTAAATTTAAATTTAAAACCCCTCGGTGTCATTACAGTTCATGTAATCGACAGTGTCAATCCAGGGTTAATAAAGATAAGAGATATTTCCAGTCTTAAAGTATTCATATACTATGTTAAATCAGTTCGAAATGTATGATTTCATCAAGTTTTCCTTAACGACGGAGCGAAATGATTCTTCTTTGAGAATAACAAAAAGTCCGTCACGCAGGGGCTGCGTAAACTAAGCAGATTTCCCACGTGAAGTTTTACAATAGAGAAATCTGCCTAATAACAACTGTAGTAGTAAGAAACCTCTAAACCTAAAACATTATTTAGGGCGTAATAACCCAGTAGTTTCTAGCCCCAAAAAACAGTTGACCTAACCTCTAAACCTATTCACGAGGGACGAATAGTTATGGAAACGGCCACCAGAGCTCTCGGCGGAAAGTCTGAACATAGCCTGGTGACCACACGCAGAATACAAATGCAAATATCTCAGTTAATATTCAAGATACAGAATAAATGTATAGACCAATATTTATATTAAATTTAATGTGCAATAAGATTAATTCTATACAATTTTTCGATCCGACGCTTAAATACGGAGATATTTTGAATTTTAAAAAATCCCCCCTCTAACCCCCCCCCCTCACCCTGGTACGATTTCAGCCGTTAACGAACTTGATCTTTATTTTTACATAAAACGAATAAATTCCGAGTTTGGTAAAGATCAAACAAGAGCGACCGCTAGAGCGCTAACACACAAATATATATATATATATATATATATATATATATATATATATATATATATAATTTTGAACGGACCTCATTTTCGTCATCTTCTAGGTAGGATCGATGGACATTTGAAGAAATGTTTTGAAAATCGCGTCATGAGTACGACCTCAATAGCTGATTTCCCTTAAGGGAAATCTGCTAAAATGTAATACCTCAACCCAGCAACGTGTTGGAGGTCATTCCCTGCACTTGCCATTGCACTCACAGTCCAGTGACAAGCTACCAAGCGCAGCTCCCGAATTGTCCTGGAATGCAATAAATGTTCCGTGCCTCTGGGCATTATTGCAACCCCTTATTAAATTTAGAGTATTTACAACGGTTTTCATTGCCGCACAGAGCTTGATAATTTCTCATTATTCACTCAGCGCTAACATCTATTTCGCAACGCCAGCGCAAATACGATTAATTCTGTTTATGGTTAATTAAAATAAATGAAAATGTTATTCATTAACCTCCAATTTGTGCGACTAAGCCTTGGGATGGGAACAGTACAGGTCACCATCGTTTTCCAGCCAGAGTGGGACTAAGGAATTGGTTTAGTGTGTTCATCTCTAAATAAATTCCTATTCCCCAGATAGGAATCGAATTCACTATTTTATGTTGACCACGACAGATTAAGACCATCGCCTTAACTCACACGGCCAACCCTAGCCACATTTTATTATTTAAAACATTAAAAACGGAGTGATACTGTTTTTTTTTCTTTATATACCTAATATGTTTTTTACAGTTAAAGCTCTATTGACAACAAAATGATTAAGTATGCCATAATGAAATTACGCTTCCATATATGTTGTCCATGTCAATATTATAATTAGATAAGCCGGAAACGTGAGAGCTGAGGTCCTTGTTGATCTAGAGTAGAACTAATGTTTGGAAATCCATTAACAGAAAAAGTCCGTCACGCAGAGATATCTACAATAGAGAAATCTGCATACTGGTAACACAATACCACCGCGATTAAATACAAACGGTAATGAGAAATCTTTCAGTTAATTAAAATAAATTCCCAACTGAAACGGCTTCTGAATTGTAAGAATAATTTATATTTTAATAACTCAAATTTTAGTAGTCCAAGAATTAAAGAAGGGGGGAGGGGAGGGCAGATGAACAGAACGTATTTGCATAAATCTCACAAAGTAACGAAGGTAAGGTAAGGTTAGAAACGACAGGTAAGGTTAGAAGAAGCTTCCACCTGAGCCGAGTACTGGCGGAAATGGCCGACTAATCCGAACTATACCCGACCACAGACTTCATAAAAATGCAAATATCTCGGTTAATATTCAAGATAGAGAATAAATGTATCTAACAATATTTATAGTACATTTAATTTGCAATAAGATTGATTCTGTACAGATCCGACGTATAGTGACGGAGATATTTCGAATTTTCGAAAATCCTCCCCCCTAAACCCACCCTCCCACTGGTCCGATTTCAGCCGTTAACGAACTTGATCTATCATTTTACATAAAACGACTAAATATCGAGTTTGGTACCGATCAAACAAAAATTGCGAACGCTAGAGCGGTAACAGACAAATATATATATATATATATATATATATATATATATATATATATATATATATATATATATATATATTTTTACAGGGACCTCATTTTCGTCATCTACTAGGTAGGATCGATGGACATTTGAAGAAAAATTTCGAAAATTCGGTCATGAGTACAACCTCAATAGCTAATTTCCCGTAAGGGAAATCTGCTAAAATGATGGGTGATATAAACCAACTTATAAATCTGACTCTTTTAAAACTCACATAATACTTCATGGAATATTGAAATAAAGACGGTTTCTAGTATTTCGAGCACTAGAGGAACAATGTTTCAGAATTCATTGGGACGCTTTTGGATTTTTACTTTATTAAATTATAAATGTATTCTTGTGCCTTTAAGGTTTCATAAGTATGAAGATGGTAGTACAAACTGGTCCAAATAAATAATTTTGTTTAAAGAAGGACTTTTATTTCTTCATTTCTTTTTATGGTTTCTCCCTTTCTAGCAATAAGCAAAAAGATAAATACTATTATTATGGAACAAAACTTAGACTGCGTTTGCAAACACTCACATTTAAAGGCACATTTGACTTGGACGCTGATTCTATAGTGTTCATTAATATACCTACACATAACACAAATTCCAACCACTCTGTGCAACATTGCAACATTAAATATCTTTTCCCCAGAATATTAAGAGGACTAAATTTACAAAATGTACATAAAAGCAACACTTCTATTTCACAACAAGAATCAAAGAAGGGATCCACTCATGTGGGAGATGATGTTCAATTGAAGATCTTTCCAGTCATTACATTTTTAGAAAGATGATCGGAAGCAAAGATAAACTGGGATTAATATTTAATAAAAAAAAACAAAATTGTACTAACCACAACTACCACAAAAACTAATTTATTTTTTGGCCAACATCCAAACAAAAAATTAGTTTATGAACCGTTTATAATTTATACGGGCAGTGATTGTAAACAACCAAAGATTAATAATTTAAAATTCTGGCTATTCACCCTGATTGTTAACAATAATGGACACATTGAAATATGTGGAAATAAACATGAAATGAACCATTAATTTTATTGTGAGTTTATTCATGACTACCCGAAATTATTTTTCTGAATTAAATAAACAATTCAGCAAAACAAATAAAAGCATAACAACTTTTTACAAATTACAATTAGTTGGATGCTTTTGTTATTTTATTGAATATTTAATAAGATAATAACGAATAATATAAAAAAAGATAATAATAAAAGCCCGTAACTATTATATATTCAATTTAACATTCAAAGTAAACATTATTTTACCTTGATAGTACATATAAATGAATTTTAAAGCTAACAAAGGTTGAAGAGTTTCTTACATTATTACTGACGTTATGAATTCGTTCAAATCTATTTTAATAACATCTGTAAGCATCACAAAAGGGTCTTACGAAATCGTATATTTTATATGTGCTCTTTCATTTTAATTGCGACACACTTAAATAAATAAATAAATCATTTTGAGGTATACATGATGAATAATATTGAAAAGTAATCTATTCCTTTATTTAACGACGGTACTTTTGAAAGACTACCTTTACATACATACATCAAAAGAAATAAAGTAATTAAAACCCAATAATTAATAAAGTCCGTCACGCAGGTGCTGCGTAAACTAAGCACATTTCCCACGTGAAGTTTTACAATAGAGAAATATGCCTAATAACAACTGTAGTTGTAAGAAACCTATATATATATATGAATAGGGATATTGGCGGTTTTGTGGTATTTTTTTTAATTATAAATATCATTAATATTTATTAGAAATTATTGTCTTTTTCCCAAATAAAAAAGTAATTTAATTAAGGTCGATTTAATAAAAATTAATAGGATAAGAAAAAATAACCAATATCCCTATTCATTTGTGTGCAGTATATATAAAGAAAGATCACGTTCGTTAACGGCTGAAATCGGACCAGGGGCAGGGGAGGGTTAAGAGGGGAGGAATTCCGAAAATTCGAAATATCACTGTTACTATACGTTGTATCGAAAAATTGTATAAAAACAATCTTATTGAAAATTTAATTTACTATAAATATTGTCCTGTACATGTTCTCCATATAATGAGTATTAACCGAGATATTTGGATGTTTTATATTTATGCTCTCAGTAACCCCCCAGTCCTATTAATGTCACATTAATCATAAGCTGCTATATCATGAAACACTTCATTACAAGGTTAAAGGTAACCTGAAGATAACCCGTCCCAATTACCCTGAGTTGCAAAAAGTGGACGTTAATAAATAATAATAATAATACAAGGTTAAGTACCAAATATTGTTTTCATTAAACTCTTATTTTGTGAGATATATGAAGTTACGTTCTATTACCCCCCCCCGTGAAGTGTTCATGGAATACTCAAATTTAATTGATTGAGATAAAACTGATTCTGATTCTCTACAGATTAAAATTTGAGGTCGTGTTATCTGTATGTTTATTTCTATTGTAAACCTTCGCTTGTGAAATCTGCTTAGTTTACGCAGCCCCTGTTTGACGGACTCTTTCAAGTTCCACGAGCTTTATCAAGCCCAAGAGCTTTGCCACATTTGGAGGGCATATTCTTCTCGGAGCCCTGCAGTTCCAGGACTGCAGTCGGGGTAGAGAAAAGACGGACGTCCATTACTGGCATCAAACTACTCTTTCACCAAGGCTATGAGTGTTGTATTCATACTCATTCATTTATTCGTACTCCTTCATATCAAGGGTACAACTAGGAGGTACTACTATAACTATATCAATGCGAATGATAGACTGTACTTTGCTTAATTAGCCAACTCTCTTAACAGCTCAGTGCTATAGACAGCGTCCTGGAAAACGCGATTTCTGAAAAATATCTTCAAATGTCCATCGATCCTTCCTAGGAGATGACGAAAATGAGGTTTGTTCAAAATTATATATATTCATATCTCTCTCTCTCTCTCTCTCTCTCTCTATATATATATATATATATATATATATATATATATATATATATATATATTATATATATGTCTGTTAACGCTCTAGCGGTCGCAATGTTTGATTGATCGTAACCAAACTCGATATTTAAACGCTTTATGTAAAAAGACAGATTAAGTTCGTTAATGGCTAAAAATCGGACCAGTGAGTATATCTCCGTGACTATACGTCGGATCGAAAAATTGTATAAAATCAATCTTATTGAAAATTAAATTTACTATAAATATTGTTATATACATTTATTCTCTAACTTGAATATTAAATGAGATATTTGAATTTGTATTAAATTGGAGTTTCCCGCCTCAAGCTAGTTCGGCCGTTTCCGTATCTTTTCGGCACTCGTATGGAGATTGAATAACTTTACATGGGAAATCTAATTAGTTTACGCAGCCCCTGCGTGACAGACTTTTAATTATTATTGAGCTAATATTAATTAAATTTAGCTAATTTAGAAAACATTTCTCAAGGTCCAGGACCATATTATTAGGAATTTATTTATTTTTTGTTATAAAGGAGAAAGCATTTATTTAACTTAATTCAAGAACTTAAATATTCATTTTTATTTATAATTTTGAGTTAGTTATAAACTATATATTTTTCCTTATAACTCAGATGAGTTTAATATAATTCATTTATTTGTTAGCACATGACTGTATATTTATCCCTATTCTTATTTATCAAAAGAAGTACAATATAATTCCATTTTTATCAACAATCCAGAATTTATATATATTTTTTCTTCTATTTTTATATACACCAATCTTTGGTGAGATGAACTGGACTAGGAAAGGATTGAATTGACCCTCTACCAGCAGTCACAATTATGGAAGTCATTCTGTAATGAATATGTTATCTATTTAATATAAAGGCTTTCTGCTAGTCCCTCTGTTTCCAAGGATAGCTGTGAATTGTGGAGTTCATTATTTAGAACTTCCTTTCATTCTCGTTTGGTTTTGGTTAATGTCTATTTATTAAAAAACGATTTATTGCTAATTTATAATTGACGAGAGTTTTTACCTCAGAAATTAACATTTCAAATAATATATTTGTGAACTGTGTGCTTCACAGTTCCAGTGGCGAGGTGTTTGACTGTTATGCACATGCGCACACAGGAAGCTCCACAAAGGAGAGAGAGAACTGTCGTTCCCGCAGTGCCGACCCTGGCGAGCTAAGGCTAAATATTTTCTGGAGCAGCACCCCACTAATTTCAGCTCCGAGCCGCCACTGCTTGGATGCAGTTTGAGGGGAATTAGGTCCGGTTATGAGAACAAAAAGCATTTCAAAGCGCTAAACGTTAATGCAGATTTTTTAAAAAAAAAAAAAATGAGAAACAGGTAAAAATATGTATGACGCATTCATTTTAAATATTTCATTTTCTCTATTGTGAACGAATGTGAAGCTTGTAGGAATAAAGTTTTGCTAACACGTTTTCCCTTGTGAAAGGGTAGTTACTACTTTATAAACTTTTAGAGGCGCATGCATAACAGAAATGGAGCGCATCATTGCACCCATTGAATCCATTTTGCGGGTAGGCTATAGAAGGCCGCTGCCTCATCTAGAATGGTCACTAGATCAAAGGTATGCCGCAAATGGTCTGATTGCTTTGACAGCCATCACAATCATAATTGCTTGCATCCATTCTCTACTCCTATAAACCCTCTCTCTCTCTCTCTCTCTCTCTCTCTCTCTCTCTCTCTCTTACTCACTCTCTCTTTCTCACCACTCTCTCGCACTCTCTCTGACTCACTCTCTCTCTCCCTCTCTCTTTCTCTCTCTCTCTCTCTCACTCTCTCTCCTTCACTCTCTCTCTCTCACACTCTCTCTCACTCTCTCTTTCTCTCTCTCTCTCTCTCACTCTCTCCGTCCCTCTCTCTCTCTCTCTCTCTCTCACTCACTCTCTCTCTTTCTTACCCCCTCCCACCATCCCTCTCCATCCCTTCTACATCAATGCCTCCTTATGACTGCCTCCTTGTCTTTCACTTCTATCTGTCTCATCTCAGCCTGTCGATATGCCCTTCATCATTCTGCTTCCGGCTTTTTGAATGTCTCACTACGAATTGTTCTCCCGTCTCTCTGCATCTGTCTTCCCGCCACTCTCCCTGAATAATTTTATATTTCTGATATTTCAGTTTTAAACAGTGCCTCTGCTTCTTCTTTCTATCCATTGGAGAAAAAATGATAAGATAAGTATCACTTTTAATCTCAGTTAGAAAAACTGTTTCTATAAAAGTTTTTCAATTGAAGTTCAATGACATTTTCAGGTTTCTGAGTTGTGAGATTTAACCGCACGCAAATGAATCTTCAGTGTTTCATTAAACGTTTATATATCCACTTTAAAATCAATTGACAAGAATTACGATAAACCATGTATTTTCATTTTAGCAGACTGAGGTCGCACTGATGACGCAAATTTTGAATAATCTATTCAAATGTCCATCGTTCCTACCCAGGATATATATATATATATATATATATATATATATATATATACACCAAACTCTTTAATATAAAAAAAGTAGAGGACAAGGCCTTTTTATTGATCCTTATGTTTAATATAGGGTATTTAACCCTTTTATATAAAAAGGAAGAACAAGTTCGTTAATGGAGGAGGGATGTTTAGGGGGGGACTTTTGCTAATTTTAAAATTTCTCCGTTATTATAAGTCTCTTTGATAAAAGTGTACATAACCAATCTTTTCGTAAATTAAATTAGCTATATATGTTGTTGCATACATATTTTCTCTATCATGAATATTAACCGAAATATTAGGATTTTATAGTTTTTTAGTTTTCAGCCTTAGGTGAACCCCAACTCTTACTCAAATCATATTAACAATAAGCTGCTATATATTGGACCATTTTATTCTTAGATTATACGCCAAATATTGTCTAAAAAAGACCTTTGTTATGAGAGATACGTGTAAATTAGTTGTGTGATGACACCTTGATTTCCGTAGCACCTTCGTGAAGACCAGAGCACTGATGATGGAGCGTATGCTCAGAAAG
This sequence comes from Riptortus pedestris, assembly GCA_019009955.1. Lineage (NCBI taxonomy): Eukaryota > Metazoa > Arthropoda > Insecta > Hemiptera > Alydidae > Riptortus > Riptortus pedestris. Next base: position 163,270,393 of record CM032229.1, on the reverse strand, counting down.
CGCTCTGTTGCATAGAATAAAGAATAGTGAAGGAACGAGGAAACTTTATTTTCTTTACTGATCCAGCACATCAAAAGTGAAACAATAACTACATAACCATTTTCGGTTAGCAGATAAATTTAAGATATATTTCTGTACTGGCACTACATCGCGTCACAGGCCAGTCGACTTAATATTAAACTAACGCAAATGTGTAAATAGTATTTGAGAAATATGAAGAAATTAAATTTACTAAACTAAGAGTTGTCTTTAGTGTGTCAAGTTCTTGATCTATCAATGTGATGGATATTCTAAATTGCCTTCTAATTCTTGGTTTGAATATTACAAAAGCATATATCCCATAAAACCAAAAATTGTATCTGTCTATTTTTACGATGCTGGGCATCGCTTTTTCGATAGTCCATTTACTAAAGCAGAATTGCAAACAGTTTTGAACAAATTAAAAAATAACAGATCCCCTGGGCCTGACGCAATATCTAATGAATTTTTCAGGAATATGGCAAACTCTTTAATTGAAAGGATGCTAGACATTTTCAATGCAATTTTTGAAAATGGAGAGGTACCAATAAAATGGAGTAAAATGAAAATGATACATTTGTATAAAAAAGGGGTTATGGAAGATCATAGAAACTACAGGGGCATAGCTTTATTAAACAATATCACTTAAATATTTACTCAACTCTTAAACAACAGAATTATCCACAACAATGTAACCCTCTCTCTGAACAACAAAACGGCTTTCGTCGCGGCAGAGGCTGTTTGGATGGTATTTTCTCACTGCTTGCGCTCACACAGATTCATCTGAGATTAAAAGGAAGAAAAGTATACGCTTGTTTTATTGACTTTTCTAAAGCGTTTGACACTGTGAACCACGACAAGCTGTTCTCCAAGTTATACAAATTTGGCATCAGCACAAAAATGATTAGAGTAATTGGAAAATTATACAGTCAAATGAAGTTGATAATTCAAACTGGTCCTCAAAATTCTAATGAAATATCAGTTACTGAAGGCGTTCTTAAAGGTGACAGGTTATCTCCAACTCTCTATATCATCTACACTGATGACTTGAGCCAATCCATAGAGGCTGGTGGCGATGGAATTAGTATAGATAGTGGGCAAGATGTGGATATGCTTGCGTATGCCGATGACACTGTAATTATGTCCAGTACTCCAAGGGGACTTCAACGTAAGTTATATCTCCTTCAAGAATACTGTCAGAAGAACATGCTCGCCATAAACGTCGAAAAAACAAAGGTATTAGTTTTTAAAAGAGGAGGCCCAAAGTGTACAAAGAAATTTTTCATTAAAAATAATGAGCTTACAGTAGAAAATTCCTATAATTATCTTGGAGTATTATTCTCTGACTCTACTGTATTCTCGAAAGCCGCTGCAGATATGTGTCGGCGAGGAATGGCGGCTTCAGCTGCTGTTATGCAAATACTAAAATCCTGCAAATGCAAATCATGGGATTCTAGGATGGCACTTTTCGAAGCTCTGTGTGAATCCGTCTTGCTTTATGGAAGCCAGATCTGGGGATTGGGATACATGGATGCCATTGAAGCTTTCCAAGCAAAGTACCTTAAACAGCTTCTCCATCTTCCAACCAACACTCCTGGATATATGCTACGAATGGAATGTGGCAGAGCTTCGTTAAAAGTAAAGGTTTTGAAACTAGCGCTCCAGTGGGTTTTTAAACTTGTTGAAATGGACGACTACAGAATTCCAAAGCGCTGCTTCTCCAGACTTTTAAAAATTGACCAGCGGGACCGAGGATCTAATCTAAACTGGGTCTCTCATTTAAGAAAAATAATTTCTGAAGCAGGTTAAGAGGATGTATGGACTACTCAGGACTGGACAACTCTTAAGGCCATCAAGGAAACTGTCTAAACGAGTTACAGTGAAAAAGTAAAAGCATTGGATATCCAGCGAGTTCTTAAATCTTCATTTTCCCAGCAATACCAATCGTTCAAAGCAAACAAAGATGTGGAGAAGTACCTCATTTTTATCAACAATATCCACGTTACCAGAATCATAGCACAGTGCAGACTTTCATCGGACAAGATTCTCAAAATTTATTGGAACGGCAGTGCATACAAGTTTGACTGTGAGGAATTATGCAGCATTTGAAATCTCAATTAAGAGGAAACACTCCACCATTTCTTCTTCCGCTGCCCTATGTATAGCCACATCAGAAATGCATACATCTCCAAACATATTAATCCTACAGATTCACCAAATACACAGCTCAAGCAGTTGTTCACAATAGAAGACAAATCTAAGGCCTTTGATACCTATCAATTTGTTATTAATGCCCTTAAAGTACGAGCTTTCATAATGTTTGATTGATTTATCACTTCCAACACAAGTTGTAAATATTTCATTTATTATTATAATTATTTATATATTTTATTTATCTATTTATTTTTCATAATTAATATTGTGCCTTCGGAACTGATTGATGATTTAGAAGAACTGTCTCTTTATTTTGTCTATTATTATACATATATTTTTAGTATATTTACTTATTATCATAATTATATTTTATTATATTATTATTTTTTCTTTATTTATTTATTTTTCTTTAATATAAGCAGATTAATGAAATTTGATGTTCTTTTTTATTTTATTTTCTTTTTTTCTATTTCTTTATTCTTTATTTTTATTTTTGTTTCTATTAAATTAAGATTAATTATGTATCAAATTTGAAGATCACCCAATGTTGAGTAAGCTATTTTTACTATAATGTAATTCTTTGTTTATTGATATACTAATTATAGCCAAATTATTTATTTTATCAATCACCAATATTATATGTATTACTTTAGAGAAGTATTGTACCTAGCTATGTGTTTTAATTTTTCTTCTTTTTTATTTATTTTTTTTTGTAAATATTCGGACCCCTGTAAAACGTTTATACTTAAATACAGAATTTTTATCTATCTATCTATCTAAATTGCCTTTCGTCACGTAGAAGGCTTCAATGAAATAATTCTAAACATTGGTCGGCTATTGTGGATGCTGACATCAACTCTCGACCTCATAAAGAATAAAGCCATTCTATATCTGAAATACTTATATTTCCATAAAGTTAGAAACATTCAAAGGTGCAAATTGAATTATATACAGTATTAACTTTCCCCCAATAACGACGTGGTCGCTCGTCGTTTCTCGATACAAAAGCCGTTCCCAATTGTCTTTGGTCTCGTTGTTAAAGTTTCGAAGGGATCGTGGAATCGATGTGGCTCGGTCGGGAAATTTAAGAAAGACGCGTCCAATCATGAGATTTTCTATAAGGCAGAACTTTTGTCAACAGGAAGCAATGGCCGAAACCCCCTTCGAATAATATAAAGAAGGGACCAAATGAATGGAAATGACTTCATCGAACAAAAGTCCCAAGAAATCCTGTTAAAAGTTGAAAACTTTCTCTCAAAAGTGAAAGAGATTCAGTTTTCGGCTCATCAGAGGGAGATAGGGCGACTGTATTTCGGTATCAGTTCTGTAAAACTTGAATGAATGAGTGCCTAAAGATAGTGTGAAGGATTATATACAAGAACGTCCTGTTATACACTCAACCGCAAAAAAAAAAAAACCGGACACTTCATTTTTGTCGTATTAAAAGCTAATTTTCAGTAATTTTCTTTATGTGGGTATTCTAGTTATTACAGAGAATTTAGAATTAGATAATACTCAGATTAGAATTATTTGTCGTGAAGTTGACCTATTCTAAACTGTAAGTAGTTTTTCACACATTTAAACATCTTTAATTATTAACCAAGCATTTTCTTTAATTAATGTTTTATTTTTATTTCGGTCCAGAATAATGGGTCTTTCAAACTTAGATGGAAGGCCGAAACGCTTCGGATAGCGATGTCTACCATTCACTGTAATAAAAATGAAGAATAATTTTTTTTTTAAATGTGTTAATTTATTGTATCTTTTTATTTTTTTTATTTTGTATTTTTGTGTAAATAATCAATAAAAATTATTCACTTTTGGCAGATTTTGTTTAATTAACCTATAGATTCACCAATTATTTTAATTAAAAAGATTAATATACATATATATTAAGTATTTAACAAAATTATAAGACTAAATCTAAGTGTCCGGTTTTTTTTTGCGGTTGAGTGTATAATCCTAAAATTAGGATTATCCTAGTCGCAAATGCCAAATGAAAACATCTGGAACCTGGAAGGTAGATTTAGATAATCTCTTTGTTAATTTCTCTTAAACAATATTTGATTTTCACCTCTATTCTTTCAAGACATGATTAGTATTAAAGACACTTTATGGACCCTAATACTAACACGAAACGCCAATAATAAAGGCCGTAAAACCTCCCTTATTGAAGAAGCCGTTGTGTAAGGTGTATTGGCAGCATTGATGTATTGGCGGTATTTTTTGAAAGCGGTGTACTTGTGGCATAGCTTAATGATTATCGCGCGCTTTTTGTCCAGGAGTTTTTAGGGACAGTGGTTCTGAGATTGCTAATCCCCAAGTAGCAATCATCAATACTTATGTAAAAATACAGTACACAATTCGTATTGACCGGGAGTTTGATTTCCGCAGGAATAATAGGAATTTATTTAGTAACCTACAACTCAGTACATAAAAGTCCGTCACGCAGGGGCTGCGTAAACTAAGCAGATATCCCACGTGAAGTTTTACAATAGAGAAATCTGCCTAATAATAACAGTAGTAGTAAGGGCTCTCTAAACCTATTCACGAGGGACGAATAGTTATGAAAACGGCCACACTAGCTCTCGGCGGAAAGTCCCGAACATAGCCGACTCTTCCCGACCACACACACAATACAAATGCAAATATCTCGGTTAATATTCAAGATACAGTAAAAGAGTATAGATCAATATTTATAGTACATTTAATTTGCAATAAGATTGATTCTTTACATTTTTTCGATCAGACGCATAATAACAAAGATATTTAGAATTTTCAAAAGTCCCCCCCTCTAACCCCCCCTCCCACTGGTCCGAGATCACCCATTAAATTGATCTTTCTTTTTACATAAAACGATTAAATATGAACTTTGGTAACGATCAAACAAAAATTACGACCGCTAGAGCGGTAACAGACAAATATATATACATACAGTTTTGAATGGACCTCATTTTCGTCATCTCAATAGCTCAATTCCCTTAAGGGAAATCTGCTAAAAATCCTCAGTTTCATACTGGCTAGAGAAGGCTTACAACATGTAGATACCCGTCAAAATTCTCTATAGTCGCACAAAAGTGGACATAATAATAATAATAATATACATAATAATAATAGTATTATTATCGCGGCAGGATGTGAAATACTTGCTGGATCCGAATACTTACAAAGGCACAATAACGTGGGAAAAGTATACCATCAAGCTCTAGCAGAGAAATTCGGCATGGTAAGCAGTAAGGTCGCTTATTATCGCTATAATCCTCAAAAATTATTGGAGAAAGATAATATAAAGATGTATTGGGACGAAGCGATGATAACTGACCATACTGTGCACCATAACAAACCGGATATTCTCATTATTGACAAGATCAATAAGACTGCTGATATTATTGGCATCGCAGTGCCCAATGATGAGAATATTCGAAAATCCCATGCCGAAAAGTTAAGAAAATATCAAGAATTGGCTATTGAGCTCAAAGAGGTATACAAACTGAAATCTGCCATAGTTACGCCTATTATAGTAAGTTCAAATGGACTAGTGCCAAAAACAACGATAGCAGGCACCAAGAACTTGAATCTGCCAACAGCAATTATAAAAGAAGCTCAGCAAGGGGTACTTCTTGATACTGCTAGAATCGTGCGAAAATTTTTAAATTCCCCTTAATATGTCACACTCACAAACTCCATATCGGTTGGATTTTCCCCCGATATGGATTTTACTCCAGTTTTCACTGAGTATAAACCTCCCCCATAGGATACATAATAATAATAATATTTAATTTATAAAAATGTTTTAATCCAATTTTAACAAATGATATCAATATAAGTTATGTTATTAATTAACAACCACTAAGGTTAATTGGGACGCGATAACTACACAGGTTTCTATACTTTTCTAGCCAGTGAGGGACTAATGATTTTATTTAATGAGTTCCTCGCTAACTAAATCCTATTACCCAAGCAGGAATCGAACTCGCATCTCCAGATTTACCATATGCGATTTTCTCAAACGTCCATCGATCATATCTAGTAGATGAAATGAGGTACCTTCAAAATTATATCTATCTCTTTATTTATCTATCTGTCTGTATACCAGTTTAAGCGGTCGCAATTTATGTTTAACCATTACCAAGCTCGATATACCAATTTCATGTAAGACTAATGATCAAGTTCGCCAACGCTGCAATCTCGGAGAGGTGAGGTTTAGAGGGGAAAATGTTTTTAAAAGCCGAAATACCTTTGTTATTATACGTTGGATGTGAAAATGTTATAGAACCAATCTTGATAAACTATTTATGGTCTACATATGTTATTCTGCGCATTTTTTCGTAGCTCACGTATCTCGTAACCCCGGCACCCCCTCTTGTACGAATCAGTTTTTTTATATGTAAATAGAGAGAGAATATTTGGCGAGATCAGTGTGTTCTACCAGAACGTGGGAAATCTGCTTAGTTTACTCTGACCCTTCTTGACCGACGTTTGTATATTGGTGAGACCCAAATGTCTTCTATCTGTGTGTTTTCTATTTTGCTTGAGTCAGTTTGTACTGTTCGAAAACAGTAAGTAGTACATGACATGGCGTTCTTGGATGAAGTAGTGGATACAATTATTGAAAATCATTAGAATAATTGTGCTGTGTTTCTGACTTTTCGGTCGTTCAAATATGCCGGCATAGAACTCTTACGTAAGGTAATTCACATCTTGCGGAGGATGGGGTGCGTTTTATCTGGCGCTGACAGTTTTGAACAGTTCTCGGAGGACGATATAAACTTACTTATTTGGAGTGGAGCACGGGGATTACTGGCCAAACACTTAAGAGATGCAGCACTTACTCAGTACAAAGGTTGGCCGGTGCCTGGACGGGGCACTTGAAGTGGATGTAGTGAATCTAAGTGGGCAAACTCCGGGACTACTAAATCTACACTCGGACACGGCCACCCCTAATGGACCAAGCTGCTGAGAAATGAATACTTCCCTTACGCAAGGCAAAGACTAATTTAGACAAGTCTCCCTGCGTCGCGTTATTTACGTCATAATGTACAGAAATGGAAGAATGTATGATTCAAAAACTCCGTCACGCAGGGGCTGCGTCAAGTAAGCAGATTTCCCACGTGAAGTTTTACAATAGAAAAATCTGCATACTGCTAACACAACACCACCGTGAATTCGAATTTTCGAAATTCCCCCTCTAAACGCCCCCTGCCTATAGTCCGATTTCAGCCATTAACGAACTAGCTCGGTCTTTTTACATAAAACGGTTAAAAATCGAGTTTCGTAACAATCAAACAAAAATTGCGACTGCTAGAGTATGTATCAGTATGTACATACTAATTTTTATTTATTTTAATAGAGTTAATTTTAAAAATTGGATATATTTGATTTTTTTGTAAATTAATAGTCATTATAGCTATTAATTATGTTGTTACTTTATAGGATATTTTATTGTTTTTGAATTTCAAATTAAATTTACTATAAATATTGTTATATACATTTATTCTCTAATTTAAATATCAACCGAGATATTTGAATTTTTATGAATTGTGTGCGGTTACCGATGAGATGAGATCGACTAACTTCGGTACTAGTTTCCGTCAAAAGCTACTTCGGCCGTTTCCGTAACTGTACGGCTCTAGTGAAATTTTTCTATTGTAAAACTTCACGTGGGAAATCTGCTTAGTTTTCGCAGCCCCTCCGTGAGTTTTTTTTAAATTACCTTGAGTGTGAGAAGTTAAACACCTAAATATAAGGTATTCAGTGAACAATTATATAGCTAATTAGTGGGATGAATTCCATGAATACTATTAGCTAATCCCACACACACACACACACACACACGCACACACACACAGAACTGCAGACATACACAGTCCAGTTATTTGAGTCCGATATTTAAATAGTTGGTTGTTTTAGAACCGGACTTGGGTTTTACCATTTTAGCTTCATTTTTCCTTGCTAATACTTTTCAAAAATAAAGTTAAGAGGTTCTTAGAATTGAAGGAAAAGAGAGAAAAGAAATAATAAAAAAAAAAAAAGAAAAAACCTGAGATCTGATAAGGCCATGATTACTATTGGTGAGAATAAGACGAAAGGGCAGAGGAGAGTGACGCCAGCGACATCTCATTTTAAGTGCTTTAATTAAACTTTCAAGTTGACGTGGTAAAAATAACCTCCGTAACCATTTCACTGACATTTAACCCTTCCTCTGACGTGGGCTCCGGGCTTACTCCTTGTCAACGATCATCATTACATTCCGAGAAATGTTTTTCCCAAATGGCAAGTTTCCATTTTCGTATTCCACGTATTCCATTAATACAATTTTGTTTAAAACAATTTGTGGTTTCGTTTGTTAGTGGAACGAATAGAAAGATACGATAACAAATTTAAGTTAAAGCAAAAACAAGTTCCTCATGGGGCTGCATTAACTAAGCAGATTTCCCACTTGCATGACGTAAAAGTTCAATGAGAACAATATCTGTTATATAGGATTCAAAGAAAGTCCTTCATAATATAACAGCTTATTGTTATTATGGCATGAATAGGATTGGGGGTTTACTGAAGGCCGAAAACTAAAAAATGCCAATATCTCAGTTAATATTAAAGACATAGAAAAAATGTACATAGTAACATTTATAGAACACTACATTTGTAATACGATTGTTTTCGTACAATTTGTCGATACGACGCATAATAACGGAGATATTAAGAATTTTCGAAATTCTTCCCCTTTAAACTCCCCTTCCCACTTGTTGGATTTCAGCCATTCACGAACTCGATCTTTGTTTTTACATAAAACGCTTATATATCGAGTATGGTAACTAAAAGTAACTAAAAAATATATATATATATATATATATATATATATATAGACATATCTATCTATATATTTGTCTGTTACCGCTCTAGCGGTCGTAATTTTTGTTTGATCGTTACCAAACTGGATATTTAGTATGTAAAAAGATAGATCAAGTTCGTTAACGGCTGAAATCGGACCAGTGGGAGGGGAGGTTTAGAGGGGAGGATTTTCGAAAATTGGAAATATCTCCGTTACTATACGTCGGATCGAAAAATTGTACAGAATCAATCTTATTGCAAATTAAATTTAATAAAACGTTATAACATTTATTCTATACCTTGAATATTAGCCGAGATATTTGCATTTTTATTAAATCTGGGTGGCTAAGGGACGAGTGACTTTCTCGGCTAAAAGCTAGTTCGGCCGTTTTCTTAACTGCTCGGTTCTCGTGAAATTTCTCTATTGTAAAACATCACGTGGGGAATCTGCTTAGTTTACGTAGCCCCTGGGTGACGGACTTTTTTCATTTGTTGTAAATTTACTAATACTTTAGATTTATTTTTATGCATTCTAATTTTTATTTTGTACAGTTGTAATATTTAATTTTGTAGATTTGTAATCTTTATTTAATTTTGTACATTTTTGTTTTTTCTTGTTTTAAGATAAATCGTCATTGTAGTGGCATCTCAAATAAATAACTTAGAGTGGCGAGTTCGATTCTCGCCTGGGCAAAGGAAATTATTTAGTGACGGAATTCATTAAATACGATCCTAAATCTCACCCTGGATAGAAAAGGGTGGTAACCTGTAGATAACCCTTCCCAATTAGCCTTAGTTGCAAATCTTGGACGTTAATAAATAATAATAATCAAATAAATAAATAATACAAAAATAAAAATAAATTGTACTTTTTTTTTACTAGTCTGTTTGTTTTAAAAATAAAGTTAATATGCTTTAAAACTCACACACTCGTCTTGCCAATCATATTTGAAGTGGGGCATAAACCAAATAAAAAAATAATATATTTTAGAAACGATTACATTTAAAAATTGTGAAAAACCTTGAATTGAAAGAATTATCAAGTAAAATGAGTGACTTAAGTACTGTTAGTATTTGCGTTGGTGCATCCTAGTTGCCACATAAATATAATGCAAATTTTAGATTGCAATTATTTGTAATTAGGTTATTTAATTAATTAAAACAGATGGTAATATCTTGTATTGATATTGATATTGCTTAATAGTGTGCATTATCTTATTGTAATTATCCATGAGTGGCCAGTTGAGGACTCCCTGACATGAATACAAACATGAGTCTCATTAGTATTTTTTTGTGGGTTTACTCTCTTGATTAAAATTTGATTAGCTAAATATTAGTGCAATTAGAGGAGTACTTGGATAAAGGGAGGATCTGTTTGGGATTCGAATGGAGCCCTCTTTGAATTAAATAGTCGTTTAAGTCAAACTTAACGTATTCAGTGTCATTTTAAAGGCATCATGGCCGCCCTCTTTTAAAGCCACAACGAATTTTAAACAGAGCTTTTCATCCCACTTCGTATTCGGCGCCTGTACAATTAGGGGGTCGTTAGAGGTTGAGACGAGGTGGTTCTGACGCTGGGAGCCGGTTAAGGGATGCAAATACTCCGGGGTTAGCCATGAGGGGGTGGGGATTGTCGAGACACCTCTGAGCTTGCTCTTAATTGGCATATTTCCATGATGTTTTATCCGGATGTGGGGATGTTGATAAGGAGTTATCAGCAGGCGACAGACAGGCAGGGAGACCATTGTCTCGCGGGTAATTGAGTTGCCTGTGTCTGACAGCCTTTTGTCAAGGACGAGCCGATCAACAAGTTTAAGTCCTTGCACGAAGCTCTTGCTCGTGTGAACATGCTTCGCCATTCCCTAATCAAGTACACTCACGGAGCAACCCTCCGTCTGCAACCCCTTCTTATTAGTGTCTCATTGATGCTTAATTATAAGTCACCCTTTGGTTCGGGGGCGCAAGGCTCGAAAACCCTCCACCATAAGCCTTATATCTTCCACAAGCCACTTACGGGGCTAATGTTTCATAATTTATTACTCACCGGAAGACAAAATATTACCGCATATAATGCAAATATAAGATAAGTGCTCGTTACGCATGCAGTCACAGTAATCCGATCTAGCAGCTAAGGCCTCTTTAGAAGGTGACATTTCTGAAAACCTTCCTACTCATTTAGTTCAATAATTAATCCTCACAAGCTCAAAGTCCTCAGACGGAAATACAGAAATGTCTAAGTAACACAAACACTATTTATCTTATACAAGTAAAACTCGCTGTCTATTCATCAAGGAGGTTCAAGCTTTATCATAAAAAAATGTACACATCCAATAACTCTCTTATAGTAATCATCCATTAGTTCGTTTCAAACCCCCAGATATTGAAAGTAATCAGGTGGATTAGGTTTTAGGTCCTAATGTTCTTAATACACCTGGGACGGACAGGTTTAGTTTACTTAGTAACGAACTTACTAATATGCTTATTCGCGGAAGTCAGTAATAAAAGTAGGAAAGCTGTAGATAACTCTGTAGACTAACTGTCTCGCTCAGTTGTACTTGCATCTTATTGGCGAAGTAATGATTTTTCCCAATAACATATGATTGCCAACAGTGGCGGTGGAACTTAATATCAAATGGGATAAAGGCATGTCCTGATATTCCACTAAAACTTCTTCATTGGAAAGTACTTCCACCGGAATTGGGCATCAACAGTCCAAGGGCGCTGTTGACGGCTTAAATAACGGAGTAGTAAAATTGCACAAAAAGCGAAGCCCAAAATAGCATTCCAAGACTAATGATGCCTCATTGTGGCGAAAATTCAAGTTTTAGTCAACTTTTTGATCTCATCCATAACCTAGTTGTTTTTTTTTGTTTTTTTAATTAATCAAGAGAGACTCTAAGATTTAGATATATCAAATCAATGACTTGATGGAATGAATCGTGACTTTGGAAATGGTTTCAATATTGCTTTAAATATTATTGGTGTAAATACCATTCTACCATATAAAGAACACATTGAAAAAGAAAAAAAATGGGGGCTCAGGGTAGCCGTGTGAGTTAAGGCTTTGGTCCTAATCTCGCCTGGTAGACCTAGAGTGGCGGGTTAGATTCCCACCCTTGGCAGGAGAAATTTATTTATTTCCTTTAGCCCACCATGGCTAGAAAAGAGTGGTAACCTGTAGATAACCCGTCCCGATTTTATAGTGTACGTAGTAGTATAAAGTGGACGTAAATAATAATAAACAAACTTTGAAAAAATATGTATTAGACTATAGAGAGGAAAATTAAAGGGCATATTACTTCTTTAGATGATGATCGGCGGTTGTATGTCAAGAATATCTAATGCAAATTGCATTATATTTTATGAATAGTTTTTTCTTGATCGAAGAGGATGGCGTTAAAATAAATGAGAAAGTAAATGATTTTTTTTTTTATTTGTAGGCACTAATTGGTTTTCAATAAAGATACTGGCGAGTAAATATTTTAATAAAAAAATGTTCTAAATAGTCCTCAAGGTTTTTCATTTCAAGTTTTATATTTCTATTTGGAGTTAGGGATGAATAGCTGTTCAAATCTATTTTACGAGTTTAGTATGTATAGAACAAGTTCTCTAAAAAATCAATTATGGTGCTATTTTGGCTTTTTAAAAACATTTTCACTGGACTTGGTATGGAATTCTTCGGGTAAAGATGTAGGATGAACTATCTAGTAGATGTAGTAGCTAGTATATAGTGCCGAAAGTGGGAAAGGAAAAATAAAAATCAAACGGTATTGAATTTAAGTGAAATGGACATATAAGTTTCAAGCAAAATGCTAAGGAGCTTATGAAGGTTTGTGTTCTTATTTTGAGAGAAGTTGATGATTCAACAAGAAACTGGATGTTGAGGGAGAGGGTGAGATGATTGAGCATATAAAAGAGAAAGGGGTGGCGAGATGCCGTAACTGGTTCGTTTAATTTCGGCTATCGCATTAAAATTAGCGATACCCCCGAAGATGAAGGCTGGGTGTTTGTCGGGATGAAGGGGAGAAGAGAGACGTGGAGCTAAGTAATAAGATACACAGAGCCCCATCTCGTTAAAAACCGGTGGGTGATACCTCCCTTTGATCGCGGCCGCGTCTTCCCCTCCAAGGCATATTCTGATGCCTCAGCCGATACTCCCGAATCATTTTTGCCAATCGAACCGCGACAAGGCGGAACACGGCTTTTGATGCGCGCAAGAGCATAAAAGCCCATCTCCCTATTCGTTTGTGTCTATCTTGAACGCCCCATAATAAGAGTTACTCATAATTTCTTTGAGCAGAAAGAAAAAGACCAGCTCTTAATAACACAAAAATCCATTTCTGGGGGAAAAAAGAAACTGCTGCGAGCAGAAGAACTCAATCAGAATGACAAGGGTAGAAAAAAATCCTGCTTCGAAAGGATTATTAAATGCAACATTATTAACGTCAATTTCACGGTTGTCAAGGATTTATAAGGTTCTCAAAGTATCCTTTGACATTATTTCTTATTTTTCTGTCGAATTACATTTTCTGAAGAAGCAGAGAAAAAAAATCTTCGATTAACTCACGATGAGTCTTAGTTTATATATATAATTAGTTGTACGCCTCTATTTATATACATCTTGAAATGCAGTTTACTCGCTATGACTAATTCCTGTCTTTGTATTTTAAGTCGAATCACTGATGTAAATTCATAAGGATTTCTAGTATTGAGGAGGTCGAATTTGCTATTCAGTAAATTTTGTGGCTTGCAGGTCATATTCATGAGTCAAACTTGAAAATTCTTGCAAGGTAACATTCCCAAGAACTACTACTAGAATATTATAATTATTATTATTTATTAACGTCCACTTTTTGCAACTCAGGCTAATTGGGACGGGTTATCTACAAGTTACCACCCTTTTCTAGCCATGGTGGGATTTAGGATGTCATTTAATGAATTTCGTCACTAAATAATTTCCTTTGCCCAGGCGAGAATCGAACTCGCCACTCTAGGTTTACCATGTGAGATAAAGGTCAACGCTTTAACACACATGGCTAACCTGAGCCCCAATATTATAATTATAAAACAAAAAACCAAAAAAAAAAAACCTGATGTGACCGTGGTGGATATGACTCTAAAATGTGCAGTTATGTAAGTTTTTCGTTTTTTTTGCCTATTTAGGAAGAACCTAAAAAAAAACCGAATCGAACTGTTATGGATACCCGCACACTCTGGAGTCGCATGAAATGAGGCAACTGATATAGCAGCAAACGAAGTAGTTCAAATGGGAGGGACCCAACTTCATGTCTGTGAAGCTAATGATGTGAGCACCTGGCTAAATAGCAAAGTCCATAAAAGCTAGGATTTAATGAAGTACCCTCAACAAATAAATTACGAAGTATAAAAGATTCTCCAGGGACATGGCAAAGGGCCTTCAGCGGCATTAGAAACGAAGAGGTGTTGACTACCAGGAAGCGTACACAAATCTTACGTACATACACGTAATAACTAAAGATCCCAACAAAAATTCGAAATGTGCCATGTTCCACTCACAAAACTCCATCGTATAGAGAAATGTCAACTTGAGCAAACAATTTTTGAAGAATTTGACATTCCTAGAAAAATAAAATTTGGAATCTTACAAGACACGTCACAAGCAGTTGATAGAATCATTTCGTTAGTAATGAAACTATTGGTAATAATAAATAAAATGTAGGTATTGTATAATATTATATCAGAATACTTATTTATAAATTAAAACAAAAATCTAGTAGACTTACTATAAAACATATACTTACTGACTGCTATCTAAGGACTCACATAGACCTACCATACACTTTGACTGAATTACTACATGGCTACTACACTGTAGCCCGTACATAGACCGCGTATTACAATACTTGAAACAAAACAACATTTTCAAAAAATTATAATGTAGGGCAATACTGAAAATATTTGCAGACATGAGCATACTTATGTAAATATAATAATTATATGTTATAGGTTTAATATGTTTTATGTGTTGAATATGTTATATATTATATATGTTATGTGTTAAATATGTTGCAGGTTATATGTTAAATATGTTATAGGTTATATGTTGATTATGTTAAATATGTTATAGGTTATATGTTAAATATGTTATAGGTTATATGTTAAATAGGTTATATGTTAAATATGTTATAGGTTATATGTTAAATATGTTATATATTAATTATTATGCTGTATATTAAATAACTGATTCGTCGCTAAATCGCCCCTGTTGCGAAATGCGATTATTATATGAATAAATAAATAAATAAACATAAAACAAAAATCACTTTACACGAACATGTTTGTGCCCGTGAAAAGATAGTAGTAAAGTAACTCAGTGTGTGTTTGTGTGAGTATGTATATACACAGATACAAAGTAACCACAACAATAAATTGTCTACTTCCTAAAGGGCATAATAACAACGATGTTGATTTCCCAAACAAACATCCTGCCTCATGTAGTCTTGTACTTACGTATCTCGCTTAACTCAAAAACGAGTTTCATATTCAGCAGTCATTACAGTCACACCACTTCTTTTGATCGAAATCGAGTTAGGAAATGGAGTTAGGGTTTAAAAGTGTCAAAATAAAATATTACACATTTCTGCCTACTCATTTCAGAAACAAAACATTTGTATAGAAACATTTATGTTTATCATGCAAAGATACACTGTTTCAATAACGTTTTATGTCCCGTTATATTGGAGATATTGCATGATAATAACAAATAAAAATAATGAATTGAGGAAAATCATTTTCTTGATTTTTCTTTCTTTCAACAATAAATTTTCGGGATGACCAAACACGCTATTGACTTAATGACGGAGAAAATCATTACCTCTGTGTTTGACAAATAGAGGCTTAAATAGTTAATTAAAACGGGTACCTAATTATTGATTGAGAGGTGACAATATCTATCAGGGCAAACTACATTATCTACACGGTCTAATCTATTTCTCATTAATGTATTGAGCTGTAATGCTCCACCTCTGATTTGCATAATTAATTTCAGGCTCGGCTGTCGGATGAAGTTTCAAGGTCTTTTTATGAATTAAGTTCCACTTTCCAACTGTGGAAAACAATACGTCCCGCGTTGCTAATGGGGCTGAGGTAACAAATCTTGAAGGGAAGCACATACAGTGTCGTTGAGAGGCATTACACGAAGGGCTGAATAAAACTGCAGCAAGGAGGAATGCAACTGCTAAGGGCAATATGCAGTCGGGGCATAAATCCAGTTTGCAAGGGCTGTTCTATTACTGTTGGCCCAAGTAATGCGTCTCGCGTGTATGTTTAGCCCCATTCCACACTCCTGTTCAGCTCCGCTTCCAAATCGCACGCACTTATTCAATATACCCGGCAATAAATCGCCGAGCCGTACAGCGACAAGCCACGCACCCCTCCCGCCATCTAGCTACGTGGAATGCATAACGACATCGCCTGCATAATGCATATGATAATGACGTTCTGCAGCGGAAGACAAAGAAAGCTCTACGACAAATAGAAACTGAATCGATGCACTGTTTCAATACTTGCAGTAATAGGCCATTAGCAATGATAACTTTCTTGACGTACTGAAAGCGAATTAAAGTCTCATTTTAGCAGATTTCTACAAAGTATGGGCAACCTTTGACATGTTGTGGGCCAAACTTTAAAGTGAAAAAAAAAAGTCCGTCACGCAGGGACTGCGTAAACTAAGCAGATTTCCCACGTGATGTTTTACAATAGAGAAATCCGCCTAATAACAGCTGTAGTAGGAAGGGATCTCTAAACCTATTCACGAGGGACGAATAGTTCTGGAAACGGCCACCAGAGCTCTCGGTGGAGAGTCCGGAACATGGCGGGGTTCCGTCGACCACAAACACAATACAAATGCAAATATCTCGGTTAATATTCAAGATACAGAATAAATCTATAGAACAATATTTATAGTAAATTTAATTTACAATAAGATTGATTCTATACAATTTTTCGATCCGACGCATAATAACGGAGATATTTTGAATTTTCAAAAATCCCCCCTCTAAACCCACCCTCCCACTGGTCCGATTTCAGCCATTAACGAACTTGATCTTTCTTTTTACGTAAAACGCTTAAATATGAAGTTTGGTAACGATCAAACAAAAATTGCGACCACTAGAGCGTTAACAGACAAATATATATATATATATATATATATATATATATATATATATATATATATATATATATCTATGTATATTTAAAATTTTGAACGAACCTCATTTTCGCCATCTCCTTGGTAGGCTCGATGTGCATTTGAGGAAATGTTTCGAAAATCGCGTTTGAGTACGACCTTAATAGCTGATTTCCCTTAAGGGAAATCTGCTAATACGTTAGATAACGATAGACATCAGACATGAAATTATTACATCAGACATGTAATTATAACACAATTTATTAAAATAACAATATAAAGTGAAAAAATAGTACAACATTATAGTCAAATCGTAAAATTTGGAATTATTACAAACAAAGAAAGTTAAATAGCGACACGGAAATCAATGAGACACTTGAGCTTGAATTTGAGGAACTCATCTATCGATGTTTGGATTTATTTCACTGATAGTGACGTAAAGAATTTTCCAAATTATCGTCAGTCACCCCTGCACGATCTTTTGACTTTGGGTAGTAGATCAAAGAAATTTCATCCCAAAAGTGATGCTCTTTTTCTAAATATTTACGTTTAAGATTTGGAGTGTGAACCATTAACCTGTATATTGTTTTTGTAAAATGAGCAAATCGTTGGCTTTATTAGCGCAATTATTCCATATATTTAAAAGGAGAATACCTATTGTAATCTTTGACTTCAAAAAACTCTTCCAATGAAATAAAAACCTGTTGTCGGTCTTTTTACTTCCTTGTATAAAGAAGAGGAATTTTTAATCGTGATAATTTTCGAATTTCATATTTTATCGGAATCATTCTTTTTGATCCCCCAGATGCCATTTTGACTTGTTTCTGCGTGACGATAGTATATATATATATATATATATATATATATATATATATATATATATATATATATATATATAATTATATCACATTACTCAAACACTGCTACCTTAGAAGGTGGAATTTTCATATTCATGACTGTTGTAAGTCTAGCTGTGCTTCTCCAATTTTGAACTAAATTGACTAAGGGGAATATTTTGGGGTAGGGGATGGGGTAGGAATAACAAACTTAATGTTTTCGTACTTATTAGAGATATTGAATATTTGAATAGTACTTTTTAGCAGAGGTTTTGAGGTTGTACTCATGACGGAATTTTCGAAATTTTTCTTCAAATGTCCATTGATCCTACCCTAGATGACGAAAATGATGTCCGTTCAAAACTGTGTATATATATATATATATCTATATATTTGTCTGTTACCACTCTAGCGGTCGCAATTTTTGTTTGATCTTTACCAAACTCGGAATTTAATCGTTTTATGTAAAAAGAAAGATCAAGTTCGTTAACGGCTGAAATCGGACCAGTGGGAGGGGGGGTTTAGAGGGGAGGATTTTCGAAAATTCGAAATATCTCCGTTACTATACGTCGGACTGAAAAATTGTACAGAATCAATCTTATTGCAAATTAAATTTACTATAAATATTGTTATATACATTTATTCTCTATCTTGAATATTAACCGAGATATTTGCATTTGTATTCTGCCAGAAGGCTATGTTCGGACTTTCCGCCGAGAGCTCTGGTGGCCGTTTCGATAACTATTCGTCCCTCGTGAATAGGTTTAGAGGTTAGGTTAACTGTTTTTTGGAGCTAGAAACTACTGGGTTATTACGCCCTAAATAATGCTTTAGGTTTAGAGGTTTCTTACTACTACAGTTGTTATTAGGCAGATTTCTCTATTGTAAAACTTCACGTGGGAAATCTGCTTAGTTTACGCAGCCCCTGCGTGACGGACTTTTTTGTTTGTCATAAAAAGACCTATTACAACTGATTGACATTTTTCGATCCAATACATTGAAACGAATATGAACATATCACTTTCAAATGATACAATTTTAAATGAAATGCACATTTTATTTATTAAATTTAATAGAAGTACAAATGTGTCATGTAATGGCCATATCCAGAGTGTTTGCAATGTATCGCCATTATTTTACATTAGTAATGCAATGAAATATACTTCTAAACATTAATAAGATTCAAAAGGGGTTTCAAATTTCTAAGTTAATTTTTTTAATATTACCAAACCAGCCGACTTTCTGTGCTCCGTCAACTCTAAAAACGTTATCGTGGAGATTGGTCCTATGTCTCGAATATTTTGAGATAGTTTCCCAGATGAATACATCTTAGCATTATTCATCATAGGAAGTGGAGGTGGGCTAATCACATTGTAAGACGGGGGTATGATAGCTAGTCAAAGCTCCTACTGGACAAGACAGAGGAAGACCCAAACACAGGTGGGATGAAAAAAATAGGACAACATTTGACCTACCTGGATAAGAGTACCACTTGAGAAAAAGAGAATGGAAGCGGTTGGGACAAATGCATTACCTGCTTTGGATGGCAGAAAAATAAATGACAAAAACTACCCTTAGATGAACTCAAAAAAAAAACCGCTTACCGGTATAGCTATTGAAAAAAAAATTAAATAAATAAGAAGAATAATATAAATAGTAAATAATATAATAATAGTATTATAGTAAATAATTATGTAAATTGTAACTAAAGGTTTCATTTCATTCCGTCCTAGATAAATGTGAGCCGTGTTTGCTGTAAACTACAATATTTCTTTACGATATGTTAATAGCAAACGTATTTTCCATTAACTAAGCAGAAAATAATTTTACCAGTACCAATCTGTTACAGTTTGTTTAGGCCTGTAATTTTTATAATTAAACTTAATTCATAAGCAGAATGAATAGATATTATGTGAGTTCAAATAATATTACTAGTTTCATGTTGACCTTAAATTAGAATATCAATAGAGAGGTTTCAATAGGTGAGCCTGGCTAGTTCAAACGCAAAGTGAAATAACTTTTGTATCTTGAATGTAGGCGCATAAAGAGCGGAAGTAACACATTATATCTATGTCTCAATGAAACATACCAAAAAGTGTCAAAGAACGTTCCTAATTGATTTTTTTATTTTTTTTTCTCTTTTTATTTTCACAGCTTTGCAAAGAAGGCAATGTCGCTCATTTACATTTAAAAGAAAAAGAAGAAAAAATTTAACTTCTAATAGAACAATACAAAAGCGCCACATATAGAACAAAATATTAAATTATAATACCGGAACAAAACAATATTAAACAAAATTCAGAAAAAAAGGAAAAAAAAACCAAATACAATTATAAGCAATAAAAAGAAGTAGATAAATGTGTATTATTATGGTAATAATTAAATAAAATATTAATTAAAGTTAAAATAGTTTTCAACGTTTAAGAATTTAAATTACTTAAAACATAAATAATTTTTGTTTTCATTTATTTTTTTAAGAGTTGTCATAATACAAACTTCGCAAATCAATGATAATTAGTGGTTGGGTTATTGACATGAGAGAGCCCAAACATCAATATCCGGGCAATTGTTCTAGTGATTAATGATAATTTCCGAGCAATATCCCATTCTTATCAACTGTTTCGCTGATAACAGCTTTGAGCATCAGGATTATCTGTAATTACAGAGCTCGTTTTTCACTAATGCTTGTCATTACACTATGGTTGGTTGAATAGTGGGACGCTTGGCTTAAAATGTATCGCCCAAAGTAGTCATAATATATGCTGACCAACATTCCAAAGTCCCATATCGGCATCCAGTAGCCACCGTGATATATAGTATTGACAACTTTTAAATGCAGGACTGTAGGAAAATTATCAAAAGTCCGTCACGTAGGAGCTGCGCAAACTAAGCAGATTTCCCTCGTGAAGTTTAATAGTAGATAAATCTATATACTGGGAACACAATAGCACTGTCGACATCAAGTGAATAAATACAAACGATAATAAGAAACCCCCAGACGGGAAGCACCTGAAAAGTAAAGAAACAGGTGTGCCAATTTCTCACAGGAAAAAGAAACAATTACGGAAATATTTCAGAATATAAAATCTGAATTTTATTGAAAACTATTTACTATATCTAGTACTGTATTTTATAATGCATCAAAATAATTATTATCTCAATCAATCAAATTTCAGTAGTCCAAGAACTTAAGAAGCCACCATAGCAAATTTACATTTATCTCGTATAATAAAGGTCTCTTGAAAACAATTTATGGTATTTAAGCTTCGCATAATGTGGTTTATTACATAACTGAAGTATTGTTTAAGAAACAACAAGGCTGAAAACTGAAAAATGCAAATATCCCTGTTAATATTCAAGAAGAGAATAAACATATAATAAATGTAATTATAGCAAAATCAATTGGCAATACGACTATGTAGTTCTATACAATGTTTTGATCCGACGCATTTGAATTTTCGAAAATCCCGCACCCGTAATATATAATTATGGCTTAGATACATAGACAATTGTTTTATTATTTGGCAACACGGCAAAGAACAACTAATGAATTTTTTTAACTTCATGAACGCGCAACACCCACAGATCAAATTCACCATAGAATTAGAAAATGAAGGGAAATTACCGTTTCTTGACCTTTTAATAATGAAAGAGGGCAACAATAGATTCAGCCATACAGTATACAGAAAACCTACAGCTACAGGTAGATATCTGAATGTCTCATCCCACCACTACCCAGCCCAAAAACATGGTATCATTTATACATTAGTATACAGAGCTATATCGTTGTGCAGCAATGAAACTCATTTAAAAAATGAGATAAAACAACTAAAAGAAGAACTCCACTACAATGGCTACAAAAAAATGGAAGTTACAAGAGTATTTAGAAAAATTATGAGGAAACTTGATACCAACAAGGTTCAAGAATATATTGAAAATACTCAAGTAACACCATTGAGAAATATAACACTTCCTTATATAGCGGGGACTTCAGAAAAACTAGCAAGAATACTCCGAAAATATAATTTACGGACAGTATTTAAACCCCACAAAATAGTCAGTGAATATTTAAAAAGTCCAAAAGACAGCCAAATTTTACAAGATAGTGGTGTTTGCATGATACCATGTAAAGCGGTAAAGTTTACGTTGGACAGACTGGAAAAAAGACTGCGACAAGAGTCAGCCAACACATGGCTGATCTGAAACACCAGAGAACAAAGACATCCGCCATAGCCAGACACGCCAGTATTTGTTCTCACCAAATTAAATTCGATGAGACCAAAGTTTTACACAGAGAGGATCATCTCGGCAAAAGATTGGTCCTAGAGGCAATAGATATTAACACGAGAACGAAGAGTCGTGAGTACGACGTCAATAGGTGATTTCCCTTAAGGTGATTAAATATTTGGTGATATAAAAGCACAAATAAAGCGAGTAATTGACTCATATAACAAGAAATATGCTTCAAAACACCCAAAGAAAAAGCAAATTTTCCAAGCTAAATTGAAACGTAATTATTTGAATTCTCTAGTTTTTACTATCACAGTTCTACGAGCCCCTTCCCAATGGGCTAATAAAGAACTTAGAAATTAACGACACATCAAGAACAACACGACTAATTTTAGCAGATTTCCCTCAAGAAAATTCAGACATAGAGGTTATACTCATGAGAAAATTTTCGAAAAATGTCTTCAAACGTCCATCGCTCTAGAGGTCGCAATTTTTGTCTTACAGTTACCAAACACCATATATATTCATTTTGTATAAAAATTGGGGGAGGGTTAGAGGTGGAGATGCTTGAAAATTCGAAATGTCTCCGTTATTATGAGTTGGATGTTGTTGTAAAATACTTGTTTCCCCTATCATGAATATTAACCGAGATATTTGGATTTTAGCAGATTTCCCTTAAGGGAAATCAGCTATTGGGGTTGTACTCATGACACAACTGTCGACATTTTTCCTCAAATGTCCATCGATCCTACCCAGAAGATGACGAAAATGAGGTCCGTTTAAAACTATATATATATATATATATATATATATATATATATATATATATATATATATAGATCTATCTATCTATATATTTGTCTGTTACCGCTCTAGCGGTCGTAATTTTTGTTTGATCGTTACCAAACTCGATATTTAGTAGTTTTATGTAAAAAGAAAGATCAAGTTCGTTAACGGCTGAAATCGGACCAGTGGGAGGGGGATTTAGATGGGAGGATTTTTGAAAATTCGAAATATCTTCGTTACTATACGTCGGATCGAAATATTGTATAAAATCAATCTTATTGCAAATTAAATGTACTATAAATATTATTCTATACATTTATTCTGTATCTTGAATATTAAGCGAGATATTTGCATTTGCATTGTGTGTGTGGTCGGCTATGTTCGGGTCATTCCGCCGAGAGTTAGGGCAGCCGTTTTCGTCACTGATCGTCCCTCGGGAATAGGTTTAGAGATTCATTATTACTGCTGTTGTTATTAAGCAGATTTCTCTATTGTATAACTTGTATAACGTGGGAAATCTGCTTAGTTTACGCAGCCCCTGCGTGACGGACTTTTATTTCAGTTTTGGGCCTTCAATAAACCTCCACTCCTACTCGTGCCATATTACTAAAAAGCTACTCAATCAGCAATTAACACAAGTGTTAATTGCATTGCTAGAAGTTACTCATGTATTATTGAGCGTTTCCTCTTCGGTCATTCCTTCTAACACTGGAGCGTAGTAACGCACTAGTTAGACTTCCAATACACTTTGCGAGTTGAAGGGCTCAATACTAATTTTATGTGCTACAAATGCATTTTTCGCCTTTAAAAGACCCTTTTTGAGGTTGTACTCATGACGGAATTTTCGAGATTTTTCTTCAAATGTCCATCGATCCTATCAAGTAGATGAAGAAAATGAAGTCCGTTCAAAACTGTATATATATATATATATATATATTTGTCTGTTACCGCTCTAGCGGTCGCAATTTGTTTTTTGATCGTTACCAAACTCGATATTTAGTTGTTTTATGTAAAAAGAAAGACCAAGTTCGTTAACGGCTGAAATCGGACCAGTGGGAGGGGGGGTTTAGAGGGGAGGATTTTCGAAAATTCGAAATATCTCCGTTACTATACTTCGGATCGAAAAAGATTACAGAATCAATGTTATTCCAAATTAAATTTAACATAAATTAACCTTTTAACTTTTATAAATAACCTTATTGGTGCTGTTGTGTTTGGAGTGCGTTCCATATGATCAGAGTTACTAGAAAAAACCAGCTAAGTGGATAAGTGTTTCCGAAGCCCTATGCAGTTTTAGCAGATTTCCCTTAAGGGAAATCAGCTATTGAGGTCGTACTCATGACGCGATTTTCGAAAAATTTCTTCAAATGTCCATCGATCCTACCCAGGAGATGACGAAAATGAGGTCCGTTCAAAATTATATATATATATATATATATCTATATCTATATCTATATCTATCTATATATATATATATATATATATATATATATATATATATATATATATATATATATATTTGTCTGTTAGCGCTCTAGCGGTCGCAATTTTTGTTTGATCGTTACCAAACTCGATATTTAAATGTTTTATGTAAAAAGACAGATCAAGTTCGTTAACGGCTGAAATCGGACCAGAGGGAGGGGGGTTTAGAGGGGGCAATTTCGAAAATTCGAAATATCTCCGTTATTATGCATCAGATCGAATAATTGTATATAACCAATCTTATTGCAAATTAAATTTACTATAAATATTGTTATATGCGTTTATTCTCTATCTTGAATATTAACCGAGATATTTGTATTTTTCAGTTTCCAGCAAACCGCCACTTCTACTCAACTTACGTAAACAATACACTGCTACATAATAAATCACATTATTGGATGTTTAAATACCAAAAATTGTATTCAAGAGACCTTTATTATACGAGCTACATGCCAATATGTCCTGGTGACTCCCCCCTCTTAAAGTTTTGGACTACTAAAATTTTATTGATTGAGATAACAATTATTCTGACTCATTATTAATTATAGTACTAGATATAGTAAATAGTTCTCAATAAAATTAATGTGTTATATTCTGATATATTTCATTTATTGTTTTTCTTTCCGGCGTAAGGCGGGCCTACGACGCTTCCTGTCGGCAGGTTATTGAAATTGGATGAAACATTTCTTATTTCCGTTTGAATTTATTCACGGTGTTGTTGTGTTAGCAGTATGTATATTTATCTATTACTAAACTTCACGAGGGAAATCTGCTTAGTTTTACGCAGCCCCTGCGTGACGGACTTTTTTAAATGTCACAACAATAAGGGACGATGCAGCAAAGGACATTGTAAACACATAAGGCCAAAAGCACATATACATTTTATCATAATTTAAAATTTTACGGTAATCCTAAGACGTTTTACTCGAGATATGCTCCATAAGCACAAAATAAGGATGAAAAAATAAGTTTGCATTGGAGATCTTTGAGAGGTAATGACAAGACTAAGTGTAAAAGGGAAACGCGTTCTAAGCTAAAGAAATCATTAATGCCTGACTTGCTCTGTCAGTTTGCAAACAGTTCTGCAAAGACGTCTTTAAATGGAATATTGATTGGAAGGAAAGTAAATTCTCTAGAATTGACTTGTGTTTGTCAGTTTTGATAATATTCCCCTTCACCCTATGAAAAATAGGTTCCTTTACAAACATTCCATAAATTAGGAAGATGAAAGGAAAGGTTATTCCTTTCGATTGATTTCACCTAAGAATTTATCTTCACTTAGGGAGGGGGAATCATTTTTATTACATTAGGTATTTTTTTTTTCTTCTTATCAATATTTTTCTTCGCTGATTTGAGCTCCAAGTTGTTTCTTCCTTTGATAACTTATCGTCGACTCATAGTTTGTAAGATGTACCCAATGGAAATATAATTTGATTGCGTCCTATTTTGTAGAAAGCATCATTCAGTTTGAGTATAGTTTATGTAGATAGAAATTTATCATAGATAAATAATAAAGTCCTTTTGCGATATTCGTATTTGGCGCATACTAGGTCAAGAATATTGAATTAGCTGCTTATTTATTTTGTACAGTTCAATGAGTGATTTTCAAGAAGCGAAACTTAAAATCGGAGATAAGAGAGATGATAAGAAAAAAGTAATTGTTTTTCTGTATATAAGAAGTAAGACAATTATTTTTTCTTGTTATACCTGATGTTCAAGATTCTGTCAACTCTGAAAGAAGGCTTTACATAATTATACCAAGTGCTGAGTTGTCAAGAGGTTAGGGCTAGTGGTTTAACTGTACCTGGGAAAGCTACTGATATTTCCCTTGTGCTTTCTTCTTAGAATACTCGAGTAATATTTAGACTTCTTATTTCTTAAAATAAAATAGTTTGATAACAATGGGCGATTCGTCACGAATAATCTCCAGTATATTGTACAGTTGAGGATCTCGGGAAAATTAGTTCCTGAGATTTTTATTATAGATTTGAAAGCCACCCCTATCTAATACCAATGTCGGTAGTGAAGGATTTCTTACCATCAGTATGAAGATGAAAAAATTCGCCACGTTGTTGCAGAATAAACGAAACAGATTTCAAACTTGCAATTCTACTAATAACAATCCTTGAGACATTCCGATATTCAGGTCGAAACGTAGTTCTGGCACTAATACCGCATTATGACTGCCACAAATTGATATATAGAATTTCTTTCTAAGAAAACGCCCAATGTAAATTATTTGTGGTAATTAATCTAATTTTAAGATATGCCTATTAAGCGAATGTCAAAGTTAGCATTAACGATGTTTACTGAAGGCAAAACAACATAGTTATTTATTATACAAGTGACGAAAGTAGATCATTTTACAACTCGAGTGAAACGTTTACCCACACGAGCGAAGCGAGTGTGGTAATTTCACGAGAGTTGTAAATTCTACTTTCGTCACGAATGTAATATTAAATTTTTTCTGTAATCGTGTAATACATGATCAGATCTAACCAGAATATGAACAAAATTAGGATGTTGTGAAGATTATGGTATGTTGTTGGTAGGTTATAAGCATGGTTGTGAAAGGTTATAAGCATAGTTATAAAACAACTAGTGATGATTGTGAAGTAGTGCAGGTTATAAACAAGGAAGGTAATTATTATTATATTTAAATTTTAAAATATATTGATTATTTCCACCAATAATTCATCCACATTTCAATTTATTTTGTTAAAATAAATTCTTACAATGTTAAGAAACATTTAAAAGCATTTAATTTCCAACTTCAAATTATTTTTTAATTTATACTTATTACTAATTAAGAAGGCAATTCACTTTCTTCACTCTATTGCAAAATGTTTCACTTTCTTCACTCATTTCAGTTTAGTAATGTTACCATTATTCAACGATTACAGAAAAAAGTATTTTTTACATCGACGTGACTGTAAAAAGAATTAAAAAAAAAAGAATCACAGTATTCATTTTAGATTATTTTTTGGTCTAGAGGAAGGAGATACTGGCCCCCTTCAACCCCTTTCGGTAGGTCCTTCCGAATTATCAGGACGGATTAAACCACCAATGAACTTAAACTTATAACAGTCCGTCACGTAGGGGCTGCATTACTCACACGTGGGATTTCCTACGTGCGTCTCGTATTTGTATTTACCTCAAAACGTAAAATTCCAATGACAAGAATATTTTATATTTTGGCTTCAAATAATGTAGGAGAAGGGGTTTACTGAAGGCCGAAAACTAAAAAATGTAAATAACTCGGTTAATAATCAAGATAATAAAAAAGTCCTTCACGCAGGGGCTGCGTAAACTAAGCAGATTCCCACGTGGTTTTGCAATAGAGAAATCTGCCTAATAACAACTGTAGTAGTAAGAAACCTCTAAACCTAAAACATTATTTAGGGCGTAATAACCCAGTAGTTTCTAGCCCCAAAAAACAGTTAACCTAACCTCTAAACCTATTCACGAGGGACGAATAGTTATGGAAACGGCCACCAGAGCTCTCGGCGGAAAGTCCGAACAGCCTACTGGCGACCACACGCAGAATACAAATGCAAATATCTCGGTTAATATTCAAGATACAGAAAAAATGTATAGAACAATATTTATAGTAAATTTAATTTGCAATAAGATTTATTCTATACAATTTTTCAATCCGACGCAAATTTTTCAAAAATCCCCCCTCTAAACCCCCCCTCCCACTGGTCCGATTTCAGCCATTAACGAACTTGATCTTCCTTTTTACATGAAACGATTAAATTCCGAGTTTGGTAACGATCAAACAAAAATTGCGACCGCTAGAGCGTTAACAGACAAATATATATATATATATATAGATAGATATATATATATATATAATTTTGAACGGACCTCATTTTCGTCATCTCCTGGGTAGGATCGATGGATATTTGAAGAAATTTTTCGAAACTCGCGTCATGAGTACGACCTCAATAGTTGATTTCCCTCAAGGGAAATCTGCTAAAATTGCAAATAAACATTTATAGATCATTAAATTTGCAATAAGATTGGTTTTATACAATTGTTCTACCCGGCGCATAATAACGGGGATATATCGTGTTCGGTAACGATCAAACACAAATTAGAATATTTTTATATATTCCGCATATTTTCTTGGCAAAGGTCGCCAATAAAAAACATTTTTTCTCGTAAACTTTATTGATACTGTCCTGCATGTTTCGTGGTCTATATACCACCTCTTCAGGGGCTCTCTCTTCTCTTAAAAATAATAACATTAATTTAGAAAACGTTAATTTAGCAAAACCCTCTGATAATACTTTACTTGATAGAGTGCTAATAAGTAAGACGTGTCTACTTACGTATATATTTACTAAATCTAAATAAAGATTGCTATTTACATTTCTGAAGTGCTCGTTTGCCTCTCATGCGACTCTCCTCAGTGGGGAGGTCGTTAATACTGAGGTTCCCGAAGTAGGTTGTCACCTGATTATTTACACATACTTAAAATGAAATAATCAATTTCAAATTTTTACGCGAAATGATCGAGTTCAAGGTTGAAGTTCAAATACAATTACTGATTTCCCTTAAGGCAAATTTGCAGAAAAAAAAAAAAAAAAAACCGAGTGCCCTGTGGTACTGAAATGGATAACAAATATTTGAAAAGTCGGCATTCATTAGAGGGGTTGCATGAATCCCCTTTCGGAGTGATCGCCACAAAATTGGCTCGGTCGGGGGAATTTGGAAACGCACGAAGCCTCAATATTGAGCGGTGGTCCCAAACCGAAGAAGAGACTTTGAGCAATTGGTGACATACTATTAAAGGGAAAGCAAAGTGAAAACAAAAGTGGGAAATAAATATTAGAAAGTAGGTGTTTAGTAGAGGAGTTGTACGAGGTAAATGGGAGAAGGTAGCATGTAGGAGGGAGGGTCCCTTATCGCGGCCATATTTCAAGAGACTGTACTCCTATCCAGCTCACAGCCCCTATCTTGGACCCTACCACCGGGAAGATTACCTACAAATTTGCCTCTTTTATTTTGATATCAGCTAATTTATTGCACTTCTCCACTCTTACTGATAACAGTCCTTTTGAAATGGACTAAAGCCGGTTTTTAGAGAAGGGATTATACGAGGGGGGTGGCTCTCGGGCTTCTACAGTCAGTAATTCAATAGCCTTCTTTTAGAATGGAACTTCAAAGAGATAAAGGAATATCTTTTCAGTGGTCCGCTATGAAAAAAAAAATAAAAAACCTGCTAAACATTTAACGAACGATTAGCGCTTTCAGAAGTCTAGCCATCTTTAGCATATAAACTTAAATTTATAACGGTTTGGTAATAAGTTCTTTATTTCCGGAAATTGAGAATTTTTTTAGTCATTGAAATTTAAAAAAAAAACAGTGGGGTTGTGAAAACTACGCAGATTTCCCACCTGCTAGAATAGCATACATCACCTCATCTCATTACATATTCTATATGATAGATATATAGATAAAGATAGATAGATATTTTATTGGCTTATATTTAAAATATGTTGCCAAGAGTTTTGGGCAATTAGTTTTAGTATGGTTATTAATATATTATAACTTCTTACAATATGTGTAAATAAAATAATAATAATTTCTAAAATTACAAATGAACATCATATACATTGGCACGTAACCACAATATAAATATTAATCTAAATAAATACTGACTTCAATAGATCATCGTAAATGTAGATTAATTCATTCTTTTTAATTGTCTAAAGTTTTCTAACATATCAGATTAACATAACTTGTTGTTGTTGTATAGGGTTTAAGGGCGAAAAACTACCAGGTTATCATCGCCCTGTAATATTTATAATTCACATTTTGGTATCCTCATCCATATCGCCATTTTAACAATATAAACGAGGATACAAACAATTGCACTTTAAATTTCTTTGTATAAGCTCATGTTTTTTACAAAATTAAACAATTTATGGAGTTCATTCGGGTCATCTCCAAGGGCCACTTCTATACTATTGGAAATATTGTATTTTTTTCTAATATCTGTGTACTTATGGCATTCCATTAATATGTGATATATAGTCAGTTCTGTGTTACATTTTTCACAAATCGGGGGTTGATCTTTTGTCATAAGATAGCCATGCGTAAGTCGTGTGTGCACAATTCGGAGTCTTCCTAATACAACTTCATCTCTTCTGTTGTCTCTTGTCGAATATTTCCATGGACGGATGATGCTTTTAATAGTTTTTAATTTATTGTTCTGGGTTTCATTCCACATGTGTTGCCAGTTTTTATTAATTTCTTCTTTGAGTGGTTGGTAGAGTTCTGCAGATGTAATTGTTGTTGGGGTGATGGAGTCGAGTTGATGGACTTCTCTGGCTGCTAAATCTGCTTTTTCATTTCCATCTATTCCTACGGGGCTTGGAATCCACATGAAGTAGACGACCCTTTTTAGCTCTCGGAGCATTTGTATTTGATTTTGTATTTTTTTTACTATTGGGTTGTTTGTGAATACATCTTTGATACTCAATAGGGCACTACAAAAGTCAGTGAAAATCAGGAATTTTTCTTGAGTCGAGTGTTTGCAAATGCAGTGATATAAAGCGAATTTAATTGCGAATAGTTCGGCGGAATAGATGCTGGTTAATTTGTCGAGTTTGAATTTTTGGCAGGTATTTTCTTCGTAGTAGGCGCAGGAGGAAGACTCGGTAATTTTCGAACCATCAGTGTACATTATCTTTGGGTGTTGATATTTTTCTATTTTATTAATGAAAGCTTCCTTTATTTTCCAATAGTTGATCTATTGGGACGATTTGTTTATGAGTTTGGTGATTCCTGTATCTATAGATCAACATAACTATTCTCTAAGATAAGTATACCTCTTCTAATAATAAGTATAACTGCATATGCCGATTAATGTTGAATAAGCCCCCCCCCATAAAATTAATAAAATTCTTTCTTTTATATTGTTAACTTTTGCAAACTTTTGATAAGAAACAAAAAATATCATTAACTTTACTTTCATTGTTGTAATCCAGAATGTTTACCAATGATTCTCTTTGAGGCACTATATATTTGTCAAGGAATTTTACTCTGTGTGATGTAAAAGCGGGGCAATACAACCGCCATCTGATATTTTATATGTATTTCTATATTAAAAAAAAAACAAAAAAACAAAAACGATGAATAGATATTTAATCCAACTCCAATGAATAGATATTTATTCCTAAATGAAATGTTTTCATAATTGATTTAATTAATATCGAGGGGCTCAGGTTGGCCGTGTGAGTTAAGACGCTGGTCTTAATCTCACATGGTAAGCCTAGAGTGGCGGGTTCGATTTCCGCCGTGGGCAGTAGATATTTATTTGGTGACGGACTCATTAAATAAATTCCTTAGTCCCACCCTGGCTAGAAAAGTGTGGTTCAATGTAGATAACCCGTACCATAAAGTGGACGTAAATAAATAAATAAAATTATTAATATTGAATTTCGTATTTACTTTATCGGCGGCATCTGCCACAAATAATATTTTGAAATGTATGGCTAAAGGAAGTGGGTGAATATGAAAATTTATTTTAACATTTAATAATTATATAATTTATAAACGTTGTTCACGCAGGTGCTGCGTAACCTAAGCAGATTTCCTACGTGCTGTAATAGCAAACTTGCGACCTCATTTCATCACATATTCTATATTTCTATGTAAAAACCTATAAGTGGAGGGGTGTTGGGGGTGGGGGTTACTGAGGACTCTGAAAACAAAAACGTCCGTCACGCAGGTGCTGCGTAAACTAAGCAGATTTCTCACGTGAAGCTATACAATAGAGAAATATTTATACGAGAGGCGTCTCTCTATACGTTCGTTATCGGCCCACATTTAATAAAAATACAAATATCTCGGTTAATATTCAAAATAGAGAATAAATGTATAGAACAATATTTATAGTAAGTTTAATTTGCAATAAGATTGGTTCTATACAATTTTTCGATCCGATGCATAATCACCGAGATATTTTGAATTTCCAAAAATCCCCCCTCTAAACCCGTCTCTCCCACTGGTCCGATTCCAGCCATTAACGAACTTGATCTTTCTTTTTACATAAAACGATTAAATTCCGAGTTTGGTAAATATCAAACAAAAATTGCGACTGCTAGAGCGTTAACAGACAAATATAATATATAAATATATAATATATATATATATATATATATATATATATATATATATATATATATAATTTTGACAGGACATCAATTTCGTCATCTCCTGGGTCGGATCGATGGATTTCTGCAGAAAATTTTCGAAAGTCACGTCATGAGTACGATCTAAATAGCTCATTTCCCGTAAGGGAACTCTGCTAAAAGGAGAATGAATAAACGTGCGTAAACGGTGAATGGATTTATGTGTACATTATAAAAAATGTGCTTGCGATGCGATTATCTTATTCCTATGAGTTACTTCTGAAATCAAATACAACGATAGAAATTCTGAAAAAAGAAAAAGAAAATAGCTGCTTCCATAAGTTGGCCCTGAAGGTGACCCAGCTGCAATAGAAATAACACCATTAAGCCCTTTGGCAGAGGGAAAGATTGGCATCCACACATCCCTTTTATTTTCCGCTCCTTATTCTCATGAGCCTGGGAATTTTATTTAGAGCCGAGCCGACGTGACCAAAATCCTATAACTAACCCAAACATGAAATATTTATAAGTTTGGGAAAATGTTGCGCCTCCCCACTACTCGGCCATCTCAGGATCGAAAACGGAATTGGAGAACTTCTACCAATATATCCACTGATAAGTTATGACTTACAGCTAGTCTAGAACTTTTAGATAAAGTTATTTATGAAATATTCTACTAGTTTAAAACAAAGAGCAAGGAATCAAATCACTGGTTTTCTCCAGCTGTACAAATATTTATAGGTTTCATTTATAAACGAGGCAGTTTTTAATGAGTGAATTAATATGCAGCTTATTAATTTACAGTATTTATTCAATTCATCAACAGCTTCAATTATTAAAAGGGAAATAACAATGGTTTCATTCAAAGAATAAAAATGAAATTTATTGTTTTAGCAGATTTCCCTTAAGCGAAGTCAGCTATTGAGGTTGTACTCATGACGCGATTTTCGAAATTTTTTTTCAAATGTCCATCGATCCTACCCAGGAGATGACGAAAATGAGGTCCGTTCATAACTATATATATATATTTGTTTGTTACCGCTCTAGCGGTCACAATTATTATTTAATCGTTACCAAACTTAATATTTAGTCATTTTATGTAAAAAGAAAGATCAAGTTCGTTAACAGCTGAAATTGGACCAATGTGAGGGGTGGGGGTTTAGAGGGGAGGTTTTTTGAAAATTCGAAATATCTCCGTTACCATGCGTCGGATCAAACACTTGTATAAAACCAATCTTATTGCAAATTACATTTACTATAAATATTGTTCTATACATTTATTCTCTATCTTCAATATTAACCGAGATATTTGCATTTTTATTAAATGTGGGCCGATACCGAACGTTCAGGCCAAAAGCTAGTTCGGCCCTAACTGTTCGGCTCTCGTATAGAGATTTCTCTATTGTATTGCTTCACGTGGGAAATCTGCTTAGTTTACGCAGCCCCTGCGTGACGGACTTTTTTGTAATAAAAATTTATAGGTTTCAGATTCAATCTTCTCTGACAGTATAACGACATTCTACAATCTACGTATAACTATATTCTTTTTATGACTAGAATATATTAATTATAACTACATTCTTTTTATGACTACAATTTAAGTATTATAACTAAATTTTATTTTTTATGTTACCCCACAAATGGGTAACACAACTGCCCCGCTCAGCGGAGATGGGTGTGGGTTTATTATTTTTAATTAACTCTCTTTTATATTAATATGAGGAAACAAAACATTAACTATATAATGGACGCCACGTTGTTTGTTTCTCCGGTAACGAGGAAACCAATTGTTCTACAACAAAATCATTCTATTTACAATAATAAACAAACCAAACTCATCACTTGAACAAAAAATAATAAATAAATAAAGGAATGAATCAATTCTCTCCCATGGAAAATTTATAAATAAATTCTATAGACTGAGTAAACTAAGCTGGTTTCTCACGTGAAATTTTACAATTGATAAATATACATTTCATTAAAATTAACACCACTGTGAATATTATGTGAAATAATAAAGATGACAATGATAAATATTTCATTCAATTTACATGATTATGCCCTCCACAACGGAAAGAATCTGAATTGTAAACAAACAGGTCAGCTAACCTCTCAGAGCAGAAAGAGAAAAGTATTCTGGGCCGGAAAGAATAGTTATTTATTATACAAGTGACGAGAGTAGATCATTTTACAACTCGAGTGAAACGTTTACCCACAGGAGTTGTAAATTCTACTTTCGTCTCGCGTGTAATATGAAATTTATTCTGTAATCGTGTAATACATGATCAGATCTAACCAGAATATGAACAAAATTAGGATGTTGTGAAGATTATGGTATGTTGTTGGTAGGTTATAAGCATGGTGGTGAAAGGTTATAAGCATAGTTATAAAACAACTAGTGATGATTGTGAAGTAGTGCAGTTATAAACAAGTGCAGGTTATAAACAAGGAAGGTAATTATTATTATATTTAAATTTTAAATTATATTGATTATTTCCACCAATAATTCATTCACATTTCAATTTATGTTGTTAAAATAAATTCTTACAATGTTAAGAAACATTTAAAAGCATTTAATTTCCAACTTCAAATTATTTTTTAATTTATACTTCACTCTATTGCAAAATGTTTCACTTTCTTCACTCATTTCAGTTTAGTAATGCTACCATTATTCAACGATTACAGAAAAAAAAACTATTACTGAAATATATCCCAATATAATACATTAATCTTATTGAAAACTATTTATTATCTCTAGTGCTACAATTTATTATGAACCAGAATCATTTTCATCTCAATCGCTCTTATTTTAGTGATCCAAGAATAAAAGATGGGCAGGCAGGGTGGGGGTCCCCATCTGGAAATAATTTTCTTTTTTCAGATAATGAAATATTTTCGTTATTATACGTTGGATCGAAAAAGTGTAAAGGAACAATATTATTACAACATTAATTGCCTATAAATGGATTTGTATACAATGTTTCTCTATCATGAATATTAACTAGAAATATCTGGATTTTTTTGTTTTCAGGCTTCAGAAAACCTCCCGCTCATGTCATATTACATCGTGAACTACTTTATTCCATGATTAAATAACAAATATTGTTTTCATTGAACTTTTACTTTTGAGATAATTGCAAATACCTGAGGCACATAGTAAATATGCTTTTTAACGCAGCTCCTGCGTCAAGGACTTTTTTTGTTTTGTCAACTGGCAAAGATGATGGATATTAGTCTCTGAAAGTGCACTCCGCGCGTTAAGGTAATTGTAGAGGATAATTAGGGCAAATGTAAGGTTTTTAGCAGATTTCCTTTAAGGGAAATCAGTTATTGAGGTTTTATTCATGATTTTTGAAAAATGTCTTCAAATGTCCATCGATCCTAACTAGTAGATGACGAACATTATGTCCGTTCAAATATATATATAGCCTGTTACCACTCTAGTGGTTGCAATTTTTGTCGCTTCGTTACCTAATTCGATTTATAGGCGTTTTATGTAAAAAAAAAAGAACGGTCAAGTTCGTTAATGGCTGAAATCGGACCAGTGGGAGGGAGGGGGGTATTAGTGGGGAAGAATTTCGAAAATTCTTAATATCTTCGTTATTATGCATCGGATCGAACAATTGTATAGAACGAATCTTATTAAAAAAGTCCGTCACGCAGGGGCTGCGTAAACTAAGCAGATTTCCCACGTGAAGTTTTACAATACAGTAATATGCCTAATAATAATAGTAGTAGGAAGGTGGATAGTACCGAACATAGCCGTCTTGCCGACCACACTCAGAATCCAAATGCAAATATCTCGGTTAATATTCAAGATACAGAATAAATGTATAGAACCATATTTATAGTAAATTGACTTTGCAATAAGATTGATTTTATACACTTTTTCAATCCGACGCATAATAACGGAGATATTTCGATTTTTTTTTAAAATCCCCCCTCTAAACCCCCCCTCCCACTGGTCCGATTTCAGCGATTAACTAACGTGATCTTTCTTTTTACAAGAAACAATTAAATATGAAGTTTGGTAATGATCAAACAATAATTGCGACCGCTAGAGCGTTAACAGACAAATATATATATATATATATATATATATATATATATATATATATATATATATGTGAGTGTGTGTGTGTAATTTAGAACGGACCTCATTTTCGTCATCTCCTGGGTAGGATTGATGGACATTTGAGGAAATTTTTCAAAACTCATGAGTACGACCTCAATAGCTGATTTCCCTTAAGGGAAATCTGCTAAAAAAAGTTCTATAAATAATGTTATGAGCATTTTTCCACTATATTGGTATTAACGAAGATACTTGGATTTTATAGTTCTCGGCTCTCAGTAACCCCACCCCTCTCCTACTCAATTCATATTAAGAATAAGCTGTTACATTATGAAGCACATTATATGAAGCACAAATACCAAATATTGTTCGCACTGAACTTTTGCTTTTTCAGATTAATGCAAATACGAGGCACACGTGGAAATCTGCATAGTTTACGGTGCCCCTGAGTGCGGGCTTTTTATAGAATCCTGAAATACAGAATTGGTTGTTAAGTTAATAAAGATTCCAAAGTAAGCAACGCATGTCATTTGAAATTACCGAGAGAGTTTATCGATGATTGAAATTGAGGGAAAGTTTGGTAGGACATTGAGAGTGTGACTGAGTCAGTTCCTAATTAAGGTCTGATGACAAGGACATCTGTCTTGTTGGAGAGAAAAGCCCTCGACAGGTAAAACGGGAGGAGTTTATGGGGCATGTGATCGGAGTGGACCTTTATTCGTTTTGATCTGATTGGACTCTATTACCTAGAATACGTGACATCCTTGTCAAGTCTAGAGGAGCAAACGTGCCAATCATAGTGATGCTAAGACCTCCGTACGCAACGCACGAACACACCCCTTTTCCTATGATTAAACTGACTTATTTTCGACCGCCTAACGGGCCAAGGAATGGAATTAATTAGGGTAAAGTGGCCTCAAAGTGTTCATTGCTAAGTGGGCTGCTTCATACAGATCTTCTATAAAGTCCGTCACGCAGGTGCTGCGTTAATTAAGCAGATTTCCCACGTGCGTCACTTATATGCATTTATATCCAAACTTAAAAGTTCAATGAAAACAATATTTGGTATTTAGTCTTCAAATAAAGTACTTCATAATGTAACAGCTTATTGTTAATATTAAATGACTCATGAGGGTTTATTGAAGCCCGAAAACTAAAAAAAAACAAATATCTCGGTTAATAATGAAGATAGTAAAAAAAAAAACAAAAAAAAAAAAAACGTGCAGAACAACATTTATAGAACATTACGTTTACAATAAGATTGCATCTATACAACTTTTTGATCCGACCCAACATAAAGGGGATATTAAGAACTTTTGAACCCGCCCTCCCCCCTTCTTAACCCTCACTACCACAGGTCAGATTTCAGCCATTAATGAACTTCATCTTTCTTTTTACATAAAAGATTAAATAGTGAGTTTAGTAACGATCAAACAAAAATTATGACCACTAGAGCATTAAAAGACATACATATATATAAGAGCATATATATATATATGTTGTAATGAAATTGACATTGCATTACATAAGCCCATTATAAATGGCCATATATATTATATTAGCAGATTTCCCTTAAGGGAAATCAGCTATTGAGGTCGTACTCATGATGCGAGTTTCGAAAAATTTCTTCAAATGTCAATCGATCCTACCCAGGAGATGACGAAAATGAGGTCCGTTCAAAATTATATATATATATATATATATATATATATATATATATATATATATATATATTTGTCTGTTAACGCTCTAGCGGTCGCAATTCTTGTTTGATCTTTACCAAACTCGGAATTTAATCGTTTTATGTAAAATGGAAGATCAAGTTCGTTAATGGCTGAAATCGGACCAGTGGGAGAGGGGGGGTGTAGAGGTAGGATTTTTGAAAATTTAAAATATCTCCGTTATTATGCGTCGGATCGAAAAATTGTATAGAATAAATCTTATTGCAAATTAAATTTACTATAAATATTGTTCTATTCATTTATTCTGTATCTTGAATATTAACCGAGATATTTGCATTTGTATTCTGCGTGATACTGGTCACCAGTAGGCTATGTTCGAACTTTCCGGCGAGAGCTCTGGCGGCCGTTTCTATAACTTCGCCCCTCGTGAATAGGTTTAGAGGGTAGGTCAACAGTTTTTTTGGGCTAGAAACTACTGGGTTATTACGCCCTAAATAATGTTTTAGGTTTAGAGGTTTCTTACTACTACAGTTGTTATTAGGCAGATTTCCCTAATGTAAAACTTCACGTGGGAAATCTGCTTAGTTTACGCAGCCCCTGCGTGACGGACTTTTACGAGTATTTCCAGCACAGAGCACATTAAGATTATTATGTATGAATGCTTAAATGTATTGTTTTTACCTTTAAATAAGAATTATATCCAATTTGGAGTGAAGTCACCATGTGCTCTAGCATTTTCATAGATAACGCCGATGGATTTTGATAATAACATTCACAGCTCTTAACGTCGGTACACTAAGTAATAATACGGATGAATTTCGATAATTAATTCACGTTAAATGCACTTTTTGAGCGTATTTCGATCGGCAGTTCAAAGTTCACTCCCGGATTAGCCCTATATAAGGAGCCCCTCACGACGAATTAAAATCAGTCATATTCGGGATCCTCTGGAGGGGAGACCCTGGTTCACGAGCGAGATCTAATCCTTCAGCTTGTTCCGGCCTGCCTAGCCTGTTCTACCTCTCACGGCTAAGTCAGCACTTCTATTAAACAGCTAAGTCTTTCTATTGTAATATAGACTAAGTATAATTAAGTGTCCCCCATTATATTTTCAAAGGTGCCTTTTCATTTTGATATTTATAATTGGAGAATATTTTTATTATAAATAAATTTATATATATATATATATATATATATATATTTGAATTTGGACTTGAGTCGATTGTTGGTGGTCCTTCCTAAATTCTTGTAAGTGGTTTGGTTGTGGGATTTTTCATATATTTCAGCTTCCATTGCTTATTCCACCGCAGCCAGATCGCAACAATGTATATGGAAATGTGTGGAAATGTTTCAAAAATCACGTCATGATGTACGATTCTCAATAACTTATTTCCCCAGAGGGAAATCTGCTGAAACTAACAAACTATTAGTATTCATAAAACGCTTATATACCTAGTTTCGTAACGAGAAGAAGAAAATCGGGAACTTCAGATCGTGAAGGGCCCTAATTATTTAACGCTTTAAAATTTAGAGAAAATTGGAAAAAAAAAATAAAAATAAAATTGGTGAAAGATTTTCTTTCAAAATCTGCAATTTCTAAGAAATTGATTATAATTTGGAATTAGTCTTATTTTTTAAATATCATGTTCGGGCCCTCGTAAACGTATTTGAACCATCCTGAAATCCAGATTAGCCATGTGAGTTGAAGCGAGTTCGATTCATGTCATGTACGATTAATTTAGTGACAAACTCATTAAATAGATCCCCTCCTTAGTCCAACGTCCCACCCTGGCTAGAAAAAGGCGGTAACCCGCCTCAATTAGCCATAGTAGCAAAAATTGGGCGTCAACAATAATTATTTATAATTTTGTTTGAATTATAGTATGTTTTATAATTAATAAAAAGTTGTTTAAAAAAGGGATTTCATTTAATATTTATTACATCTGATCTTGAACAGATTTTTTTCCCCACTCGAAATGAAAGATTTTAAGAATGCAAAATTTTGACTTAAAATACATACAAAATAATTAATATATCATTTTTATAGGAATATTTAATGCAGATCATGCTTCTTTTTTTTTTACACATATGTCATTCCTCAAATAATATGTCGGTAGGACCGATATTACTAGAAAGTACACTTGGCAAGTGTTTTTCCATACTATTTTCAATTCTGTCAATTGTCATCAAATTGAAAAATTGCAAACAATCAATCTTATTTCAAATTAAATTTACTATAAATATTGTTCTATACATTTGTCCTCTATCTTGAATATTAACCGAGATATTTGCATTTGTATTCTGTGCGTGGTCGGCTATGTTCGGGACATTCCGCCGAGAGCTCTGGCGGCCGTTTCCGTAAACTATTCGTCCCTCGTGAATAGGTTTAGAGATCCCTTACAATACAGTTATTAATGGGCAGTTTTCTCGACTGTAAAACTTCACGTGGGAAATCTGCTTAGTTTACGCAGCCCCTGCGTGACGGACGTTTTTAAATTTAATCTATGATAGTACAAAATAGGTCTCCAGAAGTGGAGGGATGAAGAGTATAGAATCAGCAAATGACGCCGCCGGTATGCTCTTCCAGCACTTGAGGAAATCTGCTTCCTTCACGCATTACTAGTTGAAAAATGTTATTTATGATAATTATGTGAGCTATTTGTGTGGAAATGACATTTTTCAAAACCCACGGAAGCGAACGTCGTTCGATAAACTGATTGGACAAACAATCTTGAAAGAATTTTGTTTGAAGTATTTAATAATTTTTTTTTTTCTAAATGAGATAGAAGTAATGAAGCTGGAAGGCTGAGATTAAAGAGAATTGTTTACAGTACATTACTCGAGACCTGTTCAAGCCTGGAAAATTTTAATTGCTATCTGCCAGAGATAATGACAAGGAAAAAGTTTGGGGCTTGACTTCTACGCCAAGCCCCGCACTTCAGATGGCTTTAGATCCTCAAGTCTTCAGAATTCTAAAGGGAAATACTCCCATTAAACAAATCACTAATTATGTCTCAACTTAAAAGATTTTTTAAGCTCAGTTTTTTTATTTATTTATATTTTATTTATAATCCAATAGACATAAAGCAAAATTTTGAAAAAAATAAGTTTTCGCTGATGTATATTGTAGAATCTACAAAGTGTTTTCTCCCTTACTCAGAATCCATTGTGCTATAAGACTATAATATGATGATTTATTATCATGGTTTTACCGTTTTAAAATTACAGATTTTAGCAGATTTCCCTTAAGGGAAATCAGCTATTGGGGTCGTACTCATGACGCGAGTTTCGAAAAATTTCTTCAAATGCCCATCGATCCTACCCAGGAGATGACGAAAATGAGGTCCATTCAAAATTTTTATATATATATATATATATATATATATATATATATATATATATTATATATATATATAGATATATATTGCTGTTAACGCTCTAGTGGGCGCAATTTTTGTTTGATCGTTTCCAAACTCCGAATTTAATCGTGTTAGGTAAAAAGGAAGATCAAGTTAATGGCTGAAATCGGACCAGTGGGAGGGGGGGGGTTTAAAGGTGAGTGTTTTGAAAATTCGAAATATCTCTGTTATTATGCGTCGGATCGAAACATTGTATAGAATCAATCTTATTGCAAATTAAATTTACTATAAATATTGTTCTATACATTTATTCTGCATCTAGAATTATAACCGAGATATTTGCATTTGTATTCTGCATTGGTCGGCAGGAGTGAGCTGTTTGGTACTTTCCGAAGAGAGCTCTGGCGGCCGTTTTCGTAACTATTCCACCCTCGTTTATAAGTTTAGTGATCCCTTAATACTTACTACACTTGTTATTGGGCAGATTGCTCTATTGCAAAACTTCACGTGGGAAATCTGCTTAGTTTACGCAGCCCTGCGTGACGAACTTTTATTAATTTATTTATTCCCTACACAATGGTTTTCTGCTCTAGCTCTCTTAGCCAAAAGTTTAAAACGATAATTTTCGGTAGGTATTTCTTCAGGCTACACATTACCGCTACTTTTGATCTAGTTAAGTCGCAGTTCTGGAACTATCTGCAATCCTTTTAATTTGTGTTTTACATGCAGCGAGGCCGCTGGAGCAAAAAGCCATTGTGGAATCGAGGAACATTTAGCCATTTGAAGAAGTAGACATAATCATATCTTCTTATTGTTTAGGGAATTTCGCCTTTAACGAATTCGGGATTACTGAAAGTCGCGTAAGAATTAGATGGCCAGACATATGGAAGGCTATTTTTAGTTTAAATTTGTATAGGTGAAAATTGTGTCTGTGTGTGTGAACGTTCGTTTAGGAGTGAGTGCTGTAACGTATAAAACGGAATTTTCACTTTCTTTGAAACTCTTAATATTAAGTTTATTTGTTTTCGAAATGTATAGGTCTTTGTTCGTTAAGTAGAACAATTGGTTTAGTACATATATATGGGTAACCACCTAAGGTTTGATCCGGCTCGCGAGACATTTTGAAAAACCCAATTAAACAAATATATTACACCACTTACTCCAAATGAGGAAGATGGGGAGAGATTTGTGCGTTTGTCAGTACTTATAAATGCGAACAGTTCTTTTCAATGAT
This sequence comes from Riptortus pedestris, assembly GCA_019009955.1. NCBI lineage: Eukaryota > Metazoa > Arthropoda > Insecta > Hemiptera > Alydidae > Riptortus > Riptortus pedestris. The sequence goes on along the minus strand of CM032229.1, from coordinate 163,227,395 downwards.
GAAAGTTAATAAATCAAAACATAGGTACAAGGCTGACTGACGATAATTTGGATAATTCTTTTCGTCTTTATATCAGTGGAATTGATTCAAACATCGATGGATTAGTTTCCCAAATTCAAGCTCATTGATTTCGGTGTTGTAATTTAACTTTTGTTGTTTGTAATAATTCCAAGTTTTACGATTTAATTATAATGTTGTACCTATATTTTCATTTAACTTTGTTATACTAATTAATAACTAATAATACAATTATTGTATTATGATTACATTGTCGTTAAAATTTCATGTCTGATATCTATCGTTAAAAATTATCAACACTACTTTAAAATTCAATAATTTTAAAAGCGGCCGCTGCACACTAAAGTTTCGACCACAACATGTCAAATTCTTAGTTTAGTGGAAAAGGGTGAAATTTGAAAATTTCTCCAATACTACTATTAGTCTCACATAACAAGCGATTGAATTTTATGCTAAATAGGTAAGTTAGAAGAATTATTTTGTACAAAACATTACGGAACACTGTAGGGAGCTATTTACAACACTTTTTTTGATATCTCCTACAATGTCCATTTAGAACTTTCCTACATGACAACAAACTGACAAGTATTTTATTAACCCCTTAATAAACTAAAAGTACCCAGTTTCATTAAATTACATTAAAAATGGTCGGTATTACTTTAATTGAAAAAAATCTTTAAAATGTCAAGTGCAGTAGCAATTCCACAAAACGAAGCAGGGTTGCTAGTAAGAGATTATTATCCCATTAAAACTTCTTGAAGTGTTTTCTTCAATTTTCCATCTTCTAATCTCCCGCTTTTTAATATTTAACCTTTTTACCTTTCATATTTAATATGTTCATATATATAAATAACTATAACTAAAGAATAATACCTTGATTTCCAAACATTTTTCGAATTCAGAATTTCATTTTCTGCTAGTATACTTAATTTATTTTGTATTTTTTATAGCTCCCTTCTTTTTTCTATCTACCTGTATTCAATTTTTTTAATTTATTTTTTGCTATAAGTTTTGAAGTATTCATTAAATTGCCTATGTCACAAAACTCAATTAATAAATTAATAACTTTCGTCTATTTTACCTATCGACCAAAACTTTCGATCCATAGTATATGCTATCGTGTGATCTTATGAACTGGAGTAAGTTAATATACTGTTATAACCATTTTATATATATACTAATATATCTTATTTACTGAAGTCATCTCCTCTCTGCTTTAGATCGTGACAAAGTTTCGCTTGACTTATTCCTAGCTACCTCAAGGGAAATAGTTTCTAATGCCGAGGAGTTTATCATTTGAACATAATATTTTTCAGAACCAGTTTATTTATTTATGACAGGTACTTTTCTTGTAAATAAATAACAATATTTCTTGTAAATAAATAACATTTTTTTTTGGGGCTCAGGTTAGCCATGCAAGTTAAAGCGTTGACCTTTATCTCACATGGTAAACCTAGAGTGGCGAGTTCGATTCTTGCCTGGGCAAAGGAAATTATTTAGTGACGAAATTCATTAAATAACGTCCTAAAATCCCACCCTGGCTAGAAAAGGGTGGTAACCTGTAGACAACCCGTCCCAATTAGCCTAAGTTGCAAAAAGTGGACGTTAATAAATAAATAAATAATATTAATACCACACCAACAGAAACAGCTGTGGATATTTTAATTCGAAGTATAACAAAGCGTAGACATGCGTTCTTTTATTTAGGATTCCTGTAACTTATGGTTAAGTAATAGGGGGGCTATAGCAAATTATTTTTTATTTTATTTTTCAACCCCTAATGAAAAAGTAAAATTACTATTTAAGGGGATAGGTTTCCCAAAATTGATTGTAGGCAATATTATTTAACTGTGTGGTTAACTGGTTTATGTTAATGGCTAAGTGCAACTTGAATAAAGTTGCAGAGATTGTGCGTCTGCAATGTCACTATAATATAGCAGAGAGTCTATAATAGCTGGCCATTAGAAATCCGAGTAAAGCCTATTTTTCATTTCCAGTATAAGTGATATCTCCGGGGGCCTCTACCGGACTATATCTTATTTTTTCAGTATGGTCGGTGAACGTTGGAGGGTATTTTTATAAGTACTTCTCTGTATGTGAAAGGGTGCAGCGGTCGCTGGAGTAGTTTGGAACAAGAAGTATTTACATATGGTCATCGATGTGTGCTTTGCTCTTAAACTTGAAACTATGGCTTTGCTCACAAAGGAGTTATCTTTCGACTATGCTCCATTTTGTAATATTACTTTCTCAATTGTTTTAGTCGTTCCTTTTGTTCAGTTGCAAACATTTTTTTTATAAATATTTCCCCGTCGAGCTCATTACAATACTATAATTTTATAATTTCTCAGTTATTGTTTACTTTAAATAATTGTACTTTTTTCAGTCCTTTTCTTTGCTGATTGCAGGTAGATGATCTCTGAAAATGCTTAATTAATATAAATTGTCTTTAAAAATTTATAATTTCAAACATTAATTGTTTTCATTGTGGTATTTAATAAATGCTCAACATGTAATAATTGTATTAAGTTTTTTTATAAGTTTACGAAGGTTTGGCCGGTATTTTCAATTTCAGTGCAATGGCTGTATCAGGTTTAACTAAAGACAAAGTTATTTAACGGCCGAAATCAAAATGTCATCAGAATATAATGAATCGAATTGAAAAATATTATATAATCAAACTTGATTTTTAGTCTAAAGTACTAGACTTGTTACTAAATAAGTATATATTTCTTCACTTTCTTGAATATGAATCGAAATATTTCTATTTATTTGTTTTCAGCAATTTTTCGGTTACAGACGAATATGATATACACCCGTAGTCTAGGATAGAGCGTATAAAAGATCTACGGAATATAGATGGATGAAAGAAATGGCTATGCTTCCACTGTAACATTTTATTAAAACGGCAGAGCGCTTTCGATACAGTGCATCATCATTATCAGTGCCCAGTTGACGAACAAAAACAATAATTACTTATCTCTATTAAAATATTTTAGATAAATGGTAAAATAGGTAACATAATAATAAAAAGTCCGTCACACAGGGGCTGTGTAAACTAAGCAAATTTCCTACGTGGTTTTACAATAGAGACATTTCACGAGAGCCAAGCAGTTAAGGAAACGGCCGAACTAGATTTTGGTGGGAAAGTCACTTCGTCCGTTAGGCACCCAGATTTAATAAAAATTTGCAATAAGATTGATTCTGTACAATTTTTCGATCCGACGTATAGTAGCGGAGATATTTTGAATTTTCGAAAATCCTCCCCTCTAAACCCCCCTCCCACTGGTCTGATTTCAGCCGTTAACGAACTTGATCTTTATTTTTACATAAAACGACTAAATATCGAGTTTGGTAACGATCAAACAAAAATTGCGACCGCTAGAGCGGTAACAGACAAATATATATATATATATTATATATATATATATATATTTATATATATATATATATATATATATATATATATACAGTTTTGAACGGACCTTATTTTCGTCATCTACTAGGTAGGATCGATGGACATTTGAAGAAAAATATCGAAAATTCCGTCATGAGTACAACCTCAATAGCTGATTTCCCTTAAGAATCAGACTTCTGTTAGCGCTCCACTTGCAATTACCAAGAGCTCTCAAAAAGTTCAATGTAATTAGCATTGAGGTTTTGTACTCATGACCGAATTATCGAAATTTTTCTTGAAATTATCCATTGATCCTACCTAGTAGATGACGAAAAATGAAGTCCGTTCAAAACTGTGTGTATATATTATATATATATATATATATATATATATATATATATATGTCTGTTACCGCTCTAGCGGTAGCAATTTTTCTTTGATCGTTACCAAATTTGATATTAAGTCGTTTTATGTAAAAAGAAAGATCAAGTTCGTTTAACGTCTGAAATCGTACCAGTGGGAGGGGGGGTTTAGAGAGGAGGATTATCGAAAATTCGTAAAATATCTCCGTTACTATACGTCGGACCGAAAAAAATTGTACAGAATCAATCTTATTACAAATTAAATTTACTATAAATATTGTTATATACAGTTATTCTTTATCTTGAATATTAACCGAGATATTTGCATTTTATTAAGTGACTTTCCCACCAAAAGCTAGTTCGGCCGTTTCATAAACAGTTCTGCTCTCGTGAAATTTTACTATTGTAAACCTTCACGTGGAAAATCTGCTTAGTTTACGCAGCCACTGCGTGAGAGACTTTTAGTTGATTTCTTATAGAGCTCTTTTATATGGGGCTTCCCAAGTTAATTTAGCATCACAAATAGTATCTACAAATTTACTTTCATTAACGAGCTTTAAAGTATATTATAGTTTTAATATAGTAAACCAACGAAGAATAACTCCAAGAATAGGAAGATTGTTGTTTATAGTAACTTTTAATAAGATCTCTTTATCCGATAAAATTAAAATATGAAACTCAGTTTCAAATCGTAAAAATATTTGTAAACGTTCTTCATTAATGAATGAACTTATTTAGATGATTTTGTTTTAATATTTGTTAGCAGATTTCCCTTATGGGAAATCAGCTATTGAGGTGGTACTCATGATGGAATTTTCGACATTTTTTTTCAAATACCCATCGATCCTACCTAGTAGTATGACGAAAATGAGGTCCCATTCTCTCTCTCTCTCTCTCTCTCTCTCTATGTCTCTCTCTATATATATATATATATAGATATATATATATATATATATATATATATATTTGTCTGTTACCGCTCTAGCGGTCGCAATTTTTCTTTGATCGTTACCAAACACGATATTTAGTCGTTTTATGTAAAAATAAAGATTAAGTTCGTTAATGGCTGAAATAGGTCCAGTGGAAAGGGGGGGAGTTTAGAGGGGAGGATTTTCTAAAATTTGAAATATTTCCGTTACTATACGTCGGATCGAAACATTGTATAGAGTCAATCTTATTGCAAATTTAATTTTCTATAAAATATTGATATATACATTTATTTCTCTATCTTGTATATTAACCGAGATATTTCTTAACTCTTCGGCTCTCGTGAAATTTCTCTATTGTAAAAACTACACGTGGGAAATCTGCTCAGTTTATGCAGCCCCTGCGTGACGGACTTTGTTTTTATTTTCAGTACGCCATTTTAATTATTACGTTGCATGATACTGAGTATGTAAATAATAATTGTAATCCTAATGTGCATTGTAAAACAGGGATTTTAGTTCTACTTGTATCACGTCCTTAAATAAATCACATCTCTCTCTCTCTCTCTCTCTCTCTCTCTCCCTCTCTCTCCCGCTTTCTCCCTCTCTCTCTCTCCTTCTCTCTCTCCCTCTCTCTCTTTCTCTCCTCCTCTCTCTCTCTCACTCTCTCTCTCACACACTCACTCTCTCTCTCTCCTCTGTCTCTCACTCTCACTCTCACTCTCCCTCTCCCTCTCCCTTAAAATGAAATATAGTATCATTGTTGTCCTATTAATTTTCCTCTAACTCGAATATTTACAGAGTCAATAGTATTTTTTAGTTTTCAGTCTACATTTGAATCATCAACTTCATGTTTGTTTTTTTACCGAGAAAACAATTGTATCAATAAATATTTTATGACGGACTTAAATTTCAAGTCCTGATTACTTAAGCTTCAGAGAGCTTCATGAGAGAAATTGAGAATAGGATGTTGTGTGTTGTTAACACGGTGGCACTTGCGGGACTGAAGGTTTATTATTTTGGTAATTCTATTAGTTTTAGAAGACCTGAATGTAGGTCAACTATATCGCCTTGTAATATCCTCCTGGCAAGATAAATTATTCAGTTCTATAATGTTGGGATGGTTGAATGGAGGGAGCAGTTCCTGTAAGCAGACCTGTTCTGTGGGAAATAAATATTATTGACCCATTTAATGGTCGTCGACGTTTGTTCGGATATACTTCCCAAACCGATGCTTTCCAAACATCCAAATTGCCACATGTGGCAATATCCCGAATAGAGGAGCCCATTCTCCAAAATCTACATAGCAAACATTTCTTCCGGACCATTTGTTCCGAAGCTATGAGGAAAGACATATTTGAGCAGCTGCTGGAGGTTTTTGGCGTTCCTCCTGCTCTCTCGTGCCCAATCAGATCAATCGGGGATTTGATTCGGTTTATCCGGGGCTTGCCGACGACTCCCGGGGAGAAGGACCTCGGCATATTTATGCGAGGGCACGCGGCCCACTTTTGCAGACGGGCGCGGTGAGCATGTGTTTAAGTGGATCGCTCCCGCAGACGGCAAACAATTGTCACTCCTCCCCACCGAAGCGGGTTTCCATAGGAACGGCCATCTGAGAGGAATGTCAATAGTATCACGTGGTTCCGTCACGTGCCGGGGGGAATAGATTCAATGAAATTAATATTATGTTTCATTCACTCCTCCTGGAACAATTTATCCCTTATCTCGTAGTACGATGTCATCAAGAGATAAGAGAACTACATATGTGACTCATTCTCTGTGTTCACCAACATAATTTAATTACTACATAACTGAGTGCTCTAACGTATTTAGATTAGAACTAATGTAATTCAAATATTAACTTTACCATTTGCTACAGAATAGCTATTTATTATTTGTTTGTTTTTTTATTATTTGCATCCCTTTATGCTACTATGGCTGATCGGGACTGGTTAACTACAGGTTACCACCCTTTTCTAGACAGGGGCGGGGGACTAAGGAGTGTATTTAATGAGTCCTTCAATAAATAAATTTCTACTGCCCAGGGCTTGAATTGAACCCGGCACTTCATCCTAGGTTTACCACGCCAGATTAAAACCAACGCCCTAACTCGCACGGCCAACCTGATCCCCCAGAATAGCTGTGTGGTTAACACATTATTTTTATTTATTTGGTGTATGCCCGGCATCAAAGGTGATTTGCATGATCTATTTTTAGAATAATATATGTATCCCTTCATGTAAACCTTGATATTGAACTTCATTTATATATCTCAGGTAAGAAAAAACGCCCCGTTCCTTCACTATTCTTTGTTCGTTGTGACAGAGCGCTTTCAGAGCGTACGCTCCATCATCAGTGCCCTGCTGGCAAACAAATACCATAAAAACGTTCTACAGTATTGTACAACGTTTTTATGGTATTTGTTTGCAAGCAGGACACTGATGATGGAGGGTATGCTCTGAAAGCGCTCTGTCACAACGAATAAAGAACAGTGAAGGAAGGAGGCGTTTTTTCTTACCTGAGATATTAGTTCCTTCACCATCCAGCACCTCAAAAATGGGTTCATTTATATAGTATGGAAAATATTCCTCAATATATATATCTGAAGTTTTTTCATATCCGTATTCTGCCTATTAGAGTACAAGTCATCCCTTATAGATCTTCGTAAGTATGGTGTATACCTATTCCATTTTTAGCAGATTTCCCTTAAGGGAAATCAGCTATTGAGGTCGTACTCATGACGCGAGTTTCGAAAAATTTCTTCAAATGTCCATCGATCCTACCCAGGAGATGACGAAAATGAGGTCCGTTCAAAATTATATATATATATCTATTCATAAGTTCAATGTATTAGCATTGAGGTTGTACTCATGACCGAATTATCGAAATTTTTCTTGAAATTTCCATTGATCCCTACCTAGTAGATGACGAAAATGAAGTCCGTTCAAAACTGTGTGTATATATTATATATATATATCTATATATATATATATAGATATATATATTTGTCTGTTAACGCTCTAGCGGTCGCAATTTTCGTTTGATCGTTACCAAACTCGATATTTAAACGTTTTATGCAAAAATAAAGATCAAGTTCGTTAATGGCTGAAATCGGACCAGTGGGAGGGGGGGTTTAGAGGGGAGGATTTTCTAAAATTCAAAATATCTCCGTTACTGTACGTCGGATCGAAAATTTGTATAGAATCAATCTTATTGCAAATAAAATTTACTATAAATAATGCTATATACATTTATTCTGTATCTTGAATATTAACCGAGATATTTGCATTTTTCTGTTTTCAGCTTCTGAGATGAGATCGGCTAACTTTGGGTCTAGTCGTGAGTTTCCGTCAAGAGCTAGTTCGGGCCGTTCCCGTAACTGTTTGACTCTCTATTCTGAAATTTCTCTATTGTAAAACTTCACGTGGGAAATCTGCTTAGTTTACGCAGCCCCTGCGTGACCGGACTTTTATTCTATATGTGTTGGTAAATGTTTATATGTTTTAAAATTAAATTATTTATTAACGTCCACTTTTTGCAACTTGGGCTAATTGGGACCGGTTATCTACAGGTTGCCACTCTTTTATAGCCAGGGGGACTAAGGATTTTATTTAATGAATTCCGTCACTAAATAAATTCCTCTGCCCAGGAGGAAATCGAAATGGCCACTCTAGGTTTACCATGTGAAATTAAGGTCAATGCTTTAACTCGCATGGCTAACCTGAGCCCCTTATATCTTTTAGATGTGTTAGAATGTGTGGAAAATATTGGCTGCTGTCAGTAAGCATTTCTATCATATCGTGGGAGTACGTCAAGGTTCTTCTCGTTGAATGCAGTAAGTGTTTCTATCGTTAGGAGCTTGTTGCAGTATTTGAATATAGGGTTTTTTGTCCTTGTTTATGATTGGCAGATCCTGAGTCTGGCAAGAACAACTTCATTCCGTCTAGTATGGCTAGATTGCTACTCGTTAATTTTAATTTAACATATTAATTATTAGCATTTGGTTTCACTGAAAGAAGCGGAGGGAATGGAGAGTTTATAAGTGTTAAGAGACTTCTTGGAATTAAGATTAGATTAGAAATACACTTAACCAACAAAAACAAGGACAAAACAATGATTTGACTTATAAAAAACAGATATTGAAAACCGCTCTTCAACTAGTGCAGGTTGGTTGGACACATCTTCTTTCTGACTCCCATCTGGCAGCGAGATTTGCATTTTTATTCGTATGCTTCATAAATTAAATCTTCTTATAATTTCTTTACTCTCTCATTTTACATATATGTAGTGCTAAAGCATTAGGGCATTTATTGAGGCCGGAATCCTCTTTTAATTAAAATAAAAGTCGTTACATGAGGTTCTCGGAACGAGAGGGTGGACCTATAACTGATTTGAGTCGTATCAATAGAGGCGATGCATTATGCAGTAGCCGCCTGTTGACCTGACCTTAGCCAGTCAGAGAGCCACAACAGCACTACATCTACTATACAGTCCCTTCCATCTAGCTTTCTCTAGCTCTCTCTCTCTCTCTCTCTCTCTCTCTCTCTCTCTCTCTCTCCTTTATTCTCCATCTATCTTTGATTCCGGTTTTGTACTCTTATTCCCCCGTTTCCCCCACTTTTGTCCTTAATGTCATTTTGTTAAGATCTTCGATTTTATTTCCATCGAATTCTCTCTCGCACCAGGATGTTTAACAAATTTGAATCACATGTCGACTTGCACAAGGCTGTAGCAAATATTAAAAGTGCCATAGATGGTATACAAAATTAAATGTTTTTTAAAGTTGAAGTGAATGAATTCATATAGATGATTTTGTATATATATATTTGTTTTCATTTTCAGTACATTATTTTAATTATTACGTAGCCTGATACTGAATATGTAAATAATAATTGTAATCCCCCCCCCTCTCTCTCTCTCTCTCTCCTCTCTCTCTCTCTCTCTCTCTCTCCTCTCTCTCCCCCCCCCCCCCCTCTCTCTCTCCCCCCCCCCCCTCTCTCTCTCTCTCTCTCTCTCCCCCCCCCTCTCTCTCTCCCCCCCCCCTCTCTCTCCCCCCCCTCTCTTCTCTCTCCTCTCCCCTCTCCTCTCTCTCTCTCTCTCTCCTCTCTCTCTTTCTCTCTCCTCCTCTCTCTCTCTCTCTCTCTCTCTCTCTCTCTCTCTCTCTCTCTCTCTCTCTCTCTCTCTCTTATTCTCTCTCTCTCTCTCTCACCCTCTCTCTTCTTCTCTCTCTCTCTCTCTCCCTCTCTCTTCTCTCTCTCTCCCTCTCTCTTCTCTCTCTCACCCTCTCTCTCTCTCTTCTCTCTCTCTCTCTCTCTTCTCTCTCTCTCTCTCTCTCTCTCTCTCTCTCTCCCTCTCTCCCCCTCGGGGGGGGTTAGAGGGGGAAGAGTTTTGAAAATTCTTAACATCTCCGTTATTATGCGTCGGATCGAACAGTTGTATGGAACCAATCTTATTGCAAATCAAGTGGCTCTATGTTTACCTTTTCAACACCTTGATTATTAATCGAGACATTTTTGTATTGTTTAGTTTTTGGGCTTTAGTAACCCCCCCCCCCACCCTTTCCTACTCATGCCATATTAACAATAGGCTGTTGTATAATGTAGCACATTATTTGAACCATACATACCAAATATCGTTCTTATTGGACGTTCAATTTTTGAGATAAATGCAAGTACGTGGCACACAAGGGAATTCTGCATAGTTTAAGGAGCGTGACGGACTTTTTGATCTTGAGGGTAAGTTTCAGTAGTGACAAAGTATAGATCAATGTTTAAAATCGTGCTGGTTTATGTCGACGAAAAGAAGACCCGGTTACAGTTCCTGGTTATTCAAACAGTGTTTGGCTGATATGTGTATATTGAAAAAAATGATAAACCAAAAGCTCATTACATTGTTTCATTAAGCGCTCTATTGCTAGTTTGTTCATTTGATGAGAATGTTAGCTTTACTCGCTTATTATAATTATAATTACCTGACCTTCATTAACTAAAATGCAATTAAGGCTGGACTAACCTCGGCTGGACTAGGCCTACCTCTTTGATGCACCTTGAAATATTTAATGCTCTTAAAACTGCAGGGCCGCATTCAATTTGCATTTTAATAGTCGGAGAAATTTATAGGGTCATAAAAGGAGAAGGTGACGAGGAGAAAGGGGCACTTTGAAAGTACTTAGCACTTAGTTCGACACTTAAAGGCAGGAGTTTAGAATTTTACTTTTTATTATCAGCTACCCGAAGGAAAAAGTTGCAACTCTCAAATCTGTTACGGGGAAAATTTAAAGCCTATGAAAAAACTGTTTGAGTATTATATTGGGAATTAGTTTACGAGCTGTAGAGGATATGAATGTCATGATGGTTATGTCTCTATGCAAGGAGATGCACAAGAAAAACATTTATTTATTTGCTTGTTTTATGATGAGTGTTTAAAGTTTACATTGTGATGGAGAGAAGCTTATTTTTTATTAAACTGAAATGTATATTTTTTTATATATGTATGTAAAACTTCGTATAATTTTTGGTACTTATTTATAATCGATTTCGTACGAACTGGGATTAATATTTGAATAAGACTAAATTATTATTAACGTTTAATTAGTTGTATATGAATAGATCGGCAGAAGATCATTCCTTAGATGATCATTTACTTCTCTTCATCAACACATTTATTCATCATCAGTAATATTTCATTTCGTACGAAGCTTCTTGCGAAGATTATACTACCTAATATATTCGGATTCAACCTTTTGCTCAGAGAGTCATAATAAATCAAAAAAAGTCCGTCACGCAGGGGCTGCGTAAACTAAGCAGATATCCCACGTGAAGTTATACAAAAGAGAAATCTGCCTACTAATAACGGCAGTAATAACGAATCTCTAAACCAATTCACGAGGGACGAACAGTTATGGAAACGGCCGAACTAGCTTCCGGCAGAAAGCCCCGAATATAGCCGACTTCTGCCTACCACTCACACAATACAAATGCAAATATCTGAGTTAATATTCAAGATACATAATAAATTATCCTACAGAGAAATTGCACGAGAGCCAAACAGTTACGAAAACGGCCGAACTAGCTTTTGGCGGGAAACTCACTTTCGTCCGTTACCCGCCCACATTTAATACAAATGCAAATATCTCTGTTAATATTCAAGACAGAGATTAAATGTATATAACAACATTTATAGTAAATTTAATTTCCAATGATATTGATTCTATACAAATTTTCGATCCGACGCATAATAACGGAAATATTTCGAATTTTCGAAAATCCCCTCTCTAACCCCCCCCCTCCCAATGGACCGATTTCGGCCATTAACGAACTTGATCTGTCATTTTGCATAAAACGCTTAAATATCGAGTTTGGAAACGACCAAACAAAAATTGCGACCGTTGCGTTAACACACACACACACACACACACATATATATATATATATATATATATATATATATATATATATATATATATATATAATTTTGAACGGACCTCATTTTCGTCATCTTTTGGGTAGGATCGTTGGACATTTGAAGAAAATTTTCAAAAATCGCGTCATGAGTACGACCTCAATAGCTAATTTGCCTTAAGGGAAATCTGCTAATAGCAGTCCCCCACAGAGAACAACTGACTATACAAATCAGCTGTTTCTAACAAAATAAACTCTTCGATAATATCGATTACATTGATCCATATGTAACGGACTCTACATTTTCACAGATTAATTTTATTACAAGTGCTAAATATTTCTAGAATCTGGGAAACAGGTCTTAATGACTGTTTTCCCCACAAATTTCTTTAATAAAGCACAAGGCGTTTCGGCTGAGACATCATTGGGTGTTAAACAAAAAAGAAACATGTATAAAACCATGAGATGCATCCAAAGATAAAGGTATGTCTGGGGCCAGAATTACTGCAATTTTCATGTGGTTGTCTACCTACAGAAAAAATCTGCATAGATATTCATGGACTATTAGGAGCGGCGTTACATAAAGAACAGTCGGAATCCATTTTATAGCAAAGTAGTATACTGGGAAAGGTACGTAGATGACATACTGGTCTGTTTTGGGGGCTCTAAAAACGCCTTACAGGAATTATTAAAATATCTAAACACTCGTCATCAAACCATTTGTTGAGAATAGAAAAGGACGAAAAAAAGTAATTATTTATTATTATTATTATTATTTATTACCGTGGCCACTTTATGCAAGTTAGGCTAATCGGGACGAGTTATCTGCAGGTTACCACCCTTTTCTAGCCAGGCTGCGATTTTAGGACGTTATTTAATGAATTTCGTCACTCAAAAATTTCCTTTGCCCAGGCGGGAATCGAACTCGCCACTCTAGGTTTACCATATGAGATAAAGCTCAACGCTTTAACTCGCATGGCTAACCTGAGCCCCCAAGTAATTATTTGGATTTGACAATAACGAGATATAACAAAACAAGTTTCAGATTTTCCCGAAACCAACAGAAAGAGATATAGTAATACCTAATACCTCTTTTCACCACTATAAGCTAAAATTGTCAATATTTCTCTCATACGCTAATATATTGTTGGATATACCCATGAGTAAAGAGAAATACTCTCGCGAGTTAACATTTACAGATTCCCTACGTGCTTCACGTATTTGAATTTGTAAAAAAAAAAATAAAAGTTCAATGAGAACAATATTTTGTATTTAGGCTTAAAATAAGAAGCGCCTTTTGCATTTAATAAAGAAATTTGTCGGGAAGACTTCCGGCTATCAATACCTGTTTTCCAAATTCTAGAAATGGAAAATTTTAATTTATTTGTCAAATTGTAACAAAAATAATGAGTCCATTACATATGGATTGACCGTACTTCGTTTAGCAATCGTTTGTGTGTTGAGCAATATAATCGATATCTGTTTTCTTTAGTGTCTAACATTTTTGATTTATTATAAGAGCTAAAAAATAATAACAAATAACTGAAGTGAATCTCTTGATTAACCAAAATGATCGTTGGAATTCGGCTTAGCTTAGGCAAGGCTTATCTGAGGGATTTTTTTTTTTTTTTTTTTTTTTTATAACTTTGAATTTAATAACGCGAACACTTCCGATAAGCGAGGATACATTCTTGTAAAAATAAATATATTTGAAGGAAGTCCGTGTATATATTTGGCGTGCATTCTTCGCCACAGACTGATGACGAGATTAAAGCTGAGCGCTGGGAGATTACAGCTATCTGTTGGAGGTCGGGGCTTAATGAAGCTCCGGAATTCGCCGATAAAATATTTGTTATGGATAAGTGAGCCCTGCGGCGGGTGAATCAGTACTGGAATCCTAGCTATGCCGGTAGAGGGCGCTACACCTCGCTCTACCCCCACCCCTAATTGCCTATCCAATACCTTCCACGATAATTAGCAAGGCAAGCCTCGGGTCTCCTTAATAAATCAGCTGGGCTCACACTCCAATCTCTGTGAGGAGACGGGCTTGCTTGACGCACGATTAGGCTTTAAATGGGGAATCGGAACGCTCTGTCGCGCGGGGGATGCGGCAAATAAGCAGATTTCCCACGTACGCCAAGTATTTGAAGAGAGAGAGAGAGTGCGAGAGAGCGAGAGAGCGAGAGAGAGAGAGAGAGAGAGAGAGAGAGAGAGAGAGAGAGAGAGGGAGAGAGAGCGAGAGTGAGAGGGAGAGAAGAGAGAGAGAGAGAGAGAGAGAGAGAGAGAGAGAGAGAGAGAGAGAGAGAGAGAGAGAGAGAGAGAGAGAGAGAGAGAGAGAGAGAGAGAGGAGGAGGGATAGAGTGGGGAGATGAGAAAGAGAGAGAGAGAGAGAGAGAGAGAGAGAGAGAGAGAGAGAGAGAGAGGAGAGAGAGAGAGGGAGAGAGAGAGAGAGAGAGAGAGAGAGAGAGAGAGAGATTCCGCAGAGAGAGAGAAGATGAGAGTGAGAGGGGAGAGAGAGGAGAGAGAGAGAGAAGAGAGAGAGAGATTGGAGAGAAGGAGAGAGAGAGAGAGTTGAGAGAGAGGGAGAGAGAGAGAGAGAGAGAGAGCAGAGAGCAAGAGAGAGAGTTCAGAGGAAGGAGCGAGACGCGATGGAGAGAGAGAGAGCGAGAGAGAGGAAGAGAGTGAGAGCAGAGGAGCAGAGATGGCTGGCGAGAGAGAGAAACGAGAGCGCGCGAGCAGAAGAGAGAGAAGAGTAAGAGCGAGCGAAGAGGTGTGAGGAGAGAGGAGGAGAGTAGAGCCCAGCGAGAGAGAGAGAGAGAGGAGAGAGAGAGAGAAGAGAGTAAGAAGGAGGGAGAGAGGAGAGGAGAGAGAGAGAAGAGAGAGGAGAGAGAGAGAGAGACCGAGAGAGCGGTGGCAGAGGAGGAGAGAGAGAGAGAGAGCAGGAGAGAGAGGAGGGAGAGAGAGACAGGAGGAGAGCAGAAGGATGAGAGGGCGGAAGAGAGAGAGAGAGAATGAGAGAGGAGAGAGGAGCGGGGGAGAGAGAGAGACGCGAGGCGAGAGAAAGGAGACAGAGCGAGAGAGAGAAGCGGCTGCGAGAGAGAGAGATGAGAGCGCGAGAGAGAGAGAGCGCAGCGGAGAGATGAGAGAGAGAGAGGAGAGCAGATAGCGCACGAGAGAGAGAGACAGTGGAAGGGAGAGAGAGGGTGGAAGAGAGAGGAGAGGAGAGAGAGAGAGAGGAGATGAGAGAGAGGGAGCGAGAGGAGAGAGAGAGAGAGAGAGAGGCGAGATGGAGGAGCGGAGAGGAGAGAGAGTGAGAGAGAGAGAGTGAGGGAGAGAGAGTGTGAGAGAGGAGGGGGGGGGGAGATGAGGGAGAGTGGAGGTGAGAGGTGAGAGAGAGGGAGAGAGGAGAGAGTGGAAGGAGAGAAGATGGAGGAGACGAGAGAGGGAGAAGGAGAGAGAGAGATAAGAGGAGAGAGAGAGGAAGAGAGAGAGAGAGAGAGAGAGAGAGGAGAGGAGATGAGAGAGAGAGAGAGAGATACATTTATAGTCATAGGACCACTGGTCCTCTCTTAAAGGCAATAGACATGTATGTTTAATATAAACTGGGTACTACTACTATAAATTAAACTAAACTAATTATAAATTAAATTAAAACTTATCCAAAAAACATAAAGATACTATATGTATATATAAAACTAATGTACAAAAAACTAAAAATATAAATAAAACTAATATACAAACAGAAAACTAAAAATATAAATAAACTAATATAAACATGTCATTATGATGAACTGTGGTACATGTCATATCCCCATCTCGGTCGTTAGAAAATGATTAATGCAGGCCTTTCGGAATGATGATGATGCTTTTATTTCTTGAGGTAAGGCATTCAGCTCTCTTGACGCAACAGCAGAGAATGATTGGCGAAATATGTTGGTTCTGCAGGCTGTCAGTTTGAAATTATTTCCCAATCTTTCACTATTCATGGGAATAAAACCCTCATAAAGATTTTTGGGTACTCCGAAATGCAGGATTTTCTTTGAAAGGCATAGTATATTTAACCGCCGATACACCTTAGACGTGAGCCATCCCTGAGCTTTCATACATGAAAGCTCTGGGATGGCTCTCTACCTTGAATATTATCTCGGTTAATATTCAAGATAGAGAATAAATGGAATAAATATATATAAAAATATGCATAGTACATTTAATTTGCAATAAGATTTATTCTATTCACTTCTTCGATCTGACTTATAGTAACGGAGATATTTGGAATTTTCAAAAGTCTCCCCTCTAAACTACTCCCTCTAGTCCGATTTCAGTCGTTAACGAACTTGATATTTCTTTTTACATAAAACGACTCAATATCGAGTTTGGTAACGATTAAAGAAAAATTGCGACCGCTAGAGCGATAGCGGACAAATATATATACACAAACATAAATATATATATATATATATATATATATATATATATATATATACAGTTTTGAACGAACATCACTTTTGTCACCTACTAGGTAACAAATCCATGGACATTTGAAGAAAAATTTCGAATATTGTTTCATGAGTACTGCCTCAATAGCTGATTTCCCTTAAGGGAAACCTAATAAAATCTACATAACAACACTTACCGTACTAATAGAGGCCACCTAACAAAATAAATTTTTTTTGGGACATGTTTAAATATGATTTCATTGAGTCCTAATGATATTGCAATTTTGTTTATCATGAGCTTATTTCAGAAAGAAAAAAAAAAGGTTATTGTTCCTGCAGATCCAATGGTAGATCATACATAGAGTACACGTAAGCCTAAAAAAAATTATAATGGTGGAAACCCAATTAGCCTTAGTTGCAAAAAGTGGATTTTAATAAATAATTTAAATAATAATGTTGGAAATTTCGGAGTTATTGAGGGCTAACAATGTAATCCACGTTGATACGATCAGCTATGGTTTGCTACAGAAAGTAGTTATACAAATCCTTAAGTAACCGGTGAAATATTTCAATTAAGTCACGATTATATTTAACAGGAAGTTGGAAGCAGGTTCGGGACCAATTAATATAAACTGGACGGTGGGAAGAAGAATTTCGACGGAATATTGTTCAAAAGGACCTATTGTTTTAAATCTCATTTACTTCACATTAATCCACATTAAGTATTTTATTGGAAATTCTTGAGCTTTATTAAGCGAGGGCTCCTTGAGTTCTGTGAAATTCACTTTAATCTCATTATCAGCTGAGGGGGGGGGGGGTGCAGGTTGAATAATAAAAAAGGTTGTCCCAAAACTCCCCTCTCTTCTTGGAGTGCACTCCAACCTCCTTGCTCCGAAGAGCTCTCACTACCGTTTTTATTCTTGACCCTCTCTAAAGCCCTTTAATTGCAGCCGATATAAGGCTCGTAATCTTTTTCCCTCGCTCTTCCGTGTTTCTTCCATTTTTTTCCCCCTCACAACTAGTATGTCCACTCAAGGAAAATTTCCCGTAACAGCTTAAGCTAGCTCTGAAAAGCTAATCGAGCATTATCTATGGAATTTAAATAAACAAAAGTCTTTGAAATTTCATGGAGCTAAAAATATGAAACCAATTGTTCAACTGGCTTTGGCAATAAGCAGTCAAAGTGGGGCAAAATTCCCACAACAAAGTCGCTTACAAAGACTTCGGGAAGGGGTTCACAAAAATTCGACTCTTGGTCAAATTATATTTTAATAAATATAAGGATTCACGCGAGTTAAAGAATTGTTTTAATCTCACAGGGCATATCTGGAGTGGCGAGTTCGATTTCCGCCTGGGCAATAGGAATGTATTTAGTGACGAACTCATTAAATAAAATCCTTATTCCCGCCCTGGGTAGAAAAGGGTGCTAACCTGTAGATAACCCGTCCCAATTAACCCTCCCAATACCACGGGTCCGGACAATCACAGACTACCACAGGGGTCCTTGCGGGGCCCCACTCTTTTTTACGACGTGTTACATATAAAAACATACTTTATTTGGATTTATTAGTTAGGAATATGAAAAATGACTACAATTAATACATACCTATTACAGTTTTATTGATTGTATGAAATTTATTTATTAAAAGAATTTATTGATTGTAAAAAAAATATTTATTAAGAAAAAGAATCCTTTGTTTATTGTCTATTGGAGTCATTATTTTACGTATTTTGTTAGCACAGTTGTTGTTCTAAGAATCAATTAGCTTCCCATTTTTCATCAAAATACGAGAAAAGAGAGTAAAAATAGGAAGGAATACCTTGTTTTTTATTCTCTTTCCTCGAGTTTGGTGACATAAAACTTTTAATAAGAACTAAAGTCGTTTGTTTTTCCATTGTGCAAATGTTTCAGTTCACTTGAAACCTCGTCGAAAATGGACCGTATTATTTCCTCAAGAACAAAACGAATCCTAGAATTAGTGAGTTATTATGACGAGCAGCTTGATAATTTCGAAGAAAGTGAAGAGTGCTCCAAAGCTGTGAATTGTGAATAGATTGATTTTATTTTGTATTTTTAATTTCTTTTAATCAATAAAATTTTTGAATCAATAAATTCTTTTAAAAAAGTTATACATGTAGTACCATGGGGTCTCGCAAGGACCCCAAACCAAGTTCTTTTAGAAATAAATAAATTATTAATGGTTTATCTAGTGGAGTCTATAAAAAACAGTTTATACGATCTGATACAAAACCGTTTCAAAGGAAAAGTCACAAAGTAACAATTCGATTGGTTAAGGTTTTCATTAAGTTTTCGTGAAAATTCCGTGAGCTGGGGTCCTCGGAGGACCCCATGGTACTGGGAGTGTTAACCATAGTAGCAAAAAACTGTTTTTAATACATAAGGATAAGTTAATGAATTCAACAAATTAAAAATTATACTCAAAATAAGAGGAGGAGAAATTGTCAGCTTTCAAAATAATATAATTACTCATTGCCAACACTCGTCCAAAAAAACTGGACCGCACAATAACGGAGATATTTTAAATTTTCAAAAATCCCCCTCTAAACCCCCCTCCCACTGGTCCGATTTCAGCCATTAACGAACTTGATCTTCCCTCTTACATAAAACGATTAAATTCCGAGTTTGGTAACGATCAAACAAAAATTGCGACCGCTAGAGCGTTAACAGACAAATATATATATATATATATATATATATATATATATATATATATATATATATATATATATGGATGTATATACATAATTTTGAACGGACCTTATTTTCGTCATCTCCTGGGTAGGATCGATGATTGAAGAAATTTTTCGAAACTCGCGTCATAAGTACGACCTCAATAGCTGATTTCCCTTAAGGGAAATCTGCTAAACCGCAATGGGATTACTCACATAATATTCTATCCCTTGCGACAAACGTGATATATTGGTAAATTTGAATTTCCGACTCCCTCCTTAATCTCTTCCAGACCTGATTTCAGCCATTAGAAAATTCTTTCTTTGATTTTACATGTAAAATAAAATAAATACAGAATTTAGGAAATAGGCATCAGATAATTATCACGGCCAAAGAGTAGTGTGTGTGCAGATTTGAAGCGATTATTTTTTTTTTTTTTTACTAGGTAGTTTTATAATATATATATATATATATATATATATATATATATATATATATTAATTTTTTTAAACAATAATAGAAGAATAATTTGGATTGAACCATTCAAACAGTTCGGATATCACTAACTACACAAAGGAAGACAAATTATGGCAATTTAAGTAAAGTAAAAAAAAAATTTTACTCAAGAGAAAATTCTGATGTAACAACACTCTATAGTTTCGAATATACGTGCTTTGTGAAATTTCAGCAATGTAATAATAACAAAAATCCATACAATCTAAATTAATTTAAAATGTAAATTTAATTCAAATTTAACACGTTAACTATTTATTTTGGTGAAAGCTGATTTAATAAGATGAATTTTTATTATTTAATAACATTCACTTAAATGCTTCATCAACGGCAATCTACTAAAAGGCCAATTTATTTCAATAAATATTTTATGAAGCTCTTATTTCAATTCAAATGTAAATTTTAGCTTACAGTACACCTTATTTAATATACATTATGAGTCCTCTTTAATGTGACATAAAGCCATTGTGCTGTATATTTTCGGAATTTTTACCACTTTATTTGACATAAGAAAGAAATTTTGCATGCATGTAGATGCATTTTTAATCGTTAGTGTCTCTGGATGTCCTCTATGGTATTCACCAATGTCATTGAAGTTATTATTTTTTTTATAATATTATATTACTAGATTCATGATTTAAAATTGACAGATTTTGTCCTTTCGTTTTCCAAACAATTTAAAATGTTCCACGTACAAACAATTAGTTTACCTTGCATTGCACTTCTTCTATAAATAAATAACTCAAATTTTAATTCATAAATATTTATTCTGGTTTCGGTTGAAAGAGAAACAGTAATCCTTCTGCTATGCGACTGGGTCCGTGGCTAAATTTGTTAGAGCTTTTGCTTTGACAAGGGGAAATAAAACTGAATCTCTGAGCGGACCAATATTTCAAACAAAACTCATTCAGATTGGAAACAAGGTTATAAGCTCCTCGTGTATTTTTTGATCCTTTAAAAATAACATGGAAAATCTAATTTCCGAAGAAAATCTCGAAACACCATAGGGAGGAAAATGGTGTATTTTTGAAGTTGCGGGCTACTAAGTTTTCTTTTATATTTTAATTTCGCAAGAACTGATTATACATTTAAATGAGACAAAAGAAAATATGTGAAACGGTAATGAATATTAAATATAGTCAGGATCCTTCTTTTTTGGGGGATAGCAATTCATACTATTTATAAATACTGGGAAGCTAGCAGTTAATCTGAAATGGTCAAACTTTGAAATGTATGTATTAAAGCAAGTTAGTTTATTTTCCACTGTCATTATTTTATTGTACGTGGGAAATTCCAATAGGTCCTCTTTTGCAGTGGCATTTTAGAATAAAGTAACTAATGAAATAATAAATGTTAACATTTTACGTTTTAAAATAACAGGCTTTGGGGCCTGAATAAATACCCTTAGAATAACTCAAGTATGCTGGAGGTGCTGTTTTAAGGAAAGAGTATAAGACAAAAACGTTTCCCCAGAATGGTTGCGTTTCTAAATATAAAAGAAAAATCAAATTAAAAATGGGAAATTATAGAGGCATTCCGATCCATTCTAATACTTCATAACAGGGATGGAAAGGAAAAGTGCAAATGCACAAAAAACAGCGAAATGTTGATTCTTAAAATGTAAAACTGGAGAACTTTTTTGTAACTAGAATAGATATTTGTAAGCGAGCAGAACAGATGGAAGATCGGAAAGATCACTGAACTTGCTTGACAACTGATATAATATGTGGAAATGTGAAGGGCATTGATATGTTCTGGTTGATCGGGATAGAGGCCGCTTGACTGGAGAGGATAATGCATGGCACATCTGCTAGGGCAAGGAGGAGTGGCAGACCCAGAATGATAAAGTTGGAAAAACCTATTGGTTGACTTGCAATTAATTGGTACAGGAAATTGGTGCACAGTCTTCAAGTCCTAGAATATCGGCATAACATTCTTGTTTTTGGATCTTAACAACTGGAAGTCTTCCCACCAATTTATTTATTGAAGCAAAAGGGCATTAAGGGCACCAACATGCCATTCTTGGGTGCTTACAAAGAGAATCATGTTTAAGGTCACGCGCTGTATCCAATAATGACATTTGAAATATTTTACCCTACATACAATTACTTATTAACATCAACTCCACTAATTGTCCATACTTGAAAATATTAAATTCACAGTGTGAGACGTTTATATGTAATTTTATGTGGTTAAAACAATTCAACAACGAATCAAAGAAACGTACGAATTATGACTTCAAATGCAATTATTGGATACACCGTATCGCCTTTTCTTGTTTATTTCTTCTGCATAGCAACGATATTGTATTTTTCTGCATATCCCATGCATATTTGCATTATATGTGAATTTTGTCCAAAATTTACAATTCTTTAAATATAATAATACATGTACATATCAAAAGATGTAAATAGATAGATGAAAATGAAACTTCACAACAAAAAAAATCATAAAATATTAACGGTGAAGCTGAACAATTAAATTAAATAATAATAAAAAATATACATAATTTTAATATTACATTATGTTTTCCTCTCTCAGATCAAGGATATCATTAGCTATTGTTTTAAATAAATTTAAGTGTTTTGAAAATAGAATAGATTGGATAGGCCAAGCGGGTATATGAGTCTTTAACTGTCTTTGTGTGTCTTGATTCAGTCTACATTCATAAATCAGGTGAGTGAATGTCTCTTCAGTGTAACTGTTGCATTTACAATTATTTGAGTCAGTAAGTTTGAATCTGCATAAATAATAATTTGTATTTCCGTGCCCAGGTAGTAAATGTGTTAAATAAAATTTATGTTGTGATAGTGAGATATTAGTTATTAAAATCGGGATATATAATTTTAGATGTAACACAGTTTGAGTAAAATCATTGCAAATTACCTCTTTGAAACTTTCATCAATACCTTAAACATGTTTATTTTTTGCTTTGTTTGTTAGAATCGTACCTTACTGTCGAAAAGCCTTATGCTTGAATAAATAAATTGGTGGTTAGACTTCCAGTTTAAGACCTGTTTCCACCCCTCCCCCCTCACACATCCCACATCCAGCAACATAAGAATTATACATGGATTTGGTTGAGCGAGAGGACTCCACTGTCTGAAGATGATAAAATGGTGTTTTAAACATCGGAATTAATTCCGGTTGTCGAAGATAGCGTATATCCAGTTGTATCAGTAGTATTACACACATTATTTCACTGATCCTCCAATTGTCTTCTTATGGTGGTGACGTTTATTTCGGTTCGGGTCTGCAGCGAATGAGCCCCAAACACGACCACTAGAAGTAGCCAATTGGAAAATCGGCGAGATATTGTGGCTTATACTGCTGGGACCGCTGGAGATACTCCACAGCTGGGAGGAAGCTAGAAAATATATGCATTTTGTACGATTTTTTTTTTGAACGGTGGTTATTTTCACGCCCGGCGGTTTCCTAGAACGCACTCATGCGGGGCGAATAGTGAAATGTTCAAAAATGGGTTATAGGAGGATGAAAACGGTGGGATAGATCCAACTGACGGGCAACAAATAATTCGGGCGGAACCAAACAAATATTTGAGGGGGGGTAGAGCGTCCCCTTTTGTCCCAGAGCCCCCCCCCTGCCGGAATCCCTATGGAATTTCGTAGGGGGACTGGCCGCCTTTGCCATTCGAATATCAGGCATTCCCTCACTTATATAGAGCCAAGCTCTCGGTATTGGCCAGCCTTTTGTATCCTGATCCAGCCCACAACTTTTAGGGATATCCTCCCTGGAACGGCTAATCCAATACTGGACCGAGGAGACCGTTTTCCATATTTTTTTATACCTCTCTCTCCCACAGACTCACTCTCTCTCTCTCTCTCTCTCTCTCTCTCTCTCTCCTGTCTCTGCAAATATTGAATATCTGCGTATGGATGGAATCCCCCATTCAGAATGCTATGAGATGATTCTTCCAAGCGTCACTTTTGCTTAAGAGGCTCTAAACTTCTTAGACCACCAAATATATCTCTTACTATTATTTTCAAAACAATTTATAAGAACTGTAGTCGTCTAATTATACTATATTAAAGATTATCAGCCAAGAAGCTGTAAATTAAAATACTTCTATCGCCTAATAATATATTTTCTTTCTGAGGATGACATAAAATATTAATGTAGAATAAAGCTGAACAAGCTGTATATAAGAAAATGAGAGCAAATTGCTCTCGATAAGGCTAAATTAGTTTGTTCTTTTAGTAGATTTACCTTGAGAGAAATCAGCTATTGGAGTCATACTCATGAAGCAATTTTTCAAAAATTTCTAGTGGTCAACATTTTTGTTGTTGATCATTACCAAATTCGATATAAAAGCATTTCATTCAAAACTAAAGGGCAATATTGTTAAGATCAAGTTTTTTAAGAGCTAAAATCGAACCAGTGGAAGAAGGGCGTTAGAGGGGGAATTTCTATTTATCTCAATTACTATAGTATAAGTCGGATCGAAAAAATTGTATAGAACCAATCTTATTACAAATTAAATATACTTTAAATATTGGTATATAAATTTATTCTCTATCTTCAATATGAATATGAATATTTGCATTTATTAGTAAACTCCTACTCCTTCTCTGTCAGAATAGATATCCGCTGTAATATCATGAACAATTTTATTACAAGCTAAAATTCCAAATATTGTTTTCAAGAGACCTTTATTTTGGAAGAAGCATGGAAATGTGTTGCGTTATAACGTTATCAATTAAGATTTTACGTTCTTTTTGCATAAATGTTTACTTGCTCTATATTATATTCGAGATTTGACCTATTTTGTCAACGCTAAACATCACATTTGTTATTGGCAGAAATGGGGCTCTTCTGTGATTGGCTCGTCTTCTCAGGTAAGAAACTGCATGTTCTCTATCTTTTTCACTTCAATCTGCGGTCAAAGCCACATATAAGATTTTTTTTCTGTAATCGTTAAATAATGGTAACATTACTAAACTGAAATGAGTGAAGAAAGTGAAATATTTTGCAATAGAGTGAAGAAAGTAATCACTTTCTTCACAAGTGAAGCTTATAACCTTTCACAACCATGCTTATAACCTACCAACAACATCCTAATTTTGTTCATATTCTGGTTAGATCTGATCATGTATTACACGATTACAGAAAAAAATTAATATTACACTCGTGACGAAAGTAGAATTTACAACTCTCGTGAAATTACCACACTCGCTTCGCTCGTGTGGGTAAACGTTTCACTCGAGTTGTAAAATGATCTACTTTCGTCACTTGTATAATAAATAACTATTCTTTCCAGGTTATTTAATTTCTATTTTTCTTTGCCTTGTTTAATATCCGAAGGTAATCTGTTTCACATTCGAGACTAACCTCATATATATGATTTAATTGTACCCGAACCAAACAGTATTTCAATAGGCAATAAACTAGCCTGTTTATTTGTTTATTAATGCTGTTACCGATTATAGAATGTCATTTTCTTTGCAGGGTGAGTGGAGCTCTTGATGCCATTTCGGAATGAAGTTCACTCAGACCGCGCTTATATCGCATATATCTGACTATTGGAGTTAAAATACGTAGCAAAATTTGCACTAAATTAGAGAGTAGTTATAACAATTACAAGAAAATTTAAAATTTTTGACGATATAAGGTTCGGCTTTCGAAACTTCCAAAATCATTACGAATTGGACTATGGCAATTTTAAGCCACCCCTTCTCAAATTTTCCTCATTGGATTTTCTCTTGAAAACAGTTTATCAGGTATTACTATCGTTGCATTGAAGTCCTGTTTACATAGGGCGTCATATTATATCAGTTTTTCCCCTGGTTTCAGTCTAAAGGTAATAAATACACCCTCTAAGTCCCTTTATTACAGGCAGTAAGTACAATAGTCATGAAAAGGGGCTTACTACGTCTATACCAGATATTATTGTGATTCGATTGTTACACACGGTTAAAGCCAATGGGATTTGGAACGGCCGAACTGCCTTCCGTGCTTGGTAAATATTAAATCGGTGGTGTAAGATAGATAGCTTTCCTGAAATATTTATTCCTCTGATAGTCAACGTCGAGGGACATTGCGTGAGCCGCAAAGGTCTCCTTTATCCCCAACCCCAATCCTTAACTTATATTGACTTCAGTACCTTGAATAAAAGCGCTTATGGACTTCTGTTGTGCCGATGATTTATAAGAATGAACATTTATAATTTCCTACAAGTAGTTGGGGTGGTAAACTGATGTTTATAGCTAGTGGAAATCCAATATTGGTATCAATAGTTCTGAAAATTAGTCAGTTTTTTTAATGCAAGTGTTGCGTAAATGAACAAGGTTACATAAATGCAAGTATCCATTCGTATTTCCCAGATTTATCTACCAAAAAAAAGGCATGTGCAAGTCAGGTACATGATAGGCATGTATATGTGATATATATATATATATATATATATATATATATATATATATATATGTATATATAAGAAAATAACTAACTAATTACAGACATTTAAGTATATAGCGTACCATATATAAAGTTTTTTCCGCCATTATTATTAACAGAAATAATAACAAATTAGAAGCAGATCTGTCAAAAACTCAGGTTGGCTTTAGTACAGAATATTCTACCATGGATAGTATTTTTGTAATAAATTAAATCATAAAAAAAGCTAAAGAATACAACTTTCCGCTGGTTTTGCTATTCCTGGATTATGAAAAGGCCTTTGACACAATAAGAACTAGTGTCATATTAACATTACTAAATAAGAAAAATGTAAGCAGGAAAATAATAAGACTTTTTGCAGAAATATACTTTAACTCCAAAGCATACTCGAACTCAAAAATCCCTAAATAACGCTGATTTTGCTCAATCAATCAATAATGTTAGTATATATTGTAACTGTATTTTCTGTGTATTTAATACGTAAATATTAAGTGTATATTGTATATATATATATATATATATATATATATATATATATATATATATATATATATATATATATATATAAGAAAATTGGAGAATGCTAAAGTTTATATGTTATCCCTCCTATAAACCTGATAGGTAAACCTGGTGTGATTTCACCCATTAGCATATAAACTTCATGTCGTGAGTTCGGTTCTTACCTCGGAATAAATAGGCATTTATTTAGTGACTAACTCATTAAATAAAATACTCATACTCACCCGGCGAGAAAATTGTGGTAACCTATAGATAACCCGTCCTAATTAGCTTTAATCAGCTTGGAATGACGTTAATAATTAACAAAAAAAAAATTGAACATGATTATCTGTATAAATATGTATTTATGAAAGGATTGGCTGCTTTTTTTTCACGTTTTTGTGCTTTCTAAGATCAATGACATCAAAATTAGAAAGCTTGTCTGTCGGTCTGTCAATGTGTCTGCCCGATTGTTACTCAAGCACTCAAAAACCGCTCAGAGGAATTCTACGGAATTTTATATTTGCAAGTCAACTATCTCAGCATCGGCTATATGAGAATATGAATTTTAAGCAAGGAGCTGGGTGGTTACATAGACGTGAAAAGACTTATTCATTTATATCTTCGTTTTACTGCATCTATATCGTCGTATTGGTTTTATTGCAAAACTTTAGAGAACAAATTGTTTTTAGAATACCGACTTGGTCCTAATTTGTAATTTACATTTGTGACTTTGACTTTTTATTTTGGTGTTCCGAAATTTTAGTGTCGCGACCTTATTCTAAAACATATGATAAAAGATCTGCTATTCGCTTCTCTCCGGTTGAATAATAAGAACAGAAAGAGAAATATACAGTTTAATTTTTTCTTGTGCTGTTAAAGTTTATTGAAAATATGATTTACGTAGGAGATGTTTCATTATTGTGCCTATGTACAGGCTTTTGTCGTGTAGTAGTTCTGGAAGGTTAGTACATTGGAAATGAATTGTGACAACCTACGCTATATTATGGATAGGAATGGGGCTTATTGATATAATCTTAAAACATTTCTATGGGACACCATTTCTATTTTAACCCACTTTCGACGAGTACCACAGCCAGCTAATTTCTTTGACTTCAGCTCAAGTTGGATATGAGATACATTTCAATGCCAAGATGATGCAATCTTTATTTTTTGATGAGTAAAACATTTTCTGTTACCTCACGAACATACCGTAAATATTCGTCCAACAGCCATTCCATGTCTCACACGTAAAACGATATCACAGCAATTTTACAAAATTAATGGGATTAATCAGAGCCTCGTTAATCAAATATTTATATTTCGACGGGAAACGATTATGAATTCAAGTCAAGAATTTATTAACGTCCACTTTTCGCAACTAAGGCTAATTGGGACGGGTTATCTACAGGTTACCATCCTTTTCTAGCCAGGGTGGGATTTTAGGATGTTATTTAATGAATTTCGTCACTAAATAATTTCCTTTGCCCAGGCGAGAATCGAACTCGCCACTCTAGGTTTACCATGTGAGATTAAGGTCAACGCTTTAGCTCGCACGGCTAGGACGTAAATGTATAAATAAATAAATTAAAAATCATATGTAATATGTATAATTAATAAAATCCAACTCATTTACACTAGTTTGCATCTATTAATGCCCGAACTTTCATACAATTCTGGCTTTTACGAGCTTCTAGGAAGATCAAAGTGAATGCAGTTTTTAACTATGTATTACTTTTTATTAAATGTTTATTTTTTTCCTTTGTGTATCCATATTTTGTTTCCTGCTTTTAGTTGAAATGAAATGATTCCAATCTTACTACGCATTTCTTCAAATTGCCTTGCTTTACGAATATGCTTTCCATTCTCCGTTTGCAAGATTAGTACGAGCGTAAAGCACGAATTTTTGCATGAGGTAGCTATAAATCGTGGAGCAAACTGAAATAATGACCATATGAGTTTGGCTGATTTGCATTCAGTACATGGTTGGCTAGGAGAGGCCATTGCATCGGCAGCTCCTACATACATTATTGTATTGTTCCATTGCCCCCTTTGGCGTACAATGTATGTTAATCACAGTTGTTACTGTTTGCATATGGCTCTGCACCATACTGCTTCCAGTTGGCTTCGTTACATCACCAGCTTTGTCACCAAGGTTCTCTGTTTACACCCCTTTTGCTTTTATAAAGACAATAAATCAGTCGGCTAATTTGAAACGGTCTTTAGTACACGCCAAATATTTGAATGGGCAGCTAAACACAACCTGTGCTCAAAGGAAGATTTTGGTTTGAATTATGAATTATTACGAAAAGGTAGGAGAAGGATGTACTCCTTGATGTTTATAAGGTAATTACATGCAAAATGAAAGTATATAAATTTAGTATTACATACTACTGCTAAAGGAAACCTTAGTCCTATTAATGTTTAAATTTCGGGGTTCAGGCAAACTATATGAGTTAAAGCGTTGGTTTTAATCTCGCATGGTAAATCTAGAGTAGAAAGTTCAATTCCCCAATGGGCAATAGGAATTTATTTAGTAACTGACTCATTAAAAAAAACAAAAAAAAAACACTTAGTCTCACTCTGAGTAGAAAATGGTGGTAACCTGGAGTTAACCTGTCCCAATTAGCCATGTCAGCAAAAAGTGTACTCTATTAAATAATAATAATAAATTCTTTTGGAAAAGTCATTTACCGGAATTATATGAATTTCTTGAAGGAATCTCTCATGCATGTCCTGAAAGTTTTTGATGAGTATGTTTCAACAATTGGCGCTATTCTCAGTTCCCGATTCACAGGAACAGCAAATAAGAAATTGTCTACCAAAGAGAGGACAGGACTCTCGATGTAATGAATATACACACATATTGCAAATGTCAAATATGAAAAGTAATAAAAAGCTTTTTTTCTTATAAAAAGTAAGATTTTATTACACAGGGAATATCAACTACATGCGCACAAAAAAAAATTCAAGTCGGGAGATATTTGGGGGAAGTTACTTCAGTTTTAAGTCAACTCAAGATAAGTCAAGCGATAATATTTTATTTAAAAAGTATTACCTTCATCCCAGGGCGTATAAAATTCCCAGCTTACCTAAAAATATTAAAAAAATGTTAGTATACAATTATCCAATTTTACAAACTAAAATAAAATTGTTAAAAATTCAAGTAAACTGAAAATGTCGAATCCTCTTTCATTTTAAAATTAACAATTGACAGCTGTGCCTTCACCAATTTTTCACTGAACTTCCAGTGATCCTTATAAAACCTTATCCCCACTTCCAGTGTTGAAGCAATAATACGTAACACTTGAAATATCTTCCTCAGTTCACAGTAGTATAAATAAGACAGGTATTGCAAATAGCTGTTTCAGCTAAAAAGATTTTTTTGGATATTATTATTTTCTTTGGAATTGTAAGCTAGATGGTTTTGTGACGATATAGAATACCTTATTTGTTTGAATTAATTTATGATTTATATTGGGGGACTTAATGAAATAATTCATTTCCAGATTAAAATTAATGAACTGTACTCCATAGGCCATCTAAGTTGTCACAACCAAATTATTTTCAATTACAATCCTGACATCGTTAAGATCAGCTTGAATACTGTTTGCCAAGGTTCCATTTCTTCTAAACATCGAAACATTATTATGAATTTAAATTTTTTTATTAAAAAATGATTTAAAAATTAGAAATACCTTCGTTTCTACTTTAGATTAGTCATTTTAGCAGATTTTAGCAGAAGGGAAATCAGCTATTGACGTCGTACTCATGACACGAGTTTTAAAAAACTTTCTCAAATGTCCATCGATCCTACCCAGGAGATGATGAAAATGAGGTCCGTTCAAAATTATATATATATATATATATATATATATATATATATATATATATATATATATATGTCTATCGCAGTTTTTGTTTGATCGTTCCCAAACTTCGTATTTAAGCGTTTTACGTAAAAAGAAAATCAAGTTCGTTAATGGCTGAAATCGGACAAGTGGGAGGGGGGGTTTAAAGGGGGGGGATTGTTGAAAATTCGAAATATCTCGATTATATTGCGTCGGATCGAAAACTTGTGTAGAATTAATCTTATTGCAAATTAAATTTACTATAAATATTGTTCTATACATTTATTCTGTATCTTGAATATTAACCGAGATATTTGCATTTGTATGCATGCGTGTGGTCGGCAGGAGTCGGCTATGTTCGGGACTCTCCGCCGAGAGCTAGTGCGGGCCGTTTCGGTAACTATTCGTCCCTCGTGAATAGGTTTAGAGATTCCTTACTACTACTGTTGTTATTAGACGGATTTCTCTATTGTAAAACTTCACGTGGGAAATCTGCTTAGTTTACGCAGCCCCTGCGTGACGGACTTTTTTACACTTAGGAAAACGCCAATTCACCGTTTATCGCCTTTTATTCAGAACATATAAAAAGGGTTAAACAATTCCCAAACCCAATTCCAAAAACTCCTACTTCCCAAAAGCAATAGAAACATTCTATTTGAATAATACCAACATAACTTTTTAACCTTATTATTTAAAAAAAATAAAAAAAAATGGTTTTCCATATATAAACCACTGAGCCTGGGATCAGTTGGGACCATAAAAATGAGTAGGTTACATACCAAGAGGTTTAGGCATATCCTAACACTTCATACATCTATTCGAAAATGTTGGTCTCCGCTGAAAGTGTACAAGAACATAATAGTACTAGTAAAAACCCTGTTTTACTTTCATTTTAATGATATTCAGAAAATACGTCCAATTTAATAAGCACATAAAAAATGAATATAACTGAACAAAATTATTCAGCAGTGTGAAAATAAACCGGGAACGTACAGTGGACTGTAGCAATGTCAGTGGAAAGTAAAGTGTGAACGAACCCACAACCATGAATTAGATTTAACACATTTAAATGTAACAATCGTAAACTCTATATTTACACCAGATAATAACGACTATTTTTTTTCTTTCCGAATTGTTCTAATTATATTGTTGGCATTCATGAATAATTTAGGTCTGTATCTGGAATTGTTTAATTATTGCATTTACTGGTTCAAAAGTTCAAAATAAAGGTGAAAAGGACACTTGCTACTTTGAAATTTGAATGAAAGTTCTTAATTGTGTAAAAACGTTTCATTTAAAACCGATCTGAAACACGAAAAGGCAATTCAAATTAAAGTAAAAGATGTGGGCGATAAAATTGTAGAATTTTTGAATTTACGTACAATAACGACTACTAAATATTCATCGTAAATGGGAAATATAATGGTTATGGAGTCAGAAAAAAAAAACACCGCCTGTGAAATACTTTTCATTTCATGGTCATTCACTGTTAACTCACGAAACTCTTACGGCTTGGTACGAACCTCCAACTTGCACACTAATGCAATAACCGGCGGAACAACCAGCGTTTCATGTTTGCATGAAAGTGACTAATAGGAACTGACCTTGATAGATGGTTCGAATTATTGCAATACGTCGAACAGCTTCACACAAATTAAATAATGAAAACCAAATATTGTTCACAGTGAACTTTTTTGTTTTGAGATAAATGCAAATACATGGGAATTGTGCATAGTTACCGTAACCACTGCGTTAGGGACTTTCAGTTTTATAAAACCAATTGTTGACCAATTAATACAACCTGTTAATGTGAATTCATTTTTTCACTCCTTTTTTATTTTATTTATTTATACAGGAGCACCCGCATCTTGACGATTTGGCTCAGAGTTTCACAATGTAAAATGAAAAAGTCCGTCACGCAGGGGCTGCGTAAACTAAGCAGATTTCCACGTGAAGTTTAGTAATAGATAAATATACATACTGCTAACACAACAACACCGTGAATAAATACAAACGGAAATAAATGTTTCATCCAATTTCAATAACCTGCCGACAGTAAGCGTTAGGTTAAAAATGTAAACAAACGGGTCGGCCTGTGTCACACCGGAAAGAAAAACAATTACTGAAATATATCAGAATATAACACATTAATTTTATTGAGAACTATTTACTATATCTATTAGTGTAATTTATAGTGAGTCAGAATAATTGTTATCTCAATCAATAAAATTTTAGTAGTCCAAAACTTTAAGATGGGGGGGGGAGTCACCAGGGCATATTTGCATGTTTCTCGTATAATAAAAGTCTCTTGAATACAATTTTTGGTATTTCAACTTCCAATAATGTGATTTATTATGTAGCAGAGTTTTGTTTACGTAACGAGTAGAAGTGGCGGTTTGCTGAAAACTGAAAAGAAAAATGCAAATATATCGGTTAATATTCAAGATAGAGAATAAATGTATATAACACTATTTATACTACATTTAATTTGTAATAAGAATAGTTCCATATAATTTTTCGATCTGACGAATAGTAGGAGATATTTCGAATTTTCAAAAATCCTCCCCTCTAAACCCCCCCTCCCCGTGGTCCCATTTCAGCCGTTAACAAACATGATCTTTCTTTTTACATACAACGATTATATATCGAGTTTGGTAACGATCAAACAAAAATTTGCAACGGCTAGAGCGGTAACAGACAAATATATATATATATATATATATATATATATATATATATATATATATATATATACAGTTTTGAACGGACCTCATTTACATCATCTACTAGGTAGGATCGATGGACATTTGAAAAAAAAATTCGAAAATTCCGTCATGAGTACAACCTCAATAGCTGATTTCCCTTAAGGGAAATCTGCTAAAACAAAATTATAGAGAAATGACAAAAACTGAACCACAAATAAAGAGTTAAATTCAACAAATAATCATTAAATACTAGTAATAGACAATTAATAAACATTAGGCAATTAAAAGACAATTAAACATTAGACAATTAATAAAAATTAGACTAGTAATAAGCATAACAATGTAAAATGGTTTTAATAAAAAAAATTATGTTATTCCTATATACTAGAACATTTATATTATTATTATTTTTTTTAAATTTATTTATTTAGTTTTGTACCCCACAGCGATGGTGGTTGGCATTATTAGGATGATATATTTACTCCTTCATGTGCTTACCTTTTTTGTACATTTATGTAGTGGAAAATATTTCTTTAATATCTGATTCTCTCTCATATCTTTGTCTAAAGAATATAATAAAAGATAGCCCTTTTAAATCTTTTTAGGTATGCTGTAGACCTATTCCATTTTGTATTATATGTTTTTGTAATGTTAATTCAATATTTTGATCAATTATTGATCCCCCACAATAATGATGTTATTTTTATTAACACGATGACATCGCCAAGAGAAATTATTAAATACCTTCAAGTCTACAACATCCCCAAAATTTACAGAGCCCCTTGAAATTATAAACCTCCTCCCCTAATTTTATGTGGTTCATGGAATAATCTTGCATTACACTTTTTTATTTTAGTTTTTTTTTGTTGGAAACTCTTATCACTAGATATATTATACCTGACAATATTTGTTTGCAAATTTCACTTTGAACCACAAAGCAAGTATTAGGGAAAATATATGCATTAATTTCGAAATCACAACTGGATTTGAACTCCAGCGCCAAGAGAAAAGATACGAACATTAAAAATAAATACAAATAAAAAGAAAAGAACAAAGAAAACTCAGATCATATAATGACGACAATTGATGGAATTTATGTGTTTATTTTAAATTTTGAGATTTAGCAGATTTCCCAGAAGAATTTCAATGATCAAAATAATTAGTAGTAGTGATAAAATTGAATGCGGTAGTACGGCTGTCACCATCAGATCTAAATATACCGAAATTCTCAAATGTAAACTTGAGCCTCTTCTTTGAACTGCGCTCAAAACTACTTTTTCAGTATCAAGCATACGTAAACTTACTAGAACAAAGAAAAAGCTCTAAAAAGTAAACAAAAGAGCAAGTTATTTTTTATTAATTCACGATTCAGCCGTATTGCTTATTATAGTCAGTGAAAATGGGGTAGTGTGTGAAAATTAATTTTTTTTTTTTCCTCATGAGACTTCTAAACGTACATATGTTTACTTCATTTAGTTGTGCAACAAATATCAGCCAAATCAGCCTTGTATGAAAAAAAAATAGCTCTTATAAAACTTTAATCTTGTTTTCTAATGCATAGAAGACCTAGCATTCATAATTTTAGTGTGAGTTTTACCGGTGAGCTTTTGAATATTCTGAAAGGGATGGTGTAGAAACATTTAAATTTTTGTTTTCTTTCAATGAATACTAATGTAAATGGAATTCACTGCCCAACTTGTTCTTTTTCACTTTTTCCAATGGCAGGTTTTGGGTTTTTCCTATAATTTATTTTTACCCTTCATAGATGTTTCTCTCATTACTAATTTGAATAGAACAATTTTAAATATATGAAACACTATACACATAATCGGAAGAATGTATGGGATAATATGATATAAATTTTAATAAATGATAATGTTAATTTTTCAGGAATTATTTTATTAATTTTCAATTATTTTCCTCAACGAGTGGCTAGAAATGGTTAATTAGGAAAACTAAGTTCACGAATATTCTTTGTGTGCCAAAGATATCGATAACAGGTGCCTTCAGAAACAAATCTATTGATTTAGTTATGTTTTACAAATCAGTTGAAAAGAACTAAAGTTGGACATCACTTCTCCCTAGTAACAAATTTTCTTTATTTATTTGATCTCATTCGAGGATATAGAGTGGAGAGTTCGATTCCCAACTGGGCAATGGAATTTTATTTAGTGACGAACTCATTCAATAAAATCCCTAGTCCCACCCTGGCTAGAAAAGGGGTGAGAACGTGTAGATAACCCATCCTGATTAGGGCCAATCCATTTCAAATCATACTCATACATGTTTTCAGTTGAAAAAAAAAAGAACTGTCAATAGTTTTTGAATTAGGCCAAATTTGATCTGTTAAATGATCTAGTGTTTACGCCCACACCTGTAACTCCTATGCAGTAGTGTAGGCGTGAACGCTTGAATGTACCATTTCACATAAACAGTATGACCGCCATTTATTTATATATTTAGTTCACGATTTCTTTAACAGAGTGAGCTAGTTTCGCACTGATTATGGATCAAGGGGAGTCTAATGAGTATGTAGGTCTGATTCCGCCACCTCCGGTACGGCTGACGATTATGACTCACTTAGATCCTGTCCACAGCCAGGCTGGCAGAGTTAACTGGCTTTAGACCTTCCGAGGAAAATGGGGCCCTGCAGTCTACTAGAGACAACTCAATCCAGGCCCTCCTTGGATAATGGCGGCTGTATTTCGAGTTTATCACTCAGTACGTAAAAACTCTTATCACGAATTATTCGAGGCTCGTTCGTGGGCGGCTAAGGGTCTTAAAGGTCTATAATGCCAACCAAAATAAAATAAATAAATATCTATAATATTTATTTATTTGTAAACATTGTTTTTTTTTTATTATTCATTTTATATGTCTTTTTTGTTTTCTTTTTTTCTTCATATTTTTTTTTTAATATTCTTATTATATTATTTTGGCTGAATTGTTGTGGCAAACTTATTACATTCATGTTAAATCTACTTTTATTTTATTTTTTCATTTCTTGTGATTGATGATTTTGCAGTGTAGTCAGCAACTTAATTTTTTAATAAAGTGTTTTCTTCTTGTTCCGGAACACCAACTTTCAAAGCCTAAAAGAGTTAATGTCAAGAGTCAAATATATGTACATATTTAGAGTTATGAGTTTGGATTTATTTAAAAGAATATTAATGTTAAATGCAAAATATAAATGTTTTTTCTATCATATTTTCTTTTTCCAATGTAATAATAAATTGTGTAATTCATTGGCCTGTCACATTCTAAGGGTTGTAAAACTCAGTGAAAACTCTATCTTTCTTTAATGGACAAAACTCATATCAGAAAGTTTTTTATTTCACATATATCTTAAAACTATCGTATCACATAAATTTCAGGAGCTGAATCTCTGCAATGCCATTTCAAATTCTTTTTTGAGCTAGAGTATACGAATATAAATGATTTTCTGTTTTACAAATAAATGTTGTTATTTCTTAGCGTCTACTTCGTTCTGCTGAGGTTAATTGGGACGGATTATCAACAGGTTACCGACCTGTTATGACCGGGGTGGAACGAGGGCTTTATTTAAAGAGTTTGTTACTAAATAAATTTATATTGCCCTTGCTGGAATATTTATCTTTAATTTTATAGTTATCTCCCAAGCTAGTCTTTCATTGAGTAAAACAAATAATAAATAAACATTCCCGTCGTTCTATTTTATTTAAGGGGCTCAGGTTAGCCATGCGAGTTAAAGCGTTGATCTTTATCTCACATGGTAAACCTAGAGTGGCGAGTTCGATTCTTGCCTGGGCAAAGGAAATTATTTAGTGACGAAATTCATTAAATAACGTCCTAAAATCCCACCCTGGCTAGAAAAGGGTGGTAATCTGTAGATAACCCGTCCCGATTAGCCTAAGTTGCAAAAAGTGGACGTTAATAAATAATAATAATAATAATAATAATTATATTTAATTCTGTGAGTTTTTATGCATGAATAATAGTGAAATACAGCACTGTCCTTTCTCAACTAAAATAAATACCAAAACAGTTTGAATAACTATCAACAATGTCTCTAAACAAAGAAGAAACATATAGTCACAGCAAATTCTCTTCTCCATTTACCAATTTTCATATTTTTAAATTTAGAAGGAAATTTACATATAGTACTGTAACCACTAAATTTTCCAATGTGGGTTTTAGGGAGGTCAATTATACATCAGTTTATATGCACTGAGAACCGTTAATGTACTTTATTTATTGATTTTGTATAACCGAAAGGACAGACATAAGCATGATTATGAAAGTTATGATTACAGACAAGCTTGCAAAAGCAGGTAGATAAGTTGTGAATGCATAAGCTTCAGTAATATATGAATAAAATTGGGTAGTATTGGAATGGTTAAGACTGCAATCTTGAAAGTTAGGGCATTTTCCCTTTATTGTAGGTAGGATGAAAAAATTGTTGGATACGCTTCCACTGTAATAATTTATTAACACGGCAAAGCGCGTTCGATGCTGTGCATCATCGTCAGTGCCCGAAGGTTTTTGATGTTGACCTGACGGATCTTGGTCTAGCTCCAAGAGCAGACAGGTCAACATCAAAAACCTTCGGGCACTGACGATGACACAGCATCGAAAGCGCTTTGCCGTTTCAATAAATTATTACAGTGGAAGCGTAGCCAACAATTTTTTCATCCTACCTACATTAGAAGTCACTTCCACCTGCCAGAATACCAACTCAGAATTCTCATTATTGATTTTGGGGAATGATAACTAAGCAGATTTACCACGTGCGTCATGTATCTATATTGTTACGTTTTATTACAAAACCAGTAATAAACGTTAATAAGAGTTCTTTTGGATTGCAAAATTAAACACACACAAGTTTCACAGTTTATCACTGCACAATTTATTTCACAATGCAAAATACTCTTATTACTACTCACAGTATTACACTGCTAGTGTCACTGTTCTTCAGATTTCACAGTCCAATAATTCACTCACGGTCACTGAAATTCACATAAAACGACGGCACTGCACTGTCCTTTACTTCGCAACACGGCACTAAACTGCTGCTTACAGTCACGGCACAAGGCTGTTCTTCTTATAAAAACACTTTACCGCGCTGCACTAAGTCGCACTGTAACACTGATGTGACCATCAAGACGTCTGGCCGTAAACTCTACTGTGGGGTATTGTGAGACTTCCTATTAAATGCTTGTATAAGTGTCTAGGCATAGGCCATGCTTGAGAAAGGTCTAGAAGTTCCAGGGAGACGGCTATAATTAGATTTAGCTGTACAGGCTTAAATGGAGAGCAGGTTGAGGCCGAGGCTTTTCCAAGAAGGGCTAGAAGGGACTAGTAAGGACGCGACCAATTAGCGGTACTTCTTTGAACTCCTCCGACTCCCCAATCACGCGGCTCCTTCTCTGGTGTATTTTATTTTCGCAACAATATATTGGCATTTACGCTTCCAATAAAGTGCTTCATGGCATAACAGGTTATTTTTAATATGACATAAGTAGCAATGGGGGTTTACTGAAGGCTAAAAACTAAAAAAATGCAAATATCTCGGTTAATAATCGAGATAATGAAAAAAACATATATAAGAACATTTATAGAACATCAAATATGCAATAAGATTGGTTCAATTTTTCGATCCACTTAGAATAACAGAGATATTTCAATTTTTCGAAATTTCCCTCAAAAAAATAATCTCCATAATTTGGTAGGTCTTAGCCAATGTTACAGCATGTTTTATGTAAGTAGCACTACACTTTTTTAAACTATGGAGCCTTCTGTCTTAAAGAAATTGACATAGAGTCATCGCGTGCTATTGAAAGAAAGTGTGTTTGCCAACGCCAATGAGAGAGGACCAATAACTCTTACTGACACAAGATATACGCATAGTTTGACTAATGACAAAAGTTCAACCCCCTATTTTTGGGAAGTGTAATACAGAGTTGACTATCTACCATATAATAATGGAATGCCATACGTATACAGATATTCGAAAGGAATGCAATATTTCTAATGATATAGCAGTGGCCTTTGAAGATGACACCAAAAAGGTAGATAAATCGTTTACTTTTTTGAAAATTACGAATTTGTTCTAAGAATTTAAATTACTAGTTTTTTTGTATCTTCATTTATATTGATAAAATGGCGATATGGATGAGGATATGATTAGAATATAAATTTACAAAAAATACGATATTGGCAATTCTTAAACGCAGTTCACCTCAATTTGCAGGTACTTAACCAAAATGAGAGTAATAGATATTACAGGGCCATGATAACCAAGTAATTTTTCACCCTAAAACCTTATGATATTAACCTCTTATTGATAAGGCTTGAGTACATGTCTATAAAAAAGTCCGCCACGCAGGGGCTGCGTAAACTAAGCAGATTTCCCTCGTGAAGTTTAGGAATAGATAAATCTACATACTGGTAACACAACACCACCGTAAATAAATACAAACGGAAATAAGAAATGTTTCATCCAATTTCAATAACCTGCCGACAGGAAGCGTTAGGTTAGAAATGTAAACAAACGGATCTGCTCGCTTCACACCGGAAAGAAAAACAATTACTGAAATATATCAGAACATAACATACTAATTTTATTGAGAACTGTTTACTATATCTAGTACTGTAATTAATAATGAGTCAGGATAATTGTTATCTCAATCAATCAAATTTTAGTAGTCCATAACCTTAAGAGGGGGGGGGCACCTGGACATATGTGCATTTATCTCGTATAATAAAGGTCTCTTGAATACAATTTTTGGTATTTAAACTTCGGATAATGTGATTTATTATGTAGCAGAGTATTGCTTATGTAACATAAGTAGAAGTGGCGGTTTGCAAATGGCCGAAAACGGAAAAATGCAAATATCTCGGTTAATATTCAAGATAGAGAGTAAATTTGTGTAACAATATTTATAGTACATTTAATTTGCAATAACATTGGATCTACACAAGTTTTCGGTCCGACCTATAGTAACGGAGATATTTCGAATTTTCAAATATCCTCCCCTCTAAACCCCCCTCTCCCGATTTCGTTAACGAATTTGATCTTCCTTTTTACCTAAAACGATTAAATACCGAGTTTGGTGACGATTAAACAAAAATTTCGACCGCTAGAGCGTTAACAGACACATATATATATATATATATATATATATATATATATATATATATATATATATATATATATATCATATATATAATTTTGAACTGACCTCATTTTCGTCATCTCCTGAGTAGGATCGATGGACATTTCAAGAAATTTTTTGAAAATCGTCATGAGTACGACCGCAATAGCTGATTTACCTTAAGGGAAATCTGCTAAAATAAAGGTGCTTATCGATTATCGGGAGGCAACCCATTTAATGATTATTATTAAATCATAATGAAAAGAAAATCACTTTTGTTCTAGAAATCTCACTTCTAGAGTTTATTAAATGGCAAAATGGCTAACGGGAGGCCACTCTTTATTTACACATGACATATTTACTGACTCAAAATCGCATATCACTTTTATACAGTAGCGGTGTAATTATCTTAACCATTCAGTTTCTTTTGCCATGAGAAAATTATAGTCCGCTTATAACACCACTTGGTGACCGTTTATTATTACACCATATTGGACAGCTACCTTGCAGAGTTGATGTGGCAGACGACGGCCGGGGATTACTGCTTTATGCAGCTACTCCGCGACATCGTCCAGTTTTGGACTAACTCTAATTTATAATTACATTTTATTATTCAAATATAATCTAGAACTGTTAATTTACATAATAATGTGTTTTTCTTTTATAAATGTGATTTATTAATCGTCTTTAAACGGGTGGCTTTCCGATTAGCGATATGTACCAAAAATAACTCGATCTGTAAATGG
The DNA here is from genome assembly GCA_019009955.1 of Riptortus pedestris. Lineage (NCBI taxonomy): Eukaryota > Metazoa > Arthropoda > Insecta > Hemiptera > Alydidae > Riptortus > Riptortus pedestris. The sequence continues at coordinate 163,186,307 of CM032229.1, read as the reverse complement.
TTGTTTTACCTTGTCTACTGGAGTGGAGAGGGACTATCTAGTTTCGCTTTCTGCTACTGTATTAGCTATGGCCCAACTCATCCGAATCCCTAAAATTACTTGAAGGGGGCTGATGAAGCCATGGAAGGGATGAAGCTAATTGATTTGAGTTTCTGCTATAGCTCTCCGCGCACTCCTAGGATTACGGATGCAGTTGACGGTGTTCGGATATCCTTCAAGTACGTCTTCGTCTTGGCACAATCATTATGTATCTTTTATGAGGTCACACTAATTAGTGAGGTCACACTTTGAATGCTCCGGCTACAGAACAATGTCGGCAACACTTTTCAGCAGATTTTCCTATTGAGGTCGTACTCATGGTGCGATTTTTGAAAAATTCCTTCATAAGCCCATCCATCCTACCTAGTATACATATACGTATATATGTAATTTTTACGTGCTATCATTTATATAATAAATTAAATACTTACTTAAAATACTCGTTTGTCTTACTCTGGGATTTGTCGTTTTATATTAATTTAATTTTTCCTATTTTCTTGACATGTAATTCCTTATTGTTGAATTAGTCCATGTGAGTTCATTTGAAGAACAACGAAGATAGCAGCAATACCTAAGTATGGTTTGATAGTCAATAAATGCTGATTAAGCTGTGGTTGTGTAATAAATTTATAAGCAATGTCTAACCTGATCAAAAGCTATTTTAGTTTTAGCAATATAGTTAGAAACTTTTCATCACTCTCAAAAGATATTTCTTTATAAAATGGATGAAGGAACTTGATTTTTTTTTTCGACAATAGTCTATCAAAGTAGTTAAGTTTTTATACTATTAACAGATTTCCCTCAAAGTGTCCTCAAATTTCCATAGATCCTAAATAGGAGATGACGAAAATGAGGTCCGAAATTTTTTATATATATTTAATATGCCTGTTAACACTCTAGCGTCGCGATTTTTTTTATCGTTACCAAAATTGATATTAAAATGTTTTATGTAAAACGAAAGCTAAAATTCGCAAGGTGTTGAGATGCGAATTACAGAAAATTGAAATTTCTCCGTTATTATAAGTCGCATCAAAAAATTGTTCATAACCAATCTTATTGAAAATAAAATTAACTATAAATATTGCTAAGTACATGTTTTCTCTATCATGTATATTAACCGAGATAATTAGATTTTAGATTTTCAGCCTTCAGCAAACCCCCACTCTTAGTCATGCCATATCAACAATAAGCTGTTATGTCATTAACCACTTTATTCTAAGGTTAAATACGGAATACTGTTTTCAAGAACGCTTTATTATGCGAGATACATACAAATTCATTGTGTGATGACGCCGTAATTAAAGATTTTAAGTTCTTAACCAGAAAATGTTAATTTGTTTTATACCATACACGTTATTTAACAGTTCCATTGAATCTTCATTAAAGAAAAATCATATTAGTTATTGTCTGAAATCGGAAATAAAATGGAGGGGGCGGTTAGAGAGGGGAAATTCAAAAATTAAAAATATACCCGTTATTTTGAGTCGGATCAAGAAATGTTAGAAACAAATCTTGTTAAGCTTTTAATATTCAACTATTTTATTCGATACGTTTTCTATTAACTCAAATATTAGACGATTTATTAGCACTTTCTGGTTTTCAGTCTTCAGTAAACCCCAACTACTGTTCATCAAATTTTGACCTAGCAGTAGAGAATATAGGGTGAGATGACATAACTTGTGTGTTATGCCGACAAGTAGGAAATCTGCTGAGTAGCGCGCATAATAATCTCTTTTTCTGTAATCGTTGAATAATGGTAACATTACTAAACTGAAATGAGTGAAGAAAGTGAAACATTTTGCAATAGAGTGAAGAAAGTGAATTGCCTTCTTATTAGTAATAAGTATAAATTTAAAAAATAATTTGAAGTTGGAAATTAAGTGCTTTTAAATGTTTCTTAACATTGTAAGAATTTATTTTAACAAAATAAATTGAAATGGAATGAATTATTGGTGGAAATAATCAATATATTTTTAAATTTAAATATATTTATAAATGCCTTCCGTGTTTATAACCTGAACTTGTTTATGACTGCACTACTGCACACTCATCACTAGTTGTTTTATAACTATGATTATAAACCTTTCACAACCATGCTTATAACCTACCAACAACATACCATAATCTTCACAACATCCTAATGTTGTTCATATTCTGGTTAGATCTGATCATGCATTATACGATTATAGAAACAATTTAATATTACACTCGTGACGAAAGTAGAATTTACAACTCTCGTGACATTACCACCACTCGCTTGGCTCGTGTGAGTAAACGTTTCACTCGAGTTGTAAAATGATCACTTGTATAATAAAATAACTATTTTAAGGTTATTAATAACAAGAGTTTTGTTTGTGATGTGAACCCACGAGCAAGCGTGTTGTTGTATAAAGTGCTACTTTTTTTTCACTAAATGAAGACCCTCAAAAGTGTGTTTGGGTTCATCCCTAACGTTATTCCTACCAAGTACTGTGTAGGTCACGAATATACCCTAGCAGTCAGTTTGTTTTAATGTTTGAGTGAGGAAAACTATAAATTAGCTCTCCTTAAGGACATGAACCTGCACCTAATAAAAATTTATCAACTCATTTACAAACGGCTTTTTCAGGTGGTTCTCGATAGTGGGTTCCAACAGAAATTTCCCAGTACTCGAGAACCATAATGATTCTACGCTCTGTAAGTCCTCTTTTAAGAAAATGCTTGTAGAAAGCTTTTCACTCGGATGAAATATTCAGGATTATTGAAGAATTTCTCCAAGTTTAATGTTTGCATTATACACGGGTTATAAATGCGTAAGTGCTTTTATGAAAATCTCTTCTCTCGTTCCAGTACCGGATTTGGTGAAAGGAGAATGTACTGACAAACAAATGTAGGAATTGTTAGTAAGAGCCTTTCTGTCCTCCATTGGTCCAAATCTCTTGTATCAGAATGGCAAATGAGCTGGTCAAAAGAACCTCGTCCTCTGAGGTCATGTCCCCAATCCTGGACTCATACCTGAGGAGTACATATGTCCTGGCCGGGGATAAGGAGAACAGAAGGAGTCCCGGAATAACAAACAGCCCCTGTCCCTGTTCCACATACATATTTGAGAGGCAAGGTTGAATCAATGCCTTCAAGTGCTCCCCTTGTAACTGGTAAGAGAGTTCTTTATAATAAACAACAGTGACGTTGAAACGGGGCCATGAATAAAGTATAGGCGGGGGTTTTGGGGCGGTTGTCGGCCATGCCTTCTCAACCCCCCCCCCTTTCTCGCCGAATGAATTGTTTATGACGTCATTGCAAATCCTCTGCTCCGAAAGCCATTCCTCACTCTATGAATATTCTCTTTGTCTCCCCACAATTAACTCATTCGCCCTCTCCCTTTGTGTCATTCTCGAATTAACTACTTTTATACTTCTTCACTTACTTTTTTTTTTTTTACTCGGAGTTTGAAGTTATTTTTATTTTATTCCGCCCTTTTTAAGGAAAAGGACCGCTTTTTCCGTTTTGAGCTTGGAGTGGCTTACCACTTACTTTCTGACACGGCATTTTTTTCTTTTTTTTAAGGAAAGCATTTAAATATTTTCATTTGAAAATAAAAAATAACAGCTATTCTTGTTAAATTTTTTAACGAGCTCACCTCCTTTAGTTATGGAGATCTTTTTTTAATTTTTTTTTTTTAATCTGCTAGAATAATAATTTTTAAACTACAAAGGTCATCTTCTCCATATTTATTGTTCCTTTATTAAGAAACATTAGGTATAATAAATTCTAACTAATGTTTCTTAAGGTGATTTTCATAATTAAACTCCTCATAGAATTGCACAGATACACTCAAAGAGCTACAAGCTCGCTTGAGAATCTCATTTAGTGTTTAAAGTGAAATTATTGGGGCTTAAAATTACGTTTATACTAATATTTCAATTATTTCGGCACTGCTCGAAAATTCAATAAGAATTTGCGTATTGAGACAATTTGTATTTTAATTTCCTACTTATTCCTTGAACACTTAGGTACCTTGACTGAAATGTCGTTTTAATTTAATTGTGTTTCTCCCTGAAACCTTCCTTAATTGCTGTAATAAAAAGCTTATTTAAGGATTGAGAATAATTTTTTAGCAGATTTCCCTTAGGGGAAATCAGCTATTGAGGTCGTACTCATGACGCGAGTTTCAAAAAATTCTCTCAAGATGTCCCTTCGATCCTACCCTTGAAGGGATGTCAACGAAAATGAAATGAGGTCCGTGCAATATAATTTATATATATATATATATATATATATTTGTCTGTTCACGCTCTAGTGGTCGCAAGCAGATTTTGTTTGATACGTTACGAAATCTCGATATTTAAACCGTTTTATGTAAAAAGACAGATTTTGAATTTGATCGTTACGTTATCGGCCCATATTGAATTAAAATGCCTTTTTATCGTAAAAAAGACATGATCTAATACGTTAATGGCAGAAATCGTACCAGACGGAGGATATAGAGGGGCGGTTAGTTTATCGAAAATTCGTAAATATCTCCGTCCGATATTATATGTCGCTTTCGGATCGAACAAAATTGTAGTAGAACGCTATCTCGGCAATCTTACTGCAAATTAAATATACTACTAAATATTGGTTTTTTAACTTATATCTCTCTATCTTTCAGATATTGACCGGAGATATATGCATTTTTATGAAGTCTCTGTGGTCGGGGTGTGGTTGGGTGTTCGGGTTAGTTTTCGTAGTGTCGTAAGTCGGCTATGGCGGGAGCTTCATGACCTGCTTCGTTTCTAAACCTGTCGTTTCTACACCTTACCTAACCTTGGTTACATTTGTTGAGATATATATGCAAATCCGTTATGTTCATCCCCCCCCCTTCTTTAGTTCTTTATTTCTTGAACACTAAAATTAAGACTTATTAAAAAATATAAATTATTCTAACAAATCAAGAAGTCCGTTTCAGTTGGGCAGTTTAAATTATAATAAAAATTACTGATTTCTTATTACCGTTTGTATTATTACTTTTTGTATTTACTTATGGTGGTGTTATGTTACCAGTATGCAGATTTCAATGAGATCAATTTTTGATATTTAGCCGTCAAATAAAGTGTTTCATAATACAACAGCTTATTGTTAATAATATGACATGAGTTGGAGTCGAGGTTTACTGAAGGCCGAAAACTAAAAATGTAAATATCTCGGTTAATAATCAATGTAGTGAAAAATCAAACATAACAACATTTATAGATCATTACATTTGCAATAACATTGGTTTTATGCAACTCGATCCGGCGCATAATAACAGAGATATTAATAATTTTCGAAATTCCTTCCCTCGCAACTGGTCGGACTTCAGCCATTAAAGAATTTGAACTTTAATTTTACATAAAATGTTTAAATGTTGAAAATCTGCTAGAAATTTCTCATCAAAGTCAGATTTTCATTTCATCATCAGTTGATTGAATAAATACTGCCACCATAGAGCAGGCAATCTTTGGGCTCAACGCCTTCCTTCTCCCTCCCTCGCCGAAATCAGAGAATACTTCCAATCTCAGCCATTGGGTGTCCTAATTGAAAGAAGATATCTTTACATTCGGACTGAAATTTGAGCCGAATGACAAAGATGGACGGAGTATTGTGAGCTAATCTTGATTGCAAGGCCGAGAGAGAGGATGAGACACTGAAAGGCGTCCTTTCAAGAGGGAGACCGGGCAAAAAAAAGTTCTGGGGGTCCCATTATTGAAAAACAAGATGAACTCAGTTCAATCAGCCTTTACAAAGGGTCAGCCTTTAGTGCATTTAGAGTTTGTTTATGAGTTTCTACCGTTGAAGGAATTTTTCAATCATACGACAACGGCCAAGCACCAACACATCTCCCGTCCGTCATTAACTGCAAACCAACTGTTGGACATTTCCAGTTCTACATTAAATAGTTTTTTTGGACATGTATCAATACTGCACACTACATATTGAGTGTAATTTTATATATATCAAATCAAATAACAAGCTGCCCCCATTTTGAGGGTACCCGTTTGGGTCAGCTATTAATCTGCCCACCAAGGTATATAGGTAAAATAAAAATTGTTTTTAAATGCTTTATATATGCTGACTTTTTTTGGGGGGGGGGGGAATTAATTTGATTTAATTAAATTTTGCGATGGTGGGTGGCTAGTTTTAGAGGACTTCCGGAAGTAACCCTACAGGAAGGGAATTTATTAGCCACACGTCTTGTACATCCATTTGTACTAACATGTGCTTGATATATTATAAACTTTTTTTTTAATACAATGAATACCTAATTTGTAAAATAAAATTATTTGCAGCTGAAAAAAAGAAAACTAATAGAGAATTCAATGATGAATTAAATTAAAAAATTAACAGTAGTGGAGTTTTAAATTATTCATACAGTTATACACTTGTTCGGAATTCTTTCTTAATTGTGTATTGTATTTATAAAATAGAAGTTTTACATCAACACTCATAGAGAAAGTGGCTGTAAGTTTGTCCTGTAGTAAAGTAGCAGTGACAATTTAGTTGATATCTTCGGCCAAAACGAATAAAGTACAGTTTTTGTTTCGAGTCTCGTTAATAATTGTGTCAATTAATGGTCTGTTGATGTTAAATTTTGTCCTAAATGCTCTTTAATGTATGGAATAAATAATTTGTGTTGTCCATTTGTAGCCATATACCATTTCTGTTGCCATTTATTAATTGTGTTTTAAGTGTGATTTTGTTGTACCATTCTGGAATTGTGGTATCTTTTGAGGCTGATTTTTCTGATAAATTTGCGAGATCTTTTCCCAAAACTTAATAATAATAATAATAATAATAATGTAATATGATATATATATATATATATATATATATATATATATATGCCAACGTCGAATTAGTGTTAAAACAGGTTAAAGTACGAGAAGTAAGGAAACTCGTCATATGAATGTTTGAACTTGTAAAATCAGATGTAAAATAATAGCATGGTTCAATAAATAGTCCAAAAATAACTAAATGGACTCAGGGTTTCATGAAAAAAACTTGTACTGTCATTATTATTATTTATTAACGTTCACTTTTTGCAATTTAGACTAATTGGGACGGGTGATCTACAGGTTACCACCCTTTTTTAGCCAGGGTGGGATTGCTGTCATATTAGCCTAAACCCTTATTTACAATATGAGTAATAAATATAATGTAAAATGGGAAGTAATCACAGAGATGTCAAATTTTTTTGACTGTAGACTAAGGTTATAAACTATGAAAAAAATTATGTTAAATGAGACAAAAACATGATTATGGTGTATGAGTATTGTATATATTATATGTATCCATATAATATTTTGAAAGAACCTCATTTCAAGCATAAATTAGGTGCCTAATAAGGATCGGTGAATATTTTTAAAAATTAGCTGCCTTGAACCGCCATAATTTCTACGCCATTCTCTGACAAGCAATGCTAAGGAAAACGCAATCTAGTCGTTAGTATAAGTGTGAGATAGATCAAAGAAGCCGACAGAGGGTCGAGCCCATACTAGACTCGTCCAGCCGATCTTCGAAGGAACCAAACAATTCCCCTTTGATGTATGCCGACGACCTATATAAAGAACGGGCCAGTCGCGAGCGAGTCAGTTTTATTCTCACCTGCCTTGATGTTCAGTGCTACAGTGCGACTTAGTGCAGTGCCGTCCTGTTGTGAATTTCAGTGATCGTGAGTGAGTTATTGGACTGTGTATTCTGAAGAACAGTGACGCTATCAGTGTATGCTGTGAGTAGTAATTAAGAATAATTACCAAGTGTATTGTGCATTGTGAAATAAATTGTGCAGTGATAAAAACTGTGAAACTTGCGAGTATTTATTTTGCAACCCAAAATAACTCTTATTAAAAACGTTTATTACTGGTTTTGATAATAATATCGTTACAATATGTATATGTATGCAGATGAGTGTGTGTGTGGGGGGGGGGTTTAGGGAGGAGCACTCCACATGCGGTCAAAAAACTTTCATTCGGCTCAAATCGCTGCTTCAAATGGCTCAAGACGAGTTAGACCGCCCCTTTGTCCGCCGCCTTCAACAGAGCAAACTATTTCCATTCGGAATTGGCGATAATGGTGATTGTTGATGGTGAGTGAGGTAGGCGATAAGGGGGCACATTAGAACAAATGGCTTGAGGGACGGACAGACAGACCTGGCCCCAAACAAAGGCCTGGATTACCCTCTCTCACCATTGTACCCTCTCCAATTATACCCATTGTACAATGGATAGACAATGCTCGCCTCTCCACTCCCGAGGATAATCTTTATATCAGAATCACTGTCAACCTTCACAATATAACTCTTACCGTCTCTATACTCTTATATATGTAGAAATACAAATTAACAATCCGTAATATAAAAGTATTTATCATACCTGAATATTATAAGAAATATCTTTTGATTAACATACATCAATAAAACTCACATGATTTGGAAATTCGATTTGAATTGGCAGAAATATATATTTTTTAAGCATATTTCCCTTAGAGAAAATCAAATATAGAAGTTCTACTCGAAAAAAATGAAAAATAACTGAGCAGATTTCCCACTTGCGTAATTTATTTGCATTTAACTCGAAACGTAAAAGTTCCACGAGAACAATTATTCTCTAATAATGTGTTCCTTAATATAACAGCAAATTGATAACATGACATGAGCAGGAGTGGCGGTTTACTGAAGGTCGAAACTAAAACAAAATGGAAATATATCGGTTAATAATCAAGATAGAAAAAAACGTACAGAACAATATTTATAGAACATTAAATTTGCATTAAGATTGGTATTATATAATTTTTCGGTGCAACGCATATTAACAGAGATATTAGAATTTTTCGAAATCCTCCCTCCTAAACTCCTCCTTCCACTGGTCTGATTTTGACCATTAACGACTTTATCTGTAGTTTTAAATAAATATCGAGTTTGGTAACTATCAAACAAACATTGCAACCGCTAGAGCCTTAACAGACGAATATATATATATATATATATATATATATATATATATATATATATATAGTTTTGATCGGGTCTCATTTTCGTTATCTCCGTGGGATCGATGAACATTTGAGGAATTTTTTCATAAATTTCGTCATGGCTACAACCTAAATAGCTAATTCCCCTTGGGGGAAATTGTTAAAAATGAGTTCCGTTCCAAACTGGATATATATATTTTTCCTTTTACGCTGTAGTGGTCGGAATTTTTGTTTCGTCGTTACCAAATTCGATATTTAAACGTTTTATGTAAAAATAAAGATCGAGTTCTTTAGCGGCTGAAATCGGATTAGTGGGAGGTATAATATATGCGTTATTATACGTCGTATTTGAAAAAAAAGTGTGTAGAACCAATCTTATTGCAAATTTCTGTGGTACAAGCTCAAAATAATCTAAGGCTAGTTGATCAAAAGCACAGGAAGAATCCGGAAAATCCCAGAGGGTTTTAATGTGACACAATAGATTTTCAAGTATTTATACAATAAATTTCATCAAAATTTATCACTCTTAAATTCATTTGCTTCTATTGCTATTTTTGGAAAGTTTGTTTATTTGTACTGCAAGTCATGGAAATTAGGTGAGCTATTACTGAAGATGACGTTCTCTCGAATGGATGGATATGTGGCATTTTCTGAGTTGGTATTCTGGCAGGTGGAAGTGACTTCTAATGTAAGTAGATGAGAGAAAGTGCTACGCTTCCATTAAAATAATTTATTAAAACGACAGATTGCTTTCGATGCAGTGCATCATCATCAGTGCCCGAAGGTCCTGGATGTTGACCTGACTGCTCTTGGAACTAAACTAGCGTGTTGGCATTTATTCTTACTGTTATAAATATTTTCTAACACATTGCTGTTTAAAATTGTTCTAAATTTAAATTGAATTTAAAGGTAACTGCTAATTGTCATTGTTGGACATTTGAAAGTAATAACACTTGTAAGAAAAATTTCGTGTTTAGTCAGTCCTAATTTTCCGAGTCAGATGGTCAGGGGCTGCAAATCGGCATGGATGAACGAAACTGCTTATATTGCTGTTACAAGTTAAAAGCCACTTTTGTAACATGTTTTTTTTTCCCCCTTGGAATGGTCCTCTCATTCGGATTAGAGTTGATTTGGAAAGCGGAGAGTTTCGTATAATCCTCGTCATTCTTTACAGACCCCTTACACCGAACCGAAAAATCCCTGATCACACCGCAAGTTTTGTCGGCACCCTAACCCAATAATACGCTTCATTTCAGCCTAGGATACCCGTCGGGTCCTTTTTCCATCCCCCTCTCGGGGCGTTTTTAATACGGCACCCAATGAGTCAGACTCCCGGCAGATCGGGGTGTGTCCTTTCATCTGGCTACTACTATATGACTGATAAGCTGGTGAATTTTTCATTACACACCCGGAATTACAAGTCGCCGATGCAGCTTGTAATGAAGTGTGCCTCTCCCCTCGTCTAATGGAGTCCCACGTCATCATTACGCCCTCCCGGTCCAAATTGAACTAAGCCCGACGGACTTCCGGTATTCCCTTTATGATTAATGATACGAGGCAACAAGTCAGAAGCTCTCACAAGGAATACTTCAAGTATATGTTTGGCCGCAACTGGCTCAGAGTCCCTTACAAATAATCCATCTCTCTGATTTATGAATTGTGTCGTTGTAATTCCCACTACACTCTTCTGGTCAATGCACAATACCCACCAAACCTCCTCCATTACAGGAAATCTACATAATGCGAGAATATTTTCCAGCGTTTACGGTCTTCAGTGCCGCTGCATTAAGAAGAATTAGCTGATAAGAGTGTAACACCTTATTAGCATTTTAGCAGATTTCCCTTTAGGGAAAAATCAGCTATTGAGGTCCTCAGCTATTGAGGTCTACTCATTGACGCGATTTTTCGAAAAAAAAATCTTTTCTTCAAAATGTCCATCGATTCCTAACCCCAGGAAATGAGAAAAATGAGGTACGTTCAATAATTATAAATATATATATATATATATTTATATATATATATATATATATATATATATATATATATATATGTGTGTGTGTGTGTGTGTGTGTGTGTGTGTGTGTGTGTGCCTGTTAACGCTCTAGCGGCCGTAATTTTTGTGTTCATCATTACGAAACTCGATATTTAATTTATGTAAGAAGACAGATGAAGTTGGTTAATGGCTGAAACCGGACTAGAGGGAGGGGGGGTTTAAAGGGGGGATTTTCGAAAATTCAAAATATCTCTAAATTAAATTTACTATAAATATTGGTATTATACATTTATTCTCTATCTTGAATATTAACCGAGATATTTGCATTTTTATTAAGTCTGTGGTCGGGTATAGTTCGGATTAGGTCGGCCGTTTCCGTATCTCCTCGGGTCAGGTGGAAGCTTCTTCTAACATTACCTTACCTTCGTTACTTTGTGAGATTTATGTAAATACATTCTGTTCATCCGCCCCCTCCCCTTCTTTAGTTCTTGGACTACTAAAATTTGAGTTATTAAAATATAAATTATTCTTACAATTCAGAAGCCGTTTCAGTTGGGAATTTATTTTAATTAACTGAAAGATTTCACATTACAGTTTGTATTTAATCACGGTGGTGTTGTTTTAACAGTATGCAGATTTCTCAATTGTAAAACTTCCAGTGGGAAATCTGATTAGTTTACGCAGCAACTGCGTTACGGAGTTTTAAGCTTGACAACTTACTCATAAATTGAATATTTATTGGAATAAAAATCCGACACGGAGGGCCTGTGACAACTAAGCAGATTTCCCGAGGGCGTCACGTAATTCACATTTATCTCGAAAAGTTCAATGAGAACAATATATTTATGCTTCAAATATTGCGCTACATAAAATATCAGCTTATTGTTATTATGACATAAGTAGGACTGAGAGTTTACTGAATGACGAAAACTATGAAATTAAAATATCTCGGTTAATAAGTGAAAAACCGCACATAACGTAACATTTGCAATAAGATTGGTTGTATACAATTTTTCGATCCGACGATAAGAATGGAGATATTTTGAATTTTCGGTCATTCAGGGTCTGCGTAAATTAACCACATTTCCTACTTAAAATTTTTCAATAGATAAATCTACATACTGGTAACATCTCCGTGAAAAATAACGTGAATAAATACAAACGGTGATGAGAAATGGTTCAGTCAATTTAAATTTTAATAGTCTCCTCAACGGAAAGCGTCTGAATTGTAAAAAAAAACAGGCCAGCCAACCTCTCAGAGCTGAATAGAAGAAATATACTTGACCCGAATGAAAAACAGATACTGACATATATTTATTGAAAACTATTTAATATACATACTACTGTAATTTATTATTAATAAGAGTAATTTTTATCTCATTCATTCAAATGTAAGTAATCCAAGAAGGAGGGGGGGGGGGGGTAAACAAAACGTATTTGAGTTTGTTTAATAAAGATCTCTTGAAAACAAAGTTTGGTATTTTCGTATTTGACTCTCTATGTGTATATGGCTTATTATATAATAGAGAATTGTTTATTTGTTATATTATTTGTAATTTTACTTAACAGGGATTCGGTTAGGATAATTGTGTCATTTTATATTTCCATATCCGTATCCTTTAGTGACTTTTAGCTTTAGCTCAATTTAAAATCAACATTTACTTTACAAAAGTTATTGAATTACCAGAAGTGCACACAGAATGCCGAACAAAAAGAATATAAATCTCTCGGTTAATTATTAAAATAACATGCATGTTAAAAAACATGCATAACAACATTTATAGAATGTCAAATTTGCCATAAGATTGTACTGCACACTTTTTTGGCACGACGTGCAATAATAGTAACATTTTGAATTTTCAAAATTCCCCCTATAACCCTCCTCCTGCTGGTCGGGTTTCACCCATTAGCAAAATTGATCTTTAGTTTTACATAAAACGTTTAAATACTGCGTTTGGCAACGATCAAACAAAAATTGCTAGCGCTCGAGCGTTAACAGGCAAATATATATAGTTTTGAACGGGCCTTTCGTTATCTCCTGGGAAGGATCGATTTTTCAAAAGTCGCGTCAAGAGTACGCCCTCAATTACTGATTTCTCTTAAGGGAAATCTGATAAAGGAATTAACAGATATAAAGGATATTCCGTGAAGGGCAACTTTCCTCGTTATCAATATAGTTTGAGAACATGAAGAAGTTGGCAACTGATTCCTTAGCCAACGTCTGTGCATAACAACTACGACTGTTATTAAACTTACAAATATAATAGTATTTATAATAAAATAGTATAATAATAATAATCATTTAACGATGAATATAAAGGCTGCATCAAATGTAATTTTCAACACATGCAACAATGAGTAATGGTATCACGAGATTTCCTTTCAGGGAAACCGGCTATTGAGGTTTTACACATAACTCGATTTTCGACAAATTTCCTCAAATGCCCATCGATCCTACTTAGCAGATGACTAAAATAAGGTCTGATCTAAATTTATTCCAAGCAAAACTACCTAATATTATTTTCGATGGACCTTTATTATGTGGAATAAATGCCATTGGATTTTTTTTTTAACTGTATATGAGTACAAGGAAGTCATGTGTTATCCTTTTTCCAAGGAAAATTTAACTGAGTTAAAGTTTGTTTCTTTCAAAGAAATATTTTTAACTACACATAACCTTTTGTTTGTTTAACTGTATATGAGTACAAGGAAGTCATGTGTTATCCAAATCAGGTTTTATAATATGAAAATGCTATATGAATATATTCTGTAACGAGGATTCGGTTGGACAAATTGTGTAATTTTATATTTCCATCTCAGTATTCTTTAGTGACTTTTAACTTCAGCTCCATTTAAAGTGTACATTTTCTTTACAAAAGTTATTGAATTACCAGAAGTACTTAAATCTCGGGGGAACAATCACGCACACCTCACATGCAGCCATATGCGGCTACAAAATAGGAAGTTTTGATTTGCCCCGAATTTAACCATACAACCTAAGTAGGGAAATTGCATCCATTCCTAAAGTGACATCTGTTAGTAAAGCCATCACGTGAATTTATATAAGGGTTTGAAAGCTTCTTAAAATAAATAAATAAAAATGAGTTGCATCACTTCAATATAAAACATAAAGAGTTTCAATTAAAAAACTAAATAATAAACTTGGATATTGCTTTGCTAATTAATTTAGTTACTCGACAATCACATTATTGAAGGCGTTGAAATGTAAAATTCATGTAATTGAGAACGTTACAAATTGCAATTTATTAGTAAAACCTTTCACGTTACTTCAACAATTTATTTTAAATCATTTATTAAAATACTGCATTATACATTAGGGATATTCTATAAAACATTGGGCATTCATTTCACTTGGTCATTATATGTAATTTAGAGTAATACGAAACGAGGGAGAACCGAATTATTTTCAAACATACTCAATTAAAGTGCTTATTAGTGTTGCTAAATATATCGCTGAAATGTTAATGTGCTCCAGAGTTATTTAGATTGTATTGAAAAAGAAAAGTGATTCTGTCCCTGTGCCACCTCTGAGTGCTCAGTGATTTCAGAGCAAGGCAGGCATATCCAGACCGAAGAATTGTAACAAGTTATAGAAGCAGATTTTAGCAGATTTCCCTTAAGGGAAATCAGCTATTGAGGTCGTACTCATGATGCGAGTTTCCAAAAATTTCTTCAAATGTCCATCGATCCTACCCAGGAGATGACGAAAATGAGGTCCGTTCAAAATTATATATATATATATATATATATATATATATATATATATATATATATATTTGTCTGTTAACGCTCTAGCGGTCGCAATTTTTGTTTGATCGTTACCAAACTCGGAATTTAATAGTTTTATGTAAAAAGGAAGATCAAATTCGTTAATGGCTGAAATTGGACCAGTAGTAGGGGGGGTTTAGAGGGGGGATTTTTGATAATTCAAAATATCTCCGTTATTATGCGTCGGATCGAAAAATTGTATAGAATACATCTTATTGCAAATTAAATGTACTATAAATATTGTTCTATACATTTATTCTGTATGTTGAATATTAACCGAGATATTTGCATTTGTACCATGCGAGTGGTCACCAGTAGGCTATGTTCGGACTTTCCGCCGAGAGCTCTGGCGAGCGTTTCCTTAAATATTCGTCCCTTGTGAATAGGTTTAGAGGTTAGGTTAACTGTTTTTTGGGGCTAGAAACTACTGGGTTATTACGCCCTAAATAATGTTTTAGGTTTAGAGGTTTCTTACTACTACAGTTGTTATTAGGCAGATTTCTCTATTGTAAAACTTCACGTGGGAAATCTGCTTAGTTTACGCAGCCCCTGCGTGACGGACTTGTATTTGTATCAAGAGAAATCAGATATTGAGGTTGAATACATGACGCGATTTTCGAAAACATTACCCCAAATGTCCATCGATCCTTCCTAGAACATGGCTAAAATGAGTTAAAAATTATATATATAGTATTTTGTCGCAATAGTAGTAGTTTTTTTGTTCAATAGTTACCAAACTCGATATATAAGCGTTTTATGCAAAAATAAGGAACATACTTGACAGGTATGTTAATGACAGAAATCGGGCCAGTGGGAGGGGTTTTAAGAGGAATTTCGAAACTTCGAAATATCTGTGTAATTATACCTAAGTCGGATAGAAAAATTATTTAAAATTAATCCTTTTGCAAATAAACTCTACTATAAATATTATTTCATAGATGTATTCTTTATTTTCAATAATACTCGAGATGTTTGGCTTATTTAGTTTATAGCCTTCAGTAAACCCCCACTCCTACTAATGTCACACAAACTATAATCCGTTATAAAACGAATATCTTTATTTGAAGCTTAAATATCAATTTTTTTTTTAACAAATATTTTCTTACTGAGGTACTTCCAAATAGGCTGTGTGATGACGAAAATTTTCAGCTCGAAAATTTTATTTCTTAAAACGCCTTACTCGAAATTTAACTATTTCGTTCAACACTAAAAATAATAATAGTAAATGCCTGAAATCGTACCAGGACTAAGGGGTTAAGTGAGGAGGGCTCATGAAAATACAAAATATCCCCCTTATTTAACGTACAAATAAAGATTATGTGATGAAATGATATTACAAGTTTGTTAAATTTGCTTAGTTTACGCAGCCCCTGCGTGACAGAGTTTTCATCATTCATACGACTCAAATCATTACTCTGGCTTCATTACTCAAAAGGTATGTAAGAATATCATTTACACACATTGCGCAACGGGAAAATTATTTCTCCTTTAAAGTCCTTACAAGTCGAATCGAGTTTTTTTCTTTTTTCTTTTGAAAGGCTTTCATGCATTCTACTCTAAATAATTTACGTCGTTTTACGCACATTATTCATTATCACATATTTTTGAGACTTGCGCATGAAGCTAACTTTTCATTAAAGTGGAATAAATCTGTATTCATTACCCAAAAAGTAAATTAAATAAACACAATTTAGAACTGATGTTTACGTAGGTAATGTGTATGGCTATGTTTATGTATATGTATACAAACACTCACTCACACACACACACACACACACACACACACACACACACACGTATAAACAAACAAAATATGTTGTCACCCTTTTTTTTTTTTTTGAGAAGTCTACCGAGATCAGCTTTTCTCATATTTCATTAAGTTTAGTTGATATTTTATACGAATTATTATTTTCTGTAGGGGATGTTGCTAAAGGACCATCCTAAAATAAACTTCATTTTTGTATAAATGGCAGAAGGATCTATCATAATAGTGAACTTATTATAATAGATGCTTTCAGTATCTTAATAGACATCTTTCTTAGTTCTTTCAGATACCAAGATCTTTCAGATAGTCTGCTTTTGACTTGAGTATAATTCCTCTTGATCCATTCAGCAGACCTTTGGCTGTCCAATATTTTAAATTATATTTTTCTTTAAAATATAAACAACAAGGGTGTAAATGCTTATTTTTAGCATATTTCCCATAACGTATTAATGTTCTTATCATGAGGTTGAAGATTGAAATTTAGGGAAATAAAGTTGTTACCAAAACAACAAACTGTATAAAAAGTATCACAATTAGATTTAAAATCAATGTAAACACAAGGTGAACAACTTGTGAAGAAAATAAATTGAAACCTTCAAGAACGCAAGGAATTGAAATTGATGACGTGGATACAGGGGAATAGCAACAGATTAGGTTTTGACAATGTAAATGAAACAATTAAATACAAGGATACTTAATTCAGTGGCTGTAAGCTTTACAGTAAGCCTGAAGCTTAATCACTAATGATCAGAACCGTGGAGACATTTAGCAAGGGTGGATCAGGAAATAAAATGCGAGATTAGGTTATTTGTGAATGAGCATAAGGAAGTGAGAAGGTGAGGAAATTCAAGTTCAGAGGACCCAAGCCGTCCTTGAAAGAAAATTTATTTAAAGCAAACAACTTGATAATGCATGCAATGGATGTACATTGCCACTTCCGCGATTTATTCCAAGTACCTCCAATGACAATATAATGGGCCCGACCGGCCGCCAATTGCCTTGCACAGAGCACAATGAGCGTACAATACAATCTTGAAGCACAATGACTACACGCAAGTGCAATAAGCAGCCAGCGAGTGACCTACAAGCCCGTTGCGCCATATGTAATGTCGAATGACTCCCCGCCATTCCTACATACATTAGGAGAAAGTATCGCATATTCATGAGCCAGATAATGATTTGCGTGTAGGAAATACACTAATGACAAACTTCCATTTGTTTTATTGAAAAAAATATTTACGGCTTCCCTCCCCCCCTTAACGTGCAATCCATTCGCCAGATAACGGTGAGCCATTTTACTTACTAAACCGACTTAACGGCTTTAACGTTTCATATATAGAATGGAAGCAGAATAAAAACCAGAAGGGTAATAAAGGAAACGATTTTATTTTCCTCTTTGGATATTGAGAGATCCGATTTAAACGCTACATAAAATGGTAGTAATCAGCTAAAATATTCCTTGAGGATTCCTTTTTTTATTTTGTTCTGTTATTGTTTCATTTTAGGATGTAAATTCCTGTTTATTTCATGCACAGTACTACTATCTGTTTTATTAAGGTGATAACTTAGCTCGATTAAAAAAGATTCACCAAACACTTTTTTGCTAATAAATATAAAAATAACAAAAAAAATATTATTGCATTTTTTAACATTTTTTAAGCGACATAAATTGAGAAATTAAATATAAATTTATTTTGTTTAATCATTTTTAAAGCTCTTCGTACAGTTTAACTGTTGATAATACCTCACTCAAAACAAATTAAGTTATAATAAGTGTACAAATCAAATAACAAAATAATAACTATACTGGCATCTTTTACCTTATAATGATTTTGTCATTTAGTAATATTACATTATAGCTTGTTTTATTTGTAGTACTTATTTCCAAAGAATACTGATTTTAGAGTTTAAATTACAACGTAGCACCTGAAGCACATATTTAGCATGTTCACGTTTGTTGATAACCAGGTAACTTTCGATAGTGGTTACATCACCAATATATAGTATACAATTTATTAAGCCATCTATAACGAAATTTCAATCTTAATTTAAATACGAATTTTAAAATTTAGTCTCTTAGTAAAAACTTATGTTGACTTTACAATATTTTGTTCAGTGGTCATATTATTCGCTGCAGCTTCCTAATACCCAACGTTTTCGTAAAAATGCCACTCTGAGGGACCGTATATATTCTCAAAATAAAAGAAAGTGAATTAATAGTAATAGTCTAGATAGTAAATTCCTCTGTGTAAAAATTATAAACATTGGTTAATCAACTTTTTTTAATTCATTGACCTATTGTTGTACAAACAATCTTGATCTACTGTACTGTATTTTAGTGACTTACAATGATCGTTTTAACTATTGGTGGTAAAACCTTAACAAAAAATTTAACAATTGGTTTAACAAGTATATGTTGGGCGTAAAAGGAATTTATGAGAATAGCAATAAGAGACATATGTAAATAAAGTGAACGAACCGAAATTACGAAATTCACTATATATTTAGGTTGTTCCCGTGCTATCCCCCTTAAAATAGTCAACTGTGTTAAAAAACGGCTGAGACTCTGTATGCCATAATTGTGCCTCCTGAAGAACTTTTTCAGCGCATATTCAATCTCATTTCTTCTCCAGTTCTTCTACGACGACCATAACTTTAGAATTTCCAATGGAATGTCATACTTTGTATGACGGATTCTTGTAGAAAATCAAATTTTATGGTTTGTCCTTGCATATGTATATTTAATGGTGGAGGTGATCTTTTATGAGTAAAAATAATGAACGAATATTTTTGAATATTAAAATATAGTTTATGTAAATGTTCCCATTTTTCTCTGATGTCTGTAATAATGTTAATATACACATCTGTAGTTGTACAAATAGTTTAGACGTTATCAAAATAATGATGTCGTCTGCAAAAGCCAGTATCTCAGCATTGTTTGGAAAACTATTGTGTAGTAAAACATTTACTATGAGATTCCGTATCAATGGTGAGATTCCCGACCCTTGCGGTGTACCTTGTGTTTGTGATTTATGCAATTTAATGTTTAGTGAGATGATGCAAGATGTTCTGTCATGTAAACAGTTGTTGACTAATTTATATATATATATATATATATATATATATATATATATATATATATATTTTAGGACAGTCCAGTTGTTCCAAGTGAAAAAAAAAATTGATGGCCACCATACATTATCAAAAGCACCTTTAATATCCAGTTTAATTAGAATAGTGTGTGAATTATTGTGTCTTGAGGTGGTAATAAAATTTATTACATATTGCAATGCTTGAATCGTCGAATATATATATATATATATATATATATATATATATATATATATATAATCGATGTATTCCGTGTTAGGTATCTTTCTTTTTCTTACGTTACACCTTTATCTGCTAGTTTTCCCAAATTACGTCACACGAAATACTTCTTATTACCTAAAATACTAATCCGTATTTTAGAGAGTAGTCGTCATCTAGAGGAATCACTCAGGTAATAGATATTTGTGTAGAGTAGAGAGAGTGATGGCGGAGGGGAGGTGTGTGTGGGGCGTGGGGGATGAATTAGGAATAAGGCGGTGTTAGCACTTAGCAGGCCATTTGTAGGCTCACGCTGGGCCGATCCTTCACCACCAACAGCCCTTTATATCTTTAACTCTAACTCAACCAACGTTCTACAACAAAATGTCCTATATAATGTATGGGCGACGACTCAAATGCTAAAGGTTTTCGGTGTGTTCCACCTCTCTCCCACTCTCTCTCTCAGATTATCGCTTGGTCTCTCACACCCATAATCTTTCTCTGACACTAACTCCTCACCCCCCCCCCCAACTATCTCTTTCTCTTTCTCTCTCTCTCTCTCTCTCTCTCTCTCTCCTCTCTCTCTCTCTCTCCCTCTCTCTCTTTCATTCCCTCTCACAAACGAAACTCTTTTCTTTATGCTCTCTCTGTCTTTCACTCACTCCCTCTCTCACTCTTACTGTTTCTCTAACTCTCTTCTTTATGCTCTCTCTTTCCCTCTCTCGCTCTCACTGTTTCACTAACTCTCTTCTTTATGCTCTCTCTCTCTCTCTCGGTCTCTCTCTTTATCTCTCACTCTCTCCTTCTCTCACTCTCTCAATCTCTCTCTCTCTCTCTCTCTCTCTCTCTCTCTCAAAACCTCACTGTTTTTCTAACTCTCTTCTTTATGCTCTTTCACTCCCTCTCAAAAACCTCAATGCATATCTAACTACTTTACTCAGTCTCTCTTTTTGTGATATTCACTCTATGGTCATTCACTCTATCACTCTCTCTCACACTTTCTCTTCTCTCTCCTCTCTCTCTCTCTCTCCCTCTCTCTCTTTCATTCCCTCTCACAAACGACACTCTTTTCTTTATGCTCTCTCTGCCTTCACTCACTCCCTCTCTCACTCTTACTGTTTCTCTAACTCTCTTCTTTATGCTCTCTCTTTCCCTCTCTCGCTCTCACTGTTTCTCTAACTCTCTTCTTTATGCTCTGTCTCCTCTCTCTCTCTCTCTCTCCTTCTCCACTCTCTCTCCTTCTCTCTCTTTCTCTCTCACTCTCTCCTTCTCTCACTCTCTCCTTCTCTCACTCTCTCTGTCTCTCACTCTTACTGTTTCTCTAACTCTCTTCTTTATGCTCTCCCTTTCCCTCTCTCGCTCTCACTGTTTCACTAACTCTCTTCTTTATGCTCTCTCTCTCTCTCTCTCTCTCTCTTCTTCTCTCTCGCTCTCCTTCTCTCTCTCTCTCCTTCTCTCACTCTCTCCTTCTCTCACTCTCTCCTTCTCTCACTCTCTCCTTCTCTCACTCCCTCTCTCGCTCTCACTATTTCTCTAACTCTATTCTTTATGCTCTCTCTCCTCTCACTCCCTCTCTCGCTCTCACTATTTCTCTAACTCTATTCTTTATGCTCTCTCTCTCTTTCTCTCACTCCCTCTCTCGCTCTCACTATTTCTCTAACTCTCTTCTTTTTGCTCTCTCTCTCTCGCTCTCACTGTTTCTCTAATTCTCTTCTTTATGCTCTCTCTGTCTTTCTCTCTCTCTCTCTCTCACTCTCTCTCTCTCTCACTTTCGATTTCCTAAGCAACTTCCACGGGAGATGAACAAGGCATTCGTAGTACTCAATTTGCATTTCTAAACACTGAACCACATTATACTAGAAATCCTATATAATATCTGGCTCCAGGAAGTTTAATAAGTTTGGATCAAATGTCAAATTGAACGAGAACGAAGTAACTATTAAAATAGCCATAGATGGAAACTTAAATGGATTTTACAAATTTCTTGTTGTTGATGTGATTCAATGTATTTATCAGTAACTAAGTATATTTTGTGATCCGATATTGGCCTATAAAAATGTATCATGGATGGCATATCAGGCAGTGGGCTTGTATATAATATAGTTTGTATATAGACCACGTGGGGATCGTTTTCGATGCGAAGGATACATTCAAGCATGTTGAATGCTGTACGGCTACCACGACCTGTCAGTGATGACGGCATGTACCGATAGATTGGACAATTTTATCGCGAATGTAGTGGAGTTGTGTAAGTCTTGTTAAGTCTTGGAGGAGGTGTGTGATGGACCAGTTCCTTGTTCTTGAACAGTAGTGGTCATTGTAAACTCTGCAACAGTAGTGTTGGATCGATGGGGCCTAGTGTGGTTTTGGACAGTACACAGGCTGACACTCAAGGCGAATGAGGCGGGTTGTAATGTAACGAGTGACCACTTCATGGATTGGGTGTTCTGCTAGGTATGTGCTGTGTACTGGGTGCGGTCTGTATAGGCCTTGCCTCGGGGGTAAACACCCTATCTAATGAACCTCTATAGCCTCTCTCTCGACAAACACATCTTCCTCTCAAACACTGCACACATTAAATTTAAACGGTCACTCCCCTCTCTATCACTGGATCTCTCTCTCACTCCTCTCTCTCTCTCTCTCTCTCTCTCTCCTCTCTCTCTCTCCTCTCTCTCTCTCTCTCTCTCCCTCTCTCCCTCACTCCCCCTCTCTCTCTCCCACTCTCCCTCTCCTCTCTTACACTCTCACTCCTTCTCTCCCTCTCTCCCTCACTCTCCCTCTCTCTCTCTCTCTCTCTCTCTCTCTCTCCCTCTCTCTCTCTCTCTCTCTCTCTCTCTCTCTCTCTCCCCCTCTCCTCTCTCCCTCTCTCTCTCCCTCTCTCCCCCCTCTCTCTCTCTCTCTCTCTCTCTCTCTCCTCTCTCTCTCTCACTCTCTCTCTCTCACTCTCTCTCTCTCTTTCTCTCTCTCCCCCCCTCGCTCTCTCTCTCTCTCCCTCTCTCCCTCACTCTCCCTCTCTCTCTCCCTCTCTCTCTCACTCTCCCTGTCCTCTCTTACACCTTTTG
This sequence comes from Riptortus pedestris, assembly GCA_019009955.1. Taxonomy (NCBI): domain Eukaryota; kingdom Metazoa; phylum Arthropoda; class Insecta; order Hemiptera; family Alydidae; genus Riptortus; species Riptortus pedestris. The sequence goes on along the minus strand of CM032229.1, from coordinate 163,163,383 downwards.
TAATTGGAACTATCGACGTGGAAACCGTGAGTGCTGTTATGACCAAGATGAAGTCCAGTGCAGTTGGGGCAGATGGCTTGGAGCTGGGGTTAGTGAAGCTCATAGCTGACCAGATTGGAAATATTCTATGTCACTTATTTAATTATGCAATTTGCCAGGGTGCATATCCTGATGTCTGGAAGACTGCTCTAATCAGGCCACTTATGAAGAAAAAACCGGCCAATAATGTCAAGGATTATAGAGCAATAAATATCTTATGTTTGCCCGGGAAAATACTGGACAAAATAATCTTTTTAAGATTAAATGAATTTGCAACCAGACCGGGAATTATACATGAGTTACAGTCAGGATATAAAGAAGGGCACAGCACAGAGACAGCGCTGATAAAGGTGACGGTCCTGGTGTTGGTAGATTTCAGCCGTGCGTTCGACAGTGTTAACCATCAGCTTTTGCTGACCATTCTAGAATCGTACAATGTTGGTCCGGAGGCATTGGACCTACTCAAGTCTTACTTGACAGACAGGAAAATAGTGGTGAAAGCAGCCAATGGAAAAACATCAGGGACAAAAACGCAAAGGTGCGGAGTTCCGCAGGGCTCGTCCCTTTCTGGTCTTCTATTTACTATTTATTTAAACAAAATCACAGAGTGCTTTGCTCACTCTAAGTACTTAATGACCGATATGGCAAGTACTCTGATGGACCGATTGCAGCGAGCCCAGAATGCAGCGGTACGGTTCATTTTTAATGCCCAAAGGCACGAGCATATATCGGACTTTTATAATAGGTTGGGTTGGGACAGAATTAGAGAAAGACGAGATAAGGCTTTGTTACTCCTGACATGCAAGATTCTGAAGAGTCAGCAGCCCTCATACAAAGAACTAAAATTCCTAAGCAACATTCACAACAGAGCAACAAGACACTCAAAGAGCTAACAATGTATCCAGAAACACCGAACCACAGTATATAATAGGTCCTATAGAATAGCAGCCGCTAGGATATTCAATAAGTATGGATCACATATCGATTTAAGCAAGACTGTGACAACAATTAAAAGTGCCATAGAGAAGATACGAACTTAAATGTATTTCAAGATTATGAATGTATTTATTTCAAAGTTATGTATTCATTTAAAGAGAGACATCCTTTTTGTTTTTTGTTATTTTATATATTTTATTTTTGTATTGTATATTTGCTTTTGTTTTGAGTAAACTATTTTATGTTGCCTTGACACTGAGGTTGTAAATTCAAATTGTAAATTTTCTTTTTCCTGAGCATTGTAAGAGAGGACTTTTAAGTCCTAAATGTATCAGGTTATTAAATAAATAAATCAAATCAAATCAAATCTCTCTCTCCCTCTCTCTCTCCCTCCCTCCCTCTCTCTCTCTCTCTCTCTCTCACTCCCTCTCTCTCTCTCTCTCTCTATCTATCTATCTATCTATCTATCTATCTATCTCTCTCTCTCTCTCTCTCTCTCTCTCTCTCTCTCTCTCTCTCTCTCTCTCTCTTTTGCTTAGAATAAATCGTTTTTATTTAATGAAGTTTGAGATTTAAACATAAGTAAATAATATTATGCAGGTTTTATAATTTTTGAATATCATTTTACGGTTTGAAATATTGTTGAATCGTCTGTGTCGAGAGTGACAATGAACAAAAAATAAGATTTAAAAAATCGTGAGGCAGTCTTACGTATAATCATTGTTATGTTTATTAGTTCCAAAACCATCTGTTCCATAGGAGATGCATTACAGTCTTGCGGGTATAGTGGAGGTGTTGCGCCGTGCTTTCCCCAGTTTGCTTGGAGTACTGACACTCTAAGTTACAATAGTTACTCCTTATGAAAATGAACAAGATTTTATGCAGGATCCCGCAAAATTACGTAACTCGCAGATTGGAGTGACATTTTAAGTTGATATATATATATTTCAATAGTTATGAAATTAACAAATATTTGCTGCAGCTGTAAAGGCCTCCTTCCTCTCAAGGCAAAGAGTATCTACAGACCAGTGGCCAATGGCCTTAACCCTTTCATTCCGCAAAGTCACCATGATGACACAGCATTAAGTCAGAATTACTTTTCCAGCACATCTGAAGGAAATTAAAATTCACTTAAAGTAACGCCTTTCCTTAATCCTGGTCCGATTTCATTCAAGAAAAAAATGTATTGTGTAGATCAAATAAACGTTATCACGTTTAAAATTAATTTTAATTTTAATTTTAATTTTAATTTTAATTTAATTTATTAATCACCCACAGTAAACCCCCACTCCTACTCGTTTTGTATTAACAGTAAGCTGTTTTTTCATACTAAAAAGCAAATATTGTTCTCCTTGGAGTTTTACTTTGTGAGGTAAAGTCAAATACTCGACGCACGTTGGAAATCTACTTTTCGGACTTCTAGGAATTTATTTTTTTTTTTAATGGACGATTCTCTTTCAACTCGAACGTAGAGACTGGAATTGAGATTAGAGCAAGGGGAAAGAGAGAGAGAGGAAAAATACAAGGATTCAGGTAGGATGTACATTAGAGGATATTAAAATTTCATTGGGCAGCCGATGTGGGGGAGATATGTGCTCCGAGTCGCTGCAAACCACACAGCTCCCCACCTCAATTATTAAGAAACAATTAGGCCGGCTTTAAGACGGTCTCGTCTCTCCATCATTAATGCAGTCTGCCTCTCTGTCATTCTCCGTCCCGTACAGCCGGATAATTACTTCCTAGCCAAGCCAGGTGGATTAAGGAAACATCATAACTTCCGTAGAAAAGAAATGGATAAATCTTGTTTAAATAATACTGTGGAGGAATAAACATTCGCTGCTGGGTATTATATTGAAGAATGAAACGTACCCAGTTTGCCCCTCAAGTAATGTTTTAGATGAACGGACAGTCAGATTATTTAACGAAGCTAATCGTTTGGGAAGAATGCTAACAATAACACATAGCTCTCAACGTGAAATCTACAATAGCTACAGTGCCCCCAAGACTTCATATTTTTACTTCCTTTTACGAAGTTCCTTTTACATACTTCAGAACTCATCAGAGTGCAATACTTTCTGCCTAATCATTAGAAAAAGCCTAATTTACATTTTACTTCATTCCAGTCCATGTAACAGTCAGTGTAAATTGAATATTAATATACCCTGTATTGACTATAATTTCGGGTCTTAGTCCAGAGGAATAAAGTGTATTATCTTTTCTATTTTTATTTCGATAATATCTTGATACAGTTTTAGTATGTTATATTTCTTAGTATATTCATATGTTCATATTATCTAAATAAGGAAATTTGGGGGAAAAAACGTATGCATATCTATACGAAATAGCGCAATATTCTTTTATTATTTTAATTCCAATCATCATTATAAGAACCTTCGAGAGCGTTTTAATATTTTATTTCTTTTTAACAGATTTCCCTTGAGGGAAATCAGCTATTGAGTTCGTACTCATGACGCGATTTTCGAAAAATTTCTTCAAATATCCATCGATCCTACCCAGGAGATGACGAAAATGAGGTCCGTTCAAAACTATATATATATATATATATATATATATATATATATATATATATATATTTGTCTATTAACGCTCTAGCGGTCGCAATTTTTGTTCGATCGTTACGAAACTCGATATTTAACAGTTTTATGTAAAAAGACAGATCAAGTTTGTTAATGGCTGAAATCGGACAAGAGGGAGGGGGTTTTTTCGAAAATTCAAAATATCTCCGTTATTTTGCATCGGATCGAAAAATTGTATAGAACCAATCTTATTGCAAATTGAATTTTCTATAAATATTGTTTAAACATTTATTCTATATCTTGAATATTAACCGAGAAATTTGCATTTTTATGAAGTCTGTGAGACATGAGGTATACTTCGGATTAGGTCGGCCATTTTCGTATCCGCTCAGCTCAGGTGGAAGCTTCTTTTAACCTTACGTGTCGTTTCTAACATTGCCTTACCTTTCTTACTTTGTGAGATTTATGCAAATACGTTCTGTTCACAAGAGTGTTGTTAGAGGGAGAGAATTTTGAAAACTCGAAATATCTCCGTTACTATAAGTCGGATCGAAAAAGTGTATAGAATCAATCTTATTGAAAATTAAATACACTATACTTTGTGAGATATATGCAAATACGTTCTGTTGACCCCCCCCCCTTCTTTTGTTTTTGGATTACTAAAATTTGAGTGATTGAGATAAAACTGATTCTGGTTCATTACAAATTACACCACTAGCTTTAGTAAATTGTTTTCAATAAAATTAATATGTTATATTCAAATATATTTCATTAATTGTTTGTCTTTCCGGTCTATCTATGCAGCACTACGAGGTTGGCTTGCCTGTTTGTTTACAATTCAGTCTTGTATTGTACATTTACTGAGCATTCACGGTAGTGTTACCTGTATGTATATTTATCTATTGTAAACCTTCACGTGGGAAATCTGCTTAGTTTACGCAGCCCCTGCGTGACGGACTTTTTGAAATACCAGTTAATGGAAGCTAAGACTTACGAAATTGATTAATAAGTGGAGAGAAATGGAACGATTTCATCCATGAAAAATGCAAATAAACAAGCACCAAATCCTGTAATTAAGTAATTCTGTATAGTTTTACTCATGATGAATCTTGCAATCATGTAGAGGAAATTTCAACGATTTAAAATTTTGGGTGGTAAGTGTTGTTTCCAAAACTATGGTTGAATGAAACAGGTGGTTAAACAAATTAAAGGCTGTTGAACTCTCAAATGTCCTTCAATAATTTAATTTTATATAGGCCTCTTATGTATTTTTATATTTAATTTGAGTTTGATACATGTCCAGAAATTAATATTAGCAAAATTTCACTTTTGATCTTATTTTTTAATATTCATTTCGGTCAATCATATGAAGAGGCTCTTTTATTGCTGGAAGAACAATTTTTTTGGGGGAATTTAATTAACTTCTATCCTTTTTAAAGAAAATAATTTCGAGCGTTTACAAAAGAGAAAGAAAAGGGTATTATAAGGTCTTTAAAATGACATCATAAAGCCATAAAAAAAGAGATTCAGTGTAATAATCAAGAAGCGTTAAGTGTAAAATATTTTCTCCTCGAAAGGGTGTCAGTTTTATTTCCCAATTTAATTCAGCCATTAGGAGAACACTTCATCCAGAAATTATTTTCAAATTCTCTTTTATAGCCCTGAAGAAGGACCTGCGTTTCTCTATCTCCCTCCTTCCTTGCGCATTCAGCCTCAGGGAATTTCAATAAGAAAAAGAAGTGGCCTTCCTTTTGAATAGAATGCGTTTTAAAGCTTAAGTTATGGATATGGGAGGCGACCCAGCGAGGAATTTCTCTCCTAGGCCAGAATTACTAAGCCGTAATAAAACGAATGAATTAATTGCTTTTAGAGCTCGGGGGGGGGGCTTCTTGCTCCGGGGGTAGTTTTATAAATGGCCGTTCTGAATTCCAGACGAGATGAAGGAAATAAAATGGTGCAGCACCTACTCATTTACAGCAAAATGGATCCATCCAATCCTACTTAGCAATATTGATCTTTCTGCTCCTAGATCCTTCCACCTATAACATTTTTTTTATTTTAAAACCTTTTTTATTACATTTCGTTACTTTTTTTTTCCACCCTTACTCTCAACTGCTTTTTTTTTCGAAAGGGCTTCTTATGATTGAGTTAAGTCTTGAAGGGGAGCACTCTGACTAAAAGCTCCTGACTTATATTGCACTTTCTTAAAGTGCATTTCGGGCCACTTAAAGAGATTCCCGCAGATCCTTTTAGACGCTCTAAAATTGGATATGATTCCATGATTGTATTGAAACATTTTCCTTCCCTCCCTCACTCTCACAGTGCTTACGGGGTAATGCAAGTCGCCGAGTTTATTATATGAGCCGTTCTATGTTCTACGCCAAGAAAAAGTTTATATAACCAACACTCTCTTGTGACTAGAAGTATCAGTAAAAAGGTTAGAAATAGTAAACCATCAACACAGTGATTTATTTAAGTAGAACGCTCTCAAACTCAGAGTGATCCATTGGGGACCACAGTCTCCTTGTGACTCCAACTAGGAACTCTATAACCAAAACTCTCTTATCTTTGTCATCAATGAAATTGAATCTGTTTGTGTGTAGATGAAACTACTGCTTCGACCTTTAATTTTTAACTTTTACAAAACCTCTTCTAGTCTCTCTCTCCCCCACACACACATATACGAGTATATTATTCTGTTTTTACGCTACGTCAGCAGGGAAGATTTTTATTGTGATCTAATGGGCTATCTGCTCCAGCGGTCCGATTTGTATCTGACTTGCCAGTCCATATACGTCAGGTAGTTTTCTAGTTTGATTAAATGTCTTTATTTATTTATTATTATTAATTAACTTCCACTTTTTCCAACTACGTCTCTTTGGGACGGATTATCTACAGGTTACTACCCAGTTACAGCCAGGGCGGGACTAAGGATTTTATTTAATGAATTCCGTTACTAAATAAATTCCTATTGCTCAGGCGTGAATCGAACTCGCCACTCAAGATTTACCATGTCGGATTAAGGCCAATGCACAAATGGCTAACCTGTGCCCATGATTTATTTAATCATCTATGTTGATTTTTAATATCAGAGACGTCTCGGAGGGTATTAACCCTGTGCTTTATTTCGGGAGCTTCTAGAACTAATATTAACCTAAGTGTTCTTCTCTCTTTAAACGTTTTTGTTTCGTCGGATAGCTAGAATCGTTCGTGCTTGCTCACGAAAGAATGTAATTTGTAATAACAAAACTTCAACATCAAGGCATAACATAAGTTCTATATGCTTTCGATATAAACAATAAGAAAAATGCATTGAACAGTGCAGATAATATAATATTTTCTAAAACAAATATTGTTTTCAAAAAACCATTATAATACGAGATACAAACAAATACGTTCTGTTCATCTCCCCCCATTATGTTGTTTGATAAAAATGATTCTGATTAATTACAAATTTCAGCACTAGCTGTTACTGTTTTCAATAAAATTAATATGTTATATTCAGATATAGTTTGTAGCAGCTTGGCCTGCTCTATAACAACGCTTAACCTAACCCCTTCTAGCTGCCTCGTGGTCTCAGTGACAGTGTTGCCAGGGACGATTTAACCTTACACAATTAATCTAATTTTAAAGTGGCTACACTGTGAGCAACCTCATAATAACCTGTCAGTTAGTGTGTAAAATTAACCGCTTACTCTCGCAATTGAGTAGTGCCATTTCAAAACTGGTCTTATAAAAAAAAAATTAAAATATAAGTGGCAGTGTATTCTTGAAGTATTTTTCCTGCTCTTTCTGAATAAAATATCTGTTTGAATAAAAAGTGGCTATAAACAGTTCAAAGGAGAATATGAAAACCACTGTCCACAGCAAAACTGGCTTTAATAGAGATCTGTTCTGAAGCAAAACTTGCCTTCTCCATTCCAGCCAATGAGAAGCAAGCATTTGTTAAAAATTGCATATGGGTGCCACAAAGCTGATAGCAGCAACTGTTGAAATTTTCAGGTTGTGGTTTTTCTCTTTTAAAGTGTGCTTCTGTGTAAAATAATTGGTATATTATTTGATTGAATAAAAAGAAGATGGATGAAACAGTTGCAGTTTTTCCCATTGAGCCTGGTGGATGTCGTCAGAACAGAAAAGGAATGACCAAAAGAGAAGACCTGGACTTCTATGTGAATTTATTTCATACTATTTCTTCAGTAAATTGCAGAGATGGCGATGAAGATTTCGATGGCTACTGTGAACAACAAGAAAATCCTGAAGTGTTTGAAGGCTTTACTTAATTTTTTTTTTCTTTTAAGACAGAAATGTGAATTTTTACTTTTTTAAAGATGTATATTGCTTCTGTTTTAAAAAATGTTTAAAGTAATTATTACATTTTCATTATACCTATAATAAAATGTCATTTTTCCAGTAAGTAACCATATTTTTGTCAAATTAAAAAAATAAAAAATATTATTTTATTATCATCCTAAGTATAATTTTAAATTTTAATATAATTAAAGTTTGTTATTTCTTTTCAGCTTCATTAATTTTTTGTAATTCAGATGAGTTAACCAGAATTATACTTTACAAATTAACTGAAACAAAACTTGCCTTATCCTCAGTAGTCTGTTTCAGAACTGGTCTTCTCCAAGCTGCCAGAGCAAAACTAGCTATGTGTAAATTTTAAACACATATTGCTGCTGGAAAACTCTTCCAATTTAGTTTGCACCTTTTTTAAATCAATAGGCAGTTTAAGTTATCTAACGAAAAAAAAAATTATAACAGAAATATGGATAATTTTAAGATAATCAGTTTTTTTGCCCTACTGGAAAATTATGAAAAGTGGAGAAGACAAGTTTTGAAATGGCACTACTCAGTTGTATCTATTACTGTTGCGTTCTTTTGTGCGAACTCATGCTTCAATTCGTTATTTATTCATTATCCAAAGACTTATTATTTTATGTTGTTCATTCTTTGGCAGTGTAAATTTTTGTTGTTTAAATTATAGTGAACTTATTTCATTTGAGTTTTGTTATTGTGCGTTATTAAAACCCGTACATTAAAAGTTCATTAATTGTATTTAGTATTTTGTTAATTTTGTATTTTTATTTAGTTGAACACATTTCATTGTAGTCTTTATTCACTTAACATTCACGGTAGTGTTACCAGTATGTTGATTTGTCTATTGTAAACCTTCCATCTGCTTAGTTTACGCAGCCCCTGCATGACGGACTTTTTTATTAGTGACCCTTGCCACGAAAAAAATGAAGAACATTTAAAAATATTGTGTCCAGAATAAGAATTAAATATATATATATATATATATATATATATATGAGTGTGTGTGTGTGTGTGTGTGTGTGTGTGTGTGTATTCTAAAAGAGCTTGCTACGATACCAAAACAAACTCAAATCTAAACTAAATATTCATGAAAAATTTAGCTAGGACTTCAAGACATAGTTTAATTAGAAACTTGCATTATTAATAGTATTTACGTTTTATCGCAAACGAATATAATACTCGCTTCCATAGAACAGGTTAAGTAACATAGAGACCCCAGCCAATCAAGGGGGCATTGTATTGCTGGAGGAAGTTGTATACAATAGCCTGCAATGGGCGGAAAGCAACCTGCAATAATCGATTCAGTCTTGTTTGTCTGCCTTCTCACCTTTCTCATTATCTTGCTGGAAAACGTCCTAATTTCCCTCTTTTACGATAATAGGCATTCCGGTTACCTTGTTTATTCCAGATAACGTTAAAGTCGACATTTAAAAGATCGCTCGTCGAAGCTTCTGTGTTCTGCGTGTGCTCTACTTTAAAAATGCATGCGTCAATTATAGCTAAATCCTTCCAAAAAAACAAAAAAAAAAACAACAACACTGAAAACACCTAACACAGTTTAAATACTGATAAAATTTTGTTGTTTTTTTCTCTATGAAATCACAAATTTCCCCCTGCTAGATTTTGTAAAATAACCTATACCTGGAGGCTATTTTTCAATAAGCGTTGCCGAAGGACTTCTTATTCCCAGAAAGCTGATGGTGTTATTTTCTAATCATAATTAAAAAGAAATTTGACTACTGAAGACATTTTCTAAATGTTATCCATTTCTTAACTTTCTTTTGTTAATAAAATAAATATGGGTGAAAGAACGTTTTGACTGCTCAGAAAACTTCACTCTTGGTTACAGAATCGGTATTGGATAAAACTTGTGGATACATATATAAAGTTGATTATTACATAAATAATTTTACGTTATCAGTTTTTGGTTGGCCAATAGCTTATCTGAGACCCACTTAAATAGAGTAACAAGTTATGTCTAGGGAATATTCGCTATGCTGACAACACTAACCCTAGCATTTATTTCATTTATAATGCTTTCCCATTTATAAACATTGCCATTTGCCCAGTAGCTCCAGACTGTTTTCTGCTAATTTTAATTTTGTGTAAATGTTATTGTCAATATAAGTGCTTTTTAAAAAGGATTTTAAGCTCACTTTACTACTACTCGCTATACTTAACTGGCGCCTGAACGGGGACTTGAGAGAAGTTTTCATATCAAGTGAGACAAATTTCCCACAGTTTTGAAAACGTTGGATTTTAATCCATAACTGCTTATTATTATCCAATGTATAGTGAAGCCTAGCAATTTAACTCATGATCTATTTCTCGGGTCCCCAAATTAAAATTAGGAGAATAACAGCTCTAACAATCTTCAGCTACTAAGGAAATGACAAGGCGTGAAAATGGGGATGGCATTATACGTAAATGAAATAAATGCTGAAGGTGGTGTTGTCACCGGAGCGGATGTTTCATAAACGAAAATCCAACAAACCGCACATATGAAGTTTTATGGAAGAATATATGCAAATTTAAGCAAGCTGTTCAATCTCAAACAGTTTAGTCAGCTTCATGAAGCTCTTATACATTAATGTGTTCGTATTGTTTTATAACGAATTCCATCGGTAAAGATACCATCTGTTATGATGGACCAAATATAGGTATACATTGGATATCAATGGTAATAAGTAAGTTAAAAGGAAGCTTTATATTCAATTAAAGTTAAACAAATATATTTTTTATTTGAACTTATTCGCATCGCATTTTAGCAGATTTCCCTTAAGGGAAATCAGCTATTGAGGTCGTACTCATGATGCGAGTTTCGAAAAATTTCTTCAAATGTCCATCGATCCTACCCAGGAGATGACGAAAATGAGGTCCGTTCAAAATTATATATATATATATATATATATATTTGTCTGTTAGCACTCTAGCGGTCTCAATTTTTGTTTGATCTTTACCAAACTCGGAATTTAATCCTTTTATGTAAAAAGGAAGATCAAGATCGTTAAAGGGTGAAATCGGACCCGTGGGAGGTGGGGTTAAGAGTGGGGATTTTGGAAAATTCAAAATATCTCCGTTATTATGCGTCGGATCGAAAATTATACATTTATTCTGTGTCTTGAATATTAACCGAGATATTTGCATTTGTATTCTGCGTGTGGTCACCAGTAGGATATGTTCGGACTTTCCGCCGAGAGCTCTGGCGGCCGTTTCCATAACTATTCGTCCCTCGTGCATAGGTTTAGAGGTTAGGTTAACTGTTTTTTGGGGCTAGAAACTACTGGGTTATTACGCCCTAAATAATGTTTTAGGTTTAGAGGTTTCTTACTACTACAGTTGTTATTAGGCAGATTTCTCTATTGTAAAACTTCTCGTGGGAAATCTGCTTAGTTTACGCAGCCCCTGCGTGATGGACTTTTTATTACTATATGATTGCCTTTATTTTAGTAACTGTTGATTGCCTTAAAAGCCTGGCAATGGTTTAGTGGCGAATAAATAAATGAAATATCACTGATTAATAACTTAACTAAGTTAGGGGAATATTCTTAAACTTTCTAAGAAAACGAAATGACATGACGATAAATGTTCTACAGATTCAACTTAATTTAACATAAACTTCAATTATCCCTATTTATCATTGACAATAATTGAAAAACAGCTCAACGCAGATGATTCGGAGAATGCTTGTATCAATAATTGTTAACTTAATATATATTTCAGTAGGAGATAAGTAAAAGATATGGTATGCAAATGAAAGAAGGGAAATGAGCCTAATTGCTTTTCTAACTCACCTAATTGGCCTTAGAGTTATAAACACTCCCCAATTCAAAATTAGAGTTTAATTGCCAGAGGCTAAGGCCGAGCTATATGGGCAAGCCCCTTTAAACCGCCGAACCCCTTTGAATTATTAAATAACAATTTAACCTTCTCAAACATGCTTAACGTTTTAAGTTGTAGTGAAACATCTATAAAATGTTCACACGTGGCTAATAGATTTATCAAAGTAACAAAAATATGTATATAAAAGGTTTAATAACAAATTTATTTTATTTGGTTTGTGTCACACATCGATGGTGATTGGCAAGCTCTCTTATTGTTAAGGGGTAGAATAACAATTTAAAAAGTCCGTCACGCAGGGGCTGCGTAAACGAAGCAGATTTCCCACGTGAAGTTTTACAATAGAGAAATTTCACGAGATCCGAGTAGTTAATGAACCTGCCGAACTAGCTTTTGGCGGGAAAGTCACTTCGTGCGTTAGCTGCCCAGCTTTAATAAAAATGCAAATATCTCGGTTAATATTCAAGATAGAGAATAAATGTATATAACAATATTTATAGTAAATTTAATTTGCAATAAGATTGCATAAAACGACTAAATATCGAGTTTGGTTATGATCAAACAAAAATTGCGACCGCCAGAGCGTTTAAAGACAAATACACACACACACACACACACACACACACACACACACACACACACACATATATATATATATATATATATATATATGCAGTTTTGAACGGACTTCATTTTCGTCATCTACTAGGTAGGATCGATGGACATTTGAAGAAAAATTTCGTAAATTCCGTCATGAGTACAACCTCAATAGCTGATTTCCCTCAAGGGAAATCTGCTAAAACCTAAAAATACTTCGTTATAATGTACAAATTGATATCGTGGTCAAATATATTTCACCAGGGAGAACATTGATCTTTATTATAACATCCAGTTCATATAATTAAATATTTGTTTGGTAATATGATTACTGCTATATTTGTAGATGTATCATATGTATCTCGGGAATAAAAATATTTAGGATCATTAAGAATTAAAATGAACTTTCTGAACATGTGTCCTGCGAGAGTAATGGCCATTCAAATCGTATTTATTTGCCATTGTGTTTCATTTTTACGAGATGAGCTATAAAAAAAGCATATATGAATTCATAAGAATCGGGCGATATATGATGTAAACGAAGTAACATGATTCTTACGTGCAAGTGCAGGTATATAATAGTACCTAATATATTCAGAGACATATTTGCTAAACCGAATTGATAAGTTTAACGGGCAGAGGAGAGGATGTTGGAGGAGTTTTCTATAACCTGAAAGAGTCAGAAATAAAACTAAATATCCACAATAAACTTTTGAAAAAATCTGAACGTTTGAAAGCTGTAACCAAGAAATTACAAATTAGTACATTAATATTTGAATTACAAAGAAATATTAAAGAATTTTAAGGTGTCAATAGTTTAACAAGATTGATTCTGTAACATTTTTGGAAGCGGTTCATAATAACGGAGATGTTATAAATTTTCAAATTACGCTCTCTATTTATTGACCATTTCAGCCATTAACAACGATGAATTTTAGTGTTGAATGAAAATAATACATATTAAGTATAGATCATATAAACCTTTTCGATTTCAGAACGATAAATCTCATTTTTCGAAAATCGCGAAAGTACAACCACAGTAGCTCATTTTCATTAAGGAAAATCTGCTGAAACGTTTAAAACCTTATTTTATTGGGATGTAGCTCTAATTTCTTAATATATGGCAAAACTTGTTCGATCAGTGCCGTGGCAACTCAGTTTAAGTGAATGTGCATTCCCAGTAATGGAAACCATTGTGGGAAAAATTATCTTGGCAATAGTCCGACTAAAATAAAATGATGGGGTCTTTTGTACAATAAGCATACACTTTTCAAGAACTAGTAACAGTTACTCATTTTATTATTATTTGGAACATGTGATTCACCTCTACCTAATTATTTATTTTATGTATTTAAACGCATTCATTTATCAGATTTACATGAAAAACACTAACAATGAATTTGCTTGAGTTAAGCCAGTTAATATCTAATGTGAAAGTTTCAGTCCGGTTTCTTCAGAAGAAGGGATTAATCCATTCTGAGAAAAAGTGCTCCAGACTTCATAAAATGAAAATTCATTATAGAAGGAACAGAGGGCCAATTTGGAAGTGTAATCGGACAGGATGTAAGAAGGAAATTAGCATTTATAAAGGTACGTGGTTTGAAAACAGCAAAATACCACTCAAAACAGCATTGCTGTTCATATACTCATGGTCAATGGGATATACTACAACCAAATTTTGCAAAAAAGAATTAAACATGTCTAGTCACACAACTACAGACTGGAAAAATCCGAGGAAGGTTCCAGGAATGCGATATAAGCACTATCCAGTAAATCATAGTGAAAATTTTGTAGATCCCATTACTGGAGCCCACACACAGAGAATTGAGTCTTTGTGGGCTAGTTTGAAGCGAAGGAACAAGATTGAATGCGGAACAAGTAGGGCATTATTGGATTCATATTTGTGTGAATTTGCGTGGAGAAGAAGATATGAGAAGGAAGACCTATTTCATAAAATATTGCATTCAATGTTTAAATATTGGTCACTTTCAGAATGATTTATTTTGTTCAGTATTAAATAAAGTTATTTTCTTTTTTATAAACAAGCATTTATCTTGTTTTGTAAACATAACCTAGAGTTTATTGAAGTAACACATGAGTAACTGTTACTAGTTCTTGAAAAGTGTATGCTTATTGTACAAAAGGCCCAAATGATGAAATATGATGGGCATTTTCTGACTCAAACCTTTACTTGTTTATTTGGGTTTTAAATACATGAAAAAAAATACTGATATCAATAATACCATCTCCTCTAATCTATAATAATTAAAATACACAATTAATAAGGGGGTCACTAACCCCTTGAAAGTCTATAAAGGACATTATGAAAAAAGAAGATGCTAGCAGCGAAATGTAGTTTTTAGCATTAACCTGACACATAGATAGCACTCCCAAAACACAAAGAACAATCAAATATAACTAAAACAAATCAGAAGAGAACAACAACAAAACGCCTCATTCATTGTTGTCTAAAAATAATACATCTTAACCATAAATATACTCATATAAAAAAAATGACAAGACGTAATAAGAGGGAACAATTATTAGCGGAGACATTTTTCATAAAATGAGTTATATTTTTACAAACATTCTGTTAAACTGATTTTATGATCATAAAACGAAATGCAACGGTTATTTTATTATATTTTTTTATTAGCAGATTTCCCTTAAAGGAAATCAGCTATTGAGGTTGTGGGATGACGAAAATGAGGTCCGTTCAAAACTGTGTATATATATATATATATATATATATATATATATATATATATATATATATATATGTCTGTTACCGCTCTAGCGGTCGCAATTTTTGTTTGATCGTTACCAAACTCGATATTTAGTCGTTTTATGTAAAAAGAAAGAGAAAAATTGTACAGAATCAATCTTATTGCAAATTAAATTTACTATAAATATTGTTATATACATTTATTCTGTATCTTGAATATTAACCGAGATATTTGCATTTGTATTCTGTGTGTGTGGTCACCTGTAGGCTATGTTCGGACTTTGCGCCGAGAGCTCTGGCGGCCGTTTTTATAACTATTCGTCCCTCGTGAATATTCTTAGAAGTTAGGTTAACTGTTTTTTGGGGCTAGAAACTGCTGTGTTATTAGGCCCTTATTAATGTTTTAGGTTTAGAGGTTTCTTACTACTACAGTTGTTATTAGGCAGATTTCTCTTTTGTAAAACTTCACGTGGGAAATCTGCTTAGTTTACGCAGCGCCTGCGTGACGGACTTTTTACTATATTTTTTTAAATATTTTCATACCAGCTGTAAGTGTTTATGATTAAATAGATGTCGAATTAACACCCCCACCTCTCCCTCGCCAGTCGCCAAATTACGATGTTCAAGCTTAACGATGAAAATTGTTGACACGTTTATCAATTAAGCTAATAAACTAAAGTAATTAATAAGTTACAAACACTCAATTGGCTTTGAACGTTGCAATAGCATTAGTATTTGATGTAGTCATATTTATGAGTAGTATTTGCGTTGATGTCTGATGCTAAGTATTTATTACCAGCGATATGAGGGTCAAATTGACATTAGCAAATATAACATCATCAGCTTCTGCCAAACAACAAATACCGCGTATTATATAACAAATTTTTTAAATAGCTCTTTTGATGGGAATTCGTATTTATGAAAGAAAATAAAAAAAAAGTTATTAACCTATCTAATTAATTTTACCTTATAATTATAATTATTGTAGGTCCTAATCAATTAATATTATTGTGCAAATATGGCCTATTTAACTTCAATTAACATATCTATGGCGGAATATC
Source organism: Riptortus pedestris (assembly GCA_019009955.1). Classification (NCBI taxonomy): domain Eukaryota; kingdom Metazoa; phylum Arthropoda; class Insecta; order Hemiptera; family Alydidae; genus Riptortus; species Riptortus pedestris. The sequence continues at coordinate 163,147,325 of CM032229.1, read as the reverse complement.
AACCTTCAGCCGTAGATTGGTTAATTGTTCGATAAAATTTACAATGGACAAATAACAGAGAAGAAACAGGTACACATCTGCATAAAGAAGAGTCATTCTTTTACCAGGAGTCAGATATTGAGGTCGTACGCATGACGCGATTTTCGAAAAATTTCCTAAATGCCCATCAATCGTACCTGGAGATGACGAAAACGAGGTTCGTTCATAATTATATATATATACTAGCTCAAATACCCGGCTTCGCACGGGAATTGATTTGAGGCTGAATGGTGATGGTGTTTTTTTTGGCAAGGCACAATATTTTGACATTTACCCGTCCCAGTGTTTAGGGTTAATACCCGTTGTTGGCATTTGTTAATAATAAAATTAATTTTTTATGTAAGTCTTCACTGTCCTCCAAATTGTCATATTTCCCGTCTCCTGTGCATTATGCATAGATTTCAGTTATTAAGGACAAAATATTTACATAGATTTGAATTAATTTTTCCAGGTGAAATACCTCCATAGTTCATTGGAATGAATTGTTGAGCATATCAATATTTCTAAACAAATTACTTGCTCCACACATTGTTCCTGGAGAAATGTACAAAACAAAAGTTAATCTATATCTCAAAGTAAACAACGTTTGTTATGTTCATATAGTATATAGAAGTTGTTCTCTCGAGACTTAGAATCGGCAAAACTAAATTAACACACTCATACTTAATGACAAAGACTGACAGACCTACTTGCTCAACTTGTAACACTCCCTTGACGATAAGACATATACTGACAGAATGCCGAAAACGACAACACCAGAACTTTCCCTACGACTTGCAAGAACTATTGACGGAAGGCAGCCCACACATTAACAATATATTCTCATACTTACACAAAATTGAAATATATGATAACATTTAACATGCATTAATCATCCACCAACTGTATTTTTTATTTTTTTTTTTTTTTTTTTTTTTTTTTTTTTTTTTTTTTTTTTGGTACTTGTTATTATTAGTATTATTGCTAAGTTATGTGCTACTATTATTTGTTGCTAAGGTACTTTTGAAAGGGCAAATCACCTTCGATGTGGTGTCCATTAATAAATAAATTGAATTGAAATGTTCATATTTGCCGAAAAACGAATAGAAAACGAAATACCGCTATTTTTAAATTCAGGCCTCCCTTACAACCCCCACTCCTGCCCGTTCTTAGAAATGTTGGTATGGCTTGTTATAATGAAAACGTTAGTGCTAATACACATACCGAGTTTTATTTACTTCGGTTGGGTCTTTTGTCCCAAATAAATTGGTTCACTTCCGGTATAGGTTTTACCGTATATCTCGTTTATAATTCAGTATACGAAAAAAGTGTATATAACAAAAGTTACTCTAAATAACAAAATAAACAACTTTTGCTATGTGCATATTTGCCGAAAAACCAATAGGAAACGAAATATCGCTATTTTTCATTTCTTGCCTTTCTTATAACCCCCACTCTTGTTCGTCTCACAGGATATTAATATAGCCTAAAGTCTAAGTTGGGTTAGTAGTAATATACATACCAAGTTTCATAAAATTCGGTTCAGCATATATATATATACATGTGTGTGTCTGTTAACGCTCTAGCGGACGTAATCACGACGAATAAAGATCAAGTTCGTTTACGGCTGAAATCGGACTGTAGCGAGGGGGGTTTAGACGGGAAATTTAGAAAATTCGAAATATCTCCGTTATTAAGCGTCGATCGAATAATCGTATTGAAGGAATCTTATTACAAATTTAATGTTCTATAAATGTTGTTATGTACATTTTTTCAATATCTTTATTACTAACCAAGATATTTGCAATTTTGCTGTTATGTTGTGAAGCATTTTCTTTGAAGCCTAAATACCAAATATTGTTCTCATTGAACTTTTACATTTTGAGATAATGCAAATACGCGATGCGTGACGGAAATCTGCTTAGTTAACGCAGCCCCTGACGGACTATTTACTAATAAAGAGCAAAAATTAAAGTTTGGCTCATCGTCTTGAATTGAGAAATTTAATTTAATAAAGACAAAATAAAAAAAATTAGGTATTTTTGAGTAAAAGAAAGAAAGTTGTAGATTCTGGTGTTTTCGGCCATAAATTTGCTTTTATTCTCGAGTAGGGCGATGAGCGGAGGTTTTTCCCGGCCCACTTTTCCCACCTAGTGTTATTTAGTAAAAATTCTCAGTGGAACCGATGTTTTATTCACGTTATATTTCAACCCGTTTCCGCCCCTCGGGAGAGTAATTAAAGCGGTTAAATATTTGAGGAGATTATTGCGGACAGCGGCGCTGTTCCGGGCTGTGTTTGCCGGTGTGTCTGTTTTTGTGTTGTGGTGCGTGCCTGTACGTGACACAGAATAACAAATGGGGCATTAGCTTCACCGATCAGCGGCCAATCTGCTCACAATTATACTAGCTTTCTCCTTCGCTGCGCTCCATGGCAGGAAATGCAAGCACATTAGAGCTGCTTTAATGGAAAACTATAAAATATTTATCAACAACAAGAATAGCGTTATGCAATTAGGTTTCATTATTAGCAGATATCACTTGAGGGAAATCAGCTATTGAGGTGGTAATCATGGAGCGATTTATGGAGAATTTCCTTCTACCCAGGAGATTACGAAAATGAGCTCCGTTTAGATGATGTGTGTGTATGTGTGAATATATATATATATATATATATATATATATAAGAATGCCCTGATCAGTAAATTGATTTTTAGCAGATTTCCCATAAGGTAAATCTACAAAATTATATATATGTCTGTTAACGCTCTGACTGTCGCAATTTATGTTTGATAGTTAGGAAACTCGATATTTAATCGTTTTATGTAAAGAGAAAGATCAAGTTCGTTAACGGCTGAAATCGGACAAGTAGGAGGGGGAGTTTAGAGGAGACATTTTCGAAAATTCTATATATCTCCGTTACTATACGTCGGATCGAAAAATTGTACAGAATCAATCTTATTACAAATTATATTTACTATAAATATTGTTATATACATTTATTATCTATCTTGATTATTAACCGAAATTATTGCATTTTTTAGTTTTCGGCCTTTAGTAAATCCCCACTCCTACTCTTGTCATAATTACAAATAGGTGCTATAATATGTATTACTTAATTTTAAGCCTAAATACCAAAAATTGTTCTTATTAAACTTTTACGTTTTGAGATAAATGCAAATACGTGATGCACGTGGGAAATCTTCTTAGTTATCGCAGCCCCTGCTAGACCAACTTCCGCCGTCTTTCCAGGGGTGCAGGTGTTATAATTACGTACAACATTTCGCCGGTTTTCCAATCAGCTTCTTCCCGGCGGACATGTTCGTTTCGGCTCGCGGTAGCTCCTAATGAACCTTAAATGTCATTAAAAAGTGGTTTATACTCGTGAGATATAGATGAAAAAAATGTAGCCTCTACATGTTAGAAGTAGAGAGTGGTATTATTTGGATATATTAGAAACAAAGGCATGAAAACAAAAGTCCGTCTAGCATATATAGACATTATTTTATATTTCAGCCTTCAGAAAACCCCTATTAGCAGATTTCCCTTAAGGGAAATCAGCTATTGAGGTCGTACTCTTGATGCGAGTTTCGAAAAATTTCTTCAAATGTCCATCGATCTTACCCAGGATATGATGCAAATGAGGTCTGTTCAAAACTGTATATATATATATATATATATATATATATATATATATATATATATATATTTGTCTGTTACTGCTCTAGCATATCTACCGTGTTTAAGCGGGTGATTTTCGAAATTTGACCATTACTATACGTCGGATCGAAAAATTGTAAAAAATCAATCTTATTGAAAATTGTATTATATGTTGTAATATGCATTTATTACCTATCTTGAATATTAACTGAGATATTGGTACTATTTTATATTTCAGCCTTCAGTTAACCCCCACTTTTAGTCATTGCGCTGTTATGAAACGTCTTATTGCAAGCATTATACGAAATACTGTTTTCAACTGACATTTATAATGTGAGAAAGAGTTAGTATGAGATGTAACCAATTTAGATTTGTCCGCCTACCTCTACTCATCGATGTTTTGCTTTTGGGGGGGGGGTATAGTGTATCATTCGAGCATGTGGGAAATCTGCTTAGTTTACACAGCCCCTGACGGACTACTTTCAAATAGAGACCAAAAATTATTGTTTGGCTCATCGTCAAGTGGTTAATTTTTCTTTAAAAAAAATAAAAAAAGTCTTGTAAGAAGCCAAGGGATTAGAAAAAAACATATTTATGATGGGAGACATATCTTTCAGCAGAGGGGTGACATATCTGATGTTTAGGGAAATGTGAAAGGGAGTAAAGGACAGGAATGGGATCATATAGAGGACAGGTAGACAGGAGCAAGACATATCCAGGAGTATGTCCGTTACGGTGTCCTGCTCGGGACTCTAGGGGTGGTTTTTAAGAACTCCGCAGCAACAAACACCCTCCAACCCCAACCTATATCCCAGCCATTGTAACCATGTCAGCCAGTCTCTCTCTGACTGATGCTTCCCCTTCCCTTATCACATCTCCTCCCGACAAAAGAAAATGACGTCCTCTTGCTCTCGTTTCACATTTGCGTTTCGATCCTGATGAAACAAGTTTGCAAAAGTTCAGCCGTTTTACGCTTTTGTTGAGCTAGGTCAGTACTGACTTGAACTGCCGAGGCTAATGAAGAACGCAGAAGGGTACATAACTCAACAATGCTTATTTATTTTTATTGTATATTGGTATTGCCATTCGGCAATTGCAAAATTAAATCTTAATTGTATGCAATTAGATTTCAACAATTAATTTCCTAAAATACCCTCTTACCAAATAATTTATTAATGCTTAAAATTTTTGAGCCGACTTCTTTCATCGTCAGAGCACAGAATATTATTCCAATTATAAGTTTTAAATTATTTATTAACCTTCGCTTTTTTGCAACTATGGCTAATTAGGATTGATTATCTCATGAAACTTGTTATTCTAAGCTTAAATACCAAATATTGTTTTTAATGGTCCTTTATTATGCAGATACGTTGTGGGATGACGTTTATTTACAATACCATACTAGATATTTAACCACTTCAATTAATAATGAAGAAAATTTATGTTAATGGCTGAAATCGGACCCGGAATAGAGGTTCAGATGGGAGGGAAATATGAAAAATATTATAGAAACAAGCAATCGATTTTCAGAAAACCGTCACTTCTTCCCATGGGATTTTTACTTAGAAATATAGAATACATATTGAGATGAAATCACCAGTGTAATATCCAGAATGTGGGTAATCTGCTTAGTTTACGAAGCCCCTGTGTGACGGACGTTTTAGACTTTTCAGGGAAGTGGGATAACAGTTAGAAGAAACAAACAAGAACTCTACAGTGTAATTAATTACATCCAGCAAGGCCATTAGTTCCAATCAGGTGGATTAAAATAGATAAAAGTGGATTTTATGGATTTCTTGGTAGATAGAGCAACATTAAAATAGGCAAAATCGTTAGCGCTTAAGGTTTTTTAAAGCTTATTTATTCAAGTAAATTCGTAGATGACTTATGCCTGATTGCGGATAATATAGCAGACCTACTAAAAATGCTCACAGATCTTATGAAGGTTCGCACAAAATATGGCCTGAGAGTTAACCACCAAAAAACCTGTATAATGACAAACGCAGAAAACCCAGCAGTTGTAATTGAAGGGAAGGAATTTGAGTACGTAAAGGAATACATCTACCTAGGACAGACAACCTCGGGACATCTACCTCGGGTCTTTTAAAGGAAGAATGGAAAACGAGCTTCAGAGAAGAATCAAAATAGGATGGTCTAAGTACTGGTCACTCAAGAAGATCTTCAAAGGCTCACTCAGTGACAAGTTGAAAAGCAAGGTGCTGAGCATGTGTGTTTATCCTTCCATACTCTACGGAGCCCAGACCTGGGCGCTCACAGCCAGAGCAGATTCCAAGCTGAACTCGACACAGATGGCTATGCTCAGGAGTATACTAGGAGTTAAAAAGAGGGGCAGGAAGAGAAATGTGGACATTTTATTAAGAGTGCCGGTGAAGAACCTCAGAGTTGAAGCACACCGATTGAAGTGGGGCTGGGCAGGTCATCTATCTAGAATGAATGACAGGCGATGGGTGAAGGTCTGCACAGAATGGATCCCAAGGGACATGCTCAGGAATAGAGGAAGACAGTGCCTGAGATGGAGGGACGAGCTTACTCCAGTCGTTGGCAACAATTGGTCGAGAGTGACGAGAGATCGTGAATGGTGGAAGAGGAAGATCGGAAAACAATGACAATTAGGATGGACTCCTTATTATACCTCCTAATGGGAGAGGCTTTTATCCTGGAAAAGGATGCCAATAAAGCTTATTATTTATTTATTTATTATTATCCATGTAAATCTTCCTGCACTTCTTATTTTGATATTGACTATCTGCTGGGACTAGGACACTGGACCCAATATTCAGACAATCTTATATCTGAGAACTTTTTTTACACTTTCATAACTTACTATCTCTATCCTCTAAGGAAATGTTGATTTTAAGAGTAACGAGGTAACTAGTGCAGGATTACGTATTTACTGTTTTAAACTAGCTATGGTAGCATAGATTTGCATTTTATTAATATCTAATAACAGGGTGACTGAATAGTTGTTTATTTACTTCATTGTACAAAGTAAAGGGAGTACTGTAAATTCGAAAATTTCGATTTTGATGGAAATATCTGTTTAGACTATCTTCGAATGCTGTAAGACTATTTTAGCGTGAATTCATACGTATGCATGCATCTATGTACCTCACTCGCATACGTTCAGAAGAAATAGTCTTATAATATTAGAATACCATATTTGGGACTCCCATGAAATCCAGTTGTGTAACCCCGTTCACATTTAAATGGACTCGAGAAGGGCGCATTAGAGAACTGAAGAGAAAACAAATGTGTTTGTCCGATATCATAAACAGCCATTAACCACATATTCGGATTCAATATACTTGACTCTAAAAAACTATCAAAAATTTCTAAATTAGTGACACTATTTCGCAACCACCCCATTATGGGGTGGGGGAGTACATGCATGTCTAATTTAACAATACAATTACAGTAAGAAAAACAAACTCATTTCACCCTCAACAGTAACACTCACTTTAACGAATTATAGCTTCCTCTAAATTCCACTATAAAACTAATATATCTTTTTTCTAAGATACAAAATGAAAAAAAAAAAATTATATTTATGAAAAATCAATAGAATTTAATAAAGAAAAAATCGGCGAAGAGTTCAACGATCGAAAATTTGAGGGTCGATCAAGAGGAGCAATCACAAAAAAACAACACAGTTTTTGAAGAATATTGGGATTGAAGATGAAGATTGGCTGCCTCTAACAGAATCGATTATCTTGGGTTCATTAGGAATAATCAACCATCATATTTGTATAGTTTTAAATTATTATTCGTGCTCGGGTTAGCCATGTGAGCCAAAAGGTTCACATTCATTTCACGGGGTAAATCTAGAGTGGCAAGTTCGAATCCCGCCTTGGAAAATATGAATTTGCTGTAACTAATTCATTAAATAAAATTGTTTGTCCTATCATGGGTAGAAAAGGGTGGTAATTGGTCCTAATTAGCCGTAGTAGCGAAATCTGACGTCAATAAATAATTGAGTTTTCATTTTTTATTGAGTTTTCATTTATATATTCTTTTTAATATATGTTTATTTATTTATTTGTAGACATTTTTTTATTATTTATCTTTTTTTTCCTTTATATTTTTATTTTATATTCTTATTAAGTGGTTTTTATTAAGTGGTTTTTGCTCGTAAACTGATAACTTTTATTTCAATTTAGCTTCTATTACATTAACATTTACTTTTATTTATTTTTTTTAGTGTCATGCGATCGAAGATTTAGCTCTGTAGTCAGTAACTCCACCATCGCTGAACAGTTACAAGTTACTCATTAATTAAGTGTTTTTCTTTTCCAAAAGTAAGACCACAGTTTAGAAATGAATAAACATGAGAAATGTTAGTATTTCAAATGTGATGTGATGAATTAGGGTGACTGTAGGAAAAATATTTAAAACATTGGACTTGGTAGGTGTGTAAACTGGATCATATTACGTTTATAAAGTAACATTGACAGACGAGACAACTTACTGAGGAATCGGTTGGAATGTAAATATTTGTCAGCAATTCATGCAAATAGAATCGAAGAAGAAAACAATATATATATAAAGCCCCCCTAGCCAATTGGCCCCCTACAGACAGGTCGGTGTCTGCACGATAACATTTCATAAATATTAATGCCGGGGCATAGGAGTCCCCGGATGGGGTGTCGAGGGGAGATGCGGCTGTGTATTATTGTAGCATTACTGCAGTCGAAGGCTTATTAGATCCGTGCGGTTGTAGATGGCGTCACGTCACTCCCTAATGACTCAAACCGGGGGCGATAAACCCAAATTGGTAATTATTTATAAGGGAAATCCTCACGAGGACTGCCCCTCGGCGGTGGCTGGGGGGGGATACAGCGGGGGGCTTAGAGCCTGATATATGGCTGGGAATTTATTGCAGGTTTTATGCTACCAATTCGTCCTAAGTGGTCAAATTATTCAAGAGACCCTCCCTCTTTCACGGTGGAGGATAAGCGAGGATCTGCCCCGACTAATGATTTCTTGAGGTAACCCTGTCATATTCCATCTTAGTCCTATGGGGAGATGTGTTACTCTTTATTACACTAATATATCCACGTCAGCTGGTGTCTCTTCTTCTCATTCTGGACCACACGACGGATTTAAAAACTCCAGGACCTTCTCATGCTTCTTCTACTCTTTTTATTTTCAACGAAATATTTAATTTCCTAAAGAATGAACATATATCCACAGTAGAAATTTAGTTTCCCATTTTTATATGATACAGAGTATCCTTCAGGCATTCGTAATAATTATATAAGTAAATTTATTTTCCATTAAATTACATTATAATTATTTCAGAAGTACGTAATAATTTACAAAGTACTGAGTATGCACTGTTAGCAAGAGTGACATAAGATACAGTTGATTTTAAAACATTCTTTAATATGAACATTTAAATAAGATTATAATAAAAATTGGATTTACAACAAAAATGCTTTATATGAGATCATATAACAACAATTGAAGCCATACATTAAACACAAAAAGAGCCTGCGATATCTTCCAGCACTCTTCAGATATTAATACCGGTTAATGTAATCTCCTCCGTTCAGAATGGCTATTACTTGACCCCTGCTGAGAGTAATTCGACCAAATGCTGCAAGGCGGAACTGGCGGAGAATTGGACAAACAGCGAGGAAGTGATAGATGTCTTTAGGTGTCTGGAGGTTACACAGTGAACAGTAGATGGTGTCATGTCTAATCCAAGGCTTCTTGTTCAAGTTGAAATTTTCTCTGATATAGTAGAGATTATATGTGATAGAATATTTTAATGCTTGGGAGTGAAATGAAAGTTTTTGTATAAATCATGGAATTGGGCATCGGCAAGGTTTTTTTTAAACTTATCAATTTATATTTACTGTAATTGCATCAGTAATTTCTTTGCAATTTTGTTCTCCTCACTGATAGGGGTTTTGAAAAATTCTTCTATGGGAAGAATTACTATTTGACAAATTTTAGCCATGTTATCATTCCAGAGTATTTTATTCTTTATAACGTATGTATGTATATATATATATATATATATATATATATATACACACGTTAGGAACATAGTAGTGAGCCGTAATCTATATCTCGAAAGCAGCTTGAGCGTAGGTAACCTATCCTTCCCAAACGTAGTTAGTATCAAATACCTTGGAGCTAGAGTAACCTTTATCAAGGATCAGTTTACTCAAATCGATCGCTTTCTACTCGGTTTCTCGGATCATAAGATCAAGGAAAACTTGGCGAGCCTTGAAACTAAAGCTAATACAACACCATTATAAAACGAGTACTTATGAGCTATGGGTGTTGACGGGTACCTTGGAAAGGTTGAGAGGTTTAAGCGCAACGTTCTTAAAGCCAAAACAGGGCCGAAGCGGGACGGTGACTTAAGACTTTGGAGAAGGAAGACTAGAGAGGAGATTAGATCTGAAACGAGACTGTTGATTTTACATGATATGAAAGCTAAGAGTTGCAATAGGCATATGTCTTGGGTTGAGTAACCCAACCGGCTCCCTATGCAAGGCAATGAATGCTACTGTACTGGGTACGAGGGTCACCAAGAAAGATGGGGCCGAAGGGAGACAAAGTAAAGAAAGATGCTGCGGAGTTCAATGTAGTGGACTTGAAAGCCATCGCTCATGGTGGGCAGAAATGAAGGAGGCTAAAGACATCCAAGTTCTGTAACGCCAGCAGATATATATATATATATATATATATATATATATATATATCTGTGTGTGTGTGTTTGTGTGTGTGTGTGTGTGTGTGTGAATATAATTACACGTCAAAGTGGAATTCTTTTACTCAAATGTCCAGAAGCAGCACATATTTCTGAAAAAGTAATTCAAACTGATATGCTTTTTGATTTGCCAATAGCATGTCATGGCCAACCATCTCAAAACCAAAAATTCCTCAAGCGGCGTATTTTAATGTTATGAAATTCAGAAATTAAACTATGAGGAAATCTTTAATGAGTTAAAGGTCCAAGGACTAATTGGCGTACGAAGAATTATCTCAAGACGCAACCCGCAGTCCCCGGTTACTGACTGTAAGTTTAGTAGAGCTGAATTACCTCAATATATTATAATTGGTTACTTATTAGAGAATGTCATACATTGGTACATACGGAACCTATAATCTGTCACCGATGTCAAACCCTTGGGCATGTTGCTACCCGATATGAAATTGAACCAGGTTGAGCTTTCTGTGAAATCCTAGAAATCTATGTACTATGAAGCATAAGACAGACGATAAAAATTGTCCTATCGTCGTTAGAGAACAGAGCATCTTGAAAACTATGGTCCATGAAAAGTTGTCATACAGAGATGTTTATATAGACGAATGTTTTATTGTGAACTGTATCATACGTCACTCGTGCTAACGGTGTATTCCAAGCACTTCGTAAATAAATAGTATTTCTGAAGTAATTGTAATGTAATTAATTAGCTGTAAAATAAATTGACTTACTTACTATATACATATGATTATTAATAATGCGCGAAAGATAAGAAAACTTTTGTATGATATAAATACACACACACACACAAGTATCCTATTTCGTCAGTAAGTGGCTCTTATTTTATCAGTAAAGCCTCACAGACACTTCTCAAGGATTTCTAAAATTTATCTCAAATAGATAAAACACAACCTCATGTTTTCTAAAGATTACTATATTTTATATTATTTTCACTGGAATGGAAATTGTTAACCGTACTTTAGGAACGATTGTTTCAGACTACAGCGTTCGTTACGACCACTTTGAAAAAGAGTTTTTCGGCTCAAACTAGGCGATTAAAAAGAATGGCATAACAGCAAGTATCACTAGGCGATTTTTTTTATTTGGTCCATTATATATGTGAATATATATATATTAGTGTGTGTGTGTTTGTATACATCCTTTTATCTATCTACACTGCTGAGAGCATAGTTGCATTATGTCTTACATTTAGCATAATATTAACATATCAAATAGTAACAAGAGAAACTTGCTTATCTTATAAGAATAATGTCAGTATATTACCTGTGTGTTTGAACAGATCCATTCAATTCATTCATGTACTCTGGCGGTTTAGAAGCATAAGTCCTTGGGCTCCCACTAATCATGTAATCTGAAAAAACAAGAATGTTTCTGTTATTTATCGCTAATCATCATCTTCCGAAAAATGTAAGAAATCTAATAAATAAAGAAAAATAATATGTATTACAAATATTTCTTGAGTAATAGATTATGGTAATTATAGTAAACTGCCTTAGCGTGTTAATCGTTCTACATAAACAATAGACTATATCCACGACAAAGAAATCACGATTATTAAGAAAGATCAACCTGGTGGTATTATGTTAATACGTGCACCTAAAAATGAATAGTTTCTTTTTTATTCTAGGATCCGAAACACGCCAGAAAAAAATACAGAATGTTTTTAACAGTGTCAAGCAAAAATTCTCCTGAAATATGAAAATAGAAATAAAAAAGTCCGTCACGCAGGGGCTGCGTAACCTAAGCAGATTTCCCATGTGAAGTTTCACAGTAGAGAAATCTGCCCAATAACAGCTGTAGTAGGAAGGGATCTCTAAACCTATTCACGAGGGAGGAATAGTTCCGGAAACGGCCACCAGAGCTCTCGGCGAAAAGTCCGGAACATGGAGTCCTGCCGATCACCCACACAATCCAAATGCAAATATCTCGGTTAATATTCAAGATAGAGAATAAATGTATAGAACAATATTTATAGTAAATGTAATTTAAAGTAAGATTGATTCTATACAATTTTTCGATCCGACGCATAATAACGGATATATTTTGAATTTTCAGAAATCCCCCCTCTAATCCCCCCTCTAAACCCCCCCCCCCTCCCATATGTATGTTTATTGCAATGCTGGCAATCAGAAAAGTATCTACTCTACACATTACTTGCTTGACAGACTTCCAATATATTTATACACGAAACTTTGGAGCTGCTACATATTACATATGTGATTCTGCAGTAATACCCCAGTCTTAAGGTGGATGTGAATGGATATGTAAATGTCATGAGGGAAATCTCATAAGTAGTTCTCCAAATGGAGGGCTTTGACATCCATAAACTCCTAGCGGAACATTCCAGACTAGCGAGCTGTGTTAATCTAATCACACTCAATTTCACTTATCAAATCACCGAGTCAACCACACACACCAATATGGCTGACATTTCATTCCGATCCTCTTGGGGACATTGATTTAAAACTTTGGGGCTCCGCGCTTCGTTTTATCGAAGTTTATTATTTTATCGAACTAATTTCCCCTTGACTCTTGACCGAAAGTTTGATGTGCCGATATCTCGTAACATCGACCTCATCATTCGGGCAATTAACGAATTTCTAACAGGCGTCTCTTTTCCTCATTCACTCCCCCATACTTATAATTAATATGAACTGAGGAGTTTCTCAATTTTAACTTGAACTACTAATTAACTGGTCTTTTGTTCAATCTATTTTATAATTTATCAGAGATGAACGTTCGTAGCCGTGAATGAGCCGATTCTGCAAGGACATATCTATGCCCAACTTGATTTAATCTGGACATTTTGGGTTGCATTCAAATAATGAAACTCAAAAGACTGCTAAACATATATTCTCTAAGGTAAAGGCCATAGGAGGGGGAATAAAAACTCTTTTATGTCCTCTTAGTAACCCAATGAGAAGTTATTTATTTGAGTAAACATGTCCCAATGCAGCATGACATATTGCATATGCGATTATGTTTAAATATATTTTAGCAGATTTCCCTTAAGGGAAATCAGTTATTGAGGTCGTACTCATGATGCGAGTTTCGAAAAATGTCTTCAAATGTCCATTGATCCTACCCAGGGGATGACGAAAATGAGGTCCGTTCAAAATTATATATATATATATATATATATATATATATATATATATATATATATAGATATAGATATAGATATATATATATTTGTCTGTTAACGCTCTAGCGGTCGCAATTTTCGTTTGATCTTTACCAAACTCGGAATTTAATCGTTTTATGTAAAAAGGAAGATCAAGTTCGTTAATGGCTGAAATCGGACGCGTGGGAGGGGGGGGTTTAGAGGTGGGATTTTTGAAAATTCAAAATATCTCCGTTATTATGCGTCGGATCGAAAAATTGTATTGAATAAATCTTATTGCAAATTAAATTTACTATAAATATTGTTCTATACATTTATTCTGTATCTTGAATATTAACCGAGATTGTATTCTGCGTGTGGTCACCAGTAGGCTATGTTCCGACTTTCCGCCGAGAGCTCTGGCGGCCGTTTCTATAACTATTCGTCCCTCGTGAATAGGTTTAGAGGTTAGGTTAACTGTTTTTTGGGGCTAGAAACTACTGGGTTATTACGCCCTAAATAATGTTTTAGGTTTAGAGGTTTCTTACCACTACAGTTGTTATTAGGCAGATTTCTCTATTGTAAAACTTCTCGTGAGAAATCTGCTTAGTTTACGCAGCCCCTACATGACGGACTTTTTACAATTTATACTATTTAATGGGCTATTACCATATTATCAAATAAATTAACATAAATTATAAAATTAAATAAAAAAGTAATACAAATAGTAAAATAAAAATAAAATTATGAAATGAGCAAGATAGTTAACAATAAAATTAATAATCGAAAATGAAAAAAACAAATTAAATAGAGTTAAACTCGACCGGCGTTTTTCTCTTCTTTAATATGTGAGCCAAATTATTTAATTATATTTCTCTTTCCTCATAATCAACTTTATATTCTACTGTATATTTGCTATATCCATGTCTATAATACTGATATGAGTTCTTTGTTATATTCATTAAATAATATATGAGGTGATGAATAAAAGCATTTGCTGGTGATAGAGTTTTTAAACGGATGTGTCATAGTCCCCATTCTGAAATAGGCCCTACAAGGCACTTAGTAGTTAGGATAAAAAAATGAGCCAACAGCTCTCTCATCTTAATTGCTTATATATATATACTTGGGGCACACTTAAATCAGTGGTAGAGCGTTTTTATCACTGAACAATTTGATTGACAATGCCCTACAAACTTGGTAAATTATTCTTCTCTACTACTCAAAATACGCACTGATAACTTCTTTTTGCACAGAAAATATCTCACGATCACTCGAATCACTGAAAATCACAAAACACTGCACTGCACTGATCTTCTCATAAAACACTCTACCGCACTGAAACTAAAATGCACTGTTCACTAATGTTGCACTGGACGCACTGTTATTCACTAGTAAGAGAACTGAGAACTAAGTGTCTGTCGGGTGCGCTGGGCCCTTTTTGAGAAATCTGGTATTGAGGTTCACAAAAATGGCAGTTAAAATATTTTAGTCAAAATGAGGATCCATGTCATAAGTTGTATTTATTTACAAGTATCTAGAAATGAACACGTATTCTTAAAAACGCCGATTTTTTTAAAAATATTTATTAGACATATATACAGTCTTGAGTGTTTTGGTTTTCATGTGTTTTCTTCCCTTATAATTTTTTTACCACCTAATTTTCTAAAGGACTTCTGCTTGTAAAAAGAATCATGTATATTAATGGAATATGTTCGTTGTCAAACGGTTGAGCACTTAGTCTATATTAATATCTGAAGCCAGCGCGGAAAGCAAAAATAAAATAAAAAAGAAAACCTCTGCTAGCAAATTATTAATCCTCTTCATAATATTGTCCGTTAATACAAATTTTTAATATTACTATCCAGTTGGTAGTTAGACTGAAATTGATGTATAAAAAGGTTTCCCATCTGATAGATTTTCCCCCTCCATCATAATTGCGTCCTCGGGTCATTACGAGCCGCATCATTAACCTTTTCTCTGCCAACAGGGACCTTTAATAAGCACTCTACCTCTAAGCAGTAACATGGAGTATTAAGATTTCCCCCAGAAAATGTACGAGATCTTAACCCTGATTACGTTCTCTGCTTCGTCTCAGGGGAAAATTACTCCAAAGATAGTTGAATTTTAACTACCCTTTTCTGCTATAAGTACTTTTCTTCGTCTAGTATTTTTTATACCACATTAAATATCTTATGCACACATATTTTAATCCAGAAGTATTGTATTTAATTTATTTATGACTTACTTCTTGGCGACAATAAATTTATTACAAAAGGTTACATTTTTCATTGTGCTATTTTTAATTAATTTTATTTGAAACAGTATGTTGTGTGTTTTTCGTCTCTTGACCTTCCACCATTTCCTTTTTAGCAAAAATTGAACTGAGGTCATATTTCACATTTAATTAGCATTTAATAGTATAAATTACACTTTTTAATATATTTTTTACTCAATTTATAACTTAATTCTGTACTATTTTACATTTCTTTAGTTTTAGAAACTAGTCTTTATCATTTTCTTTTAATTTTCTTTCTCAATTTGTTTGTCACTATGCTACAATTTATGTTGCATAATTTAGCCTTTTTGTCCGTAGTTACATACATATTTTTTTTATTTTAGTTAGATTTTGTGTAATTAGTTAAGTCTGGCTTTTGTTTTCACAGATAAATTAGAAGGAATGATTTTAACAATATAAAAACTATTTTAGATGCTTTCCATACAAAATCCAAAGACTGTTCTCAATATTCTTTGTATTACGATTTAGGAATATGTATGAGTGCCCAAAGGACCAAGGGTAGTCACTCAGTGCAGTTTAAAAAACTAAAGCTGAAAGTATTCCTTCGTCATTTCAAGCTGATCTTGAAATCCATAAAAAAACAAATAATCGTGTTATTCCTAATTCTTTGGTTTCAACCCTCAGTTTACATAGAATAGAGAGTAGTAGGGGAGTTGAAGTTCTAAGTATGCTATGGCAGTACATTGGGAAATCTGCTTAGTTTACTATGTCCTTGCGTTTCGGACTTTTCGTTATCCGTTGAGTTCCTTTAAATTGTGCCATAATTTGTGGGAGGGAAGTGTGTATTACTTTATTTCTGATTGCTACATTTAAACTTCCAGCAACTCTGTGGAAAAGTCCGTCACACGGGGCTGAGTAAACTAAGCAGATTTCCCAGACGATGGTTTACGGTTGATAAATCTACATACTGTTAACACTACCATGAATATTAAGTGAATAAATACAAACGGTAATGAGAAATTCTTCAGTCAGTTTGCAAGTTAGTTAGTTGATCTCTACAACGGAGAGCGGCTGAAATGTAAACAAACAGGCCAGTCAAACTTGCAGCGCTGAATAGTTATACACCAGAAAGAAAAACGATTAATGAAATATATCTTAATATAACTTATTAATTTTATTGAAAACTATGTTCTAAAACTAGTGCTGTAATTTGTAATGAATTTTTTTCACCCCAATCACTCTAATTTTAGTAATCCTAGAAGAAAAGAAGCGGGGGGGGGGAAGGGTCAAAAGAACATATTTGCATATATCTCACAAAGTAAAAGTTCAATGAAAACAATATTTGGTATTTAATCTTGTAATGACGTGGTTCATGACATAATAGCCTATTCTTAATATGTCATTAGTAGAAGAAGGGGTTTGCTGAAGGCTCAAAACTGGAAAATGCAAATATCTCAGTTAATATTCAATTAGAGAATAAATGCACATAGCAATATATATAGATCATCCAGTTTGCAATAAGATTGCCTCTATACTCTTTTTCGATCCGACGTATAGTAACGGAGATATTTCGAATTTTCAAAAATTCCTCCCCTCTAACTCCCTCCTCCCACTTGGCTGATTTCAGCTATTAACAAACTTGATCTTTATTTTTTCATAAAACGTTTAAATATCGAGTTTGGTAACGATCAAGCAAAAATTGCGACCCCTAGAGCGTTAACGGATACACACATATATATATATAAATTTGACTAAAACTCATATTTGTCATCTCCAGGGAAGGATCAATGGAAATTTGAAGAAAATTTTCGAAAGTTGAGTCATGAGTACGACCTCAATAGCTGATTTCCACCCTAAAGGAAATCTGCTAAAATATGACGGCCTGATAAGTGATATTAGACTTCTGGGAAAATTTAACATGGTTTTACGTGCAGCTTTGTGTGGCTTAATAATAAATAACATGAAAGCCATAGACGATGGGGTACTAACTTCTAGAACTTTTCTTCCATATTTGGATTGCATAGCATAAGGCATAGTGGTCTTTGATTCTGAGAATTTCTACGAAGCGACCTAATAATTCTGTTTAAATTACTTTTGGGAATAGAGTTAGAGGAGCTAGTTTCAAGAGTAAAGGAAAAAGGGTCTTTTCTTATTTATGAGTATCAAGAAAGATGCTGAGTATACATTTAACAACTCCCTCTATTCCTGAAAAGGCCCCAGGACAGGAGAACGACTCATAGCATTATGCTATGCTTATTAAACTTTGTACTCCTACGAACAGCAAGAACTTTGGGAATTATAAAAAAAAATATAAAAGTTTGAAACGATATGACGGTCTCTACTCAGAATCCATTTGGAAACTAAATTCTCCCTTATCATTATACTGTTTACATTTGAAATACTTCATGCAAATGTCTTGTCTTACGCTTGAAAATACAATAATAAGTCTCACAAATGTAATGCCAAAGGTAAAAACAAATTGTTTTTATTAGCAACATCCGGAATTAATAGTCTTGAATGAAATTTATTCTAGAAGTCTGGAATTCTAGCCATATAATATTGTTGATTTTTCATCCATCCCCACATCCACTATGATAATAAGTCTAATTGGGACTGATAATCTATTGGTCATCACACTTTTCCAGCATTGGTGAGAGTAAGGATTTTTATTAGCAGATTTCCCTCAAAGAAAATCAGCTATTGAGGTCGTACTCATGACGCGATTTTCGAAAAATTTCCTCAAATGTCCATCGATCCTACCCAGGAGATGACGAAAATGAGGTCCGTTCAAAACTATATATATATCTAAATATATATATATATATATTTGTCTGTTAAATCTCTAGCGGTCGCACTTTTTGTTAAATCGTCACCAATCACGGTATTTAATCGTTTCATGTAAAAAGGAAGATCAAGTTCGTTAACGGCTAAAATCGGACCAGTGGGAGGGGAGGGGGGTTTAGGGGGGGGGATTTTCAAAACTTCGAAATATCTCCGTTATTATGCATCGGATCGAAAAATTATATAGAACCAATCTTATGGTCAATTAAATGTACTATAAATATTGTTCTATACATTTATTCTGTATCTTGAATATTAACCGAGATATTTGCATTTTTATTCAAATCTAAGCGGCCAACGGACGAAGTGACTTTCCCGCCAAAAGCTAGTTCGGCCGTTTCATTAACTACTCGGCTCTCGTGAAATTTCTCTATTGTAAAACTTTTTTTCTTTTTCGAAATGTTTCTTCAAAGGTCCACCGATCCTACCCAGGATATGATGCAAATCAGGTCTGTTCAAAACTGTATATATATATTTGCCTGTTACTGCTCTAGCGGTCGCAATTTTTGTTTTTCTTTACCAAACTTTATATATAATCGTTGTATACAAAAAGAAAGATCAAGATTGTTAAGGGCTGAAATCGGGCGAGGGGGAGGGGGGTTAGAAGAGGCGAATTTCGAAAATTCTTAATATTTCCGTTATTATGCATCGGATCGAAACATTGAATACAAACAATCTTATTTCAAATGTAATGTTCTAAAAATGTTGTTATGTACATTTTTTCACTATCTTGATTATTTACAGAGATATTCGCATTTTTTAGTTTTCGGTCCTCAGTAAACCCCCACTCCTAGTCACCTCATAATTTCAATATTCTATGATGTTATGAAGCACTTAATTTGAAGCTTAAATACTAAATATTGTTCTCATTGAACTTATAAGTTTTCAGATAAATGCAAATGCGTGGCACACGTGGGAAATCTGCTTAGTTAACGCAGCCCCCGTGACGGACTTTTAAAGCATTGACCTCAATCTGAGATTGTAAGCGTTGAGTGGCGAGTTCGATTCCCACCTGGGAAAGGAATTTCTTTGGTGGCGGAATCCATTAAATAAAATCCTTAGTCCCACCCTGGTTAGAAAAGGGTGGTAACCTGTAGATACCCAGTCCTAATTATCAGGATCCTAATTATCCATTGCACTTCAATAAATAATTTAATTTTTTAATACATCCTCAACTCACATGGTTAAACTGAGTGTCTATTATAATGTATGAAATTTAACTACATAAAATATTTAAATAATAAATTATGATTTATTAACGTCCATGTTTTTTTACTTCGGCTAATTGGGGCGGGTTATCTAAAAGTTACGGACCTTTTTGGCAGATATCCCTTAAGGAAAATCAGCTATTGACGTCGTACTAATGATGCAATTTCCGAAATTTTTCTTCAACTGTCCATCGATCCTACCTAGTAGATGACGAAAATGAGGTTCGTTCAAAACTCTATCTATCTATATATTTGTCTGTTAACGCTCAAGAGGTCGCAATTTTTGTTTCATCATTACCAAACTCGATATTTAGTCGTTTAATGTAAACAAAAAAAAAAATGATGAAGTTTGTTAACGGCTAAAATCGCAACAGTGGGAGGGGGGTTTAGAGGGCGGAGAATTTTGAAAATTCGAAATATCTCCGTTACTTATAAGTCGGATCAAAAATGTGTATAGAGTGAATCCTATTACAAATTAAATGTACTATAAATATTGTTATATACATTTATGTTTATATTATTTATGTTGAATATTAACCAAGATATTTGCATTTTTCTGTTTTTAGCCTTCAGTAAACCCCCACTTCTACTCTTGTTACATTAACAATACTCTGTTACATAATAATCCACATTATTCGAATCTTAAACACCTAATCTTGTTTTCCAGAGACCTTTATTATACAAGACACAGGCAAATATGTTCTTGTGACCCCACCCCGTTCTAAATACTTGGGCTAGTAAAATTTGATTGATTGATATAAAAGCTATTCTGATCAATTATAAATTACAGTACTAGACATAGCACATACTTTAAAAATAATTAATGTTATATTCTGATATGTTTCAGTTATTGTTTTCTTTCTTCCGGTGAGACGTTGGCAGATCTGTTTGTTTACGTTTGAGACGCTTCTTGAAAGGTTTCTTATTACCGTTTGTATTTATTCACTTAATATTGACGGTGGAGTTGTTAGCAGTATGTATGTTTATCTATTATTAAACTTCTCGAAGGAAATCTGCCTAGTTTACGCAGCCCCTGCGTGACGGACTTTTTAATGACGTTTTAAGAATATAATGTTTATGCAAACCCGAAATATGTCTTGGTTGGCATTTTGCAACCCAGGATTGTATTTTACAAAAAAACACAGGCTTATTTAGGTTGTTATAAGGACTAGTTACCATATAATATAATGCGCCTGCCAAATAATATACAGCTCACTGAATTTGCTAGTATGAAAACCACATATTCTTTAGGATGCACATAGTTGCTTATTATATTAAAGAAACTATTACGAACCAAAGGCAATCAATATTTTTAGCGCATTAGAGTAAAATTAATCATTAATGTTTAGGGAAGCACACCATTATTTCCGAGTTTGTTTTAAATTTACCTGTTTTCAAAAGTGCATTATGTAAAAAATCCCAATTAGCCTAAGCATAAAGTGGACATCAATAATTAACAATAATGTAAAAAAAGAGAATTGACCAAACTTGACTAGCCAAAATAACTCGTGTGGGTCCATGCTGACATTTTCATGCGCTGCTCGTGAAAATAAATAGAAATGTTTACTTTTGCCAACTATATCCTCATGTCAGCTATTAAAAAAAATAATGAAATCCCTACAATTTTGCTAACACTAATGGAATTGAAAGGTTCTCTAATTACATACAAGTAAAGTACATATTTCCCCTGTGGTATCAGAATAATTTAGAAAGAAATTGTTAATTAGACTAAAAGCAGATCAATAGTGCATGTTGCTATGGTGACAAATCGCTGCCCAAATATGTGACAATGATAATTTAATTACCACCTATTTACATTTAAATTAACAGGTAACTGCCAAAAGGGCAGTCGGTATATTTATTTATAGTATACATGTCATTGTGTCTAAAAGTTTAGATTCTGACAAATTGGGATTTTTCAGTGTTCTGTAATTATAATAAAGTACATCATTATATAAATGTCTGGAATCCAGTTTTGTTTTAATAACTTTATAAATATATAGACACTCTTTAATTATGGTTTTCATACTGTTGTACATACTTTATAGATACTTGTTGACTGACTAATTCTGTCAATACAAAATTCAATTTTTAGGAGTCTTCTATACCCCACTAGATTGAATATGAGTTTTATAGGATTTTTGGGAGATATTGTATTCAAGCAGTATAGATTTGTATTACACTATTATAAGATTTATTTTCTCACTGAACAAGAATATGTCAGGCTAAGAAATGAAAGAAGTTATGCAATTAATAAACAATTTCAGTGTGGTAAAGTTTTTGGTTTGTTCACATTGGATCAAGAGAAGGCATGAGAAATTAAATGCAATAACCTTCCAGATTTAATTCTGATATTAAAAATCAATCGGCATATGAAGTGTTATTTTTGAGAGACTTCAAATTTTGTAAACAGATTTATATTTGGAAAAAAATCAGAGTGGATTTGGAGTATAAATTTAATATATATATATATATATATATATATATATATATATATATATATAATATGTATATAAAGGGTGTCCCGAATATGCAAACCAAAATTGTTTCCTTAATACCTATAAAAAATACCTTTTCAACCGTTAGAGAAAACACGAAATTGCAAAGAGCCAAAGTTGTAGCTCTCTTCGAGGTCATTGAGATGTGTCCATTTATTAATGTCCAAAAATTTATTTTTAACTATTAAGCGCGGGATCAGTAGTCGGCGATTCCTCTTTACGCTACATTTTCAATACATTTTTAAAAACTACTAAAAAAATAATGGAAAATGGGTATTTTTTTTTGTTTGCTTAGTATTTAGCGAAAATATGACGGCCAAAGTTGTTCCTATTTTACATGTCAAAACTACAGATTTCATGCCTATCACCTTCAAACTCACTTTTTAAGCAGATTTCCAATGGGGAAATCAGCTATTGAGGTCGTAGTCCGAAAAAAAGTCTTCAAATGTCCAACGATCCTACCCAGGAAAGGACGAAAATGAGGTCCATTCAAAATTATATATATATATATATATATATATATATATATATATATTCGTCTGTTAACGCACTAGTGGTCACAATTTTTGTTTGATCGTTACAAAACAGTTTAGAGGAGGGATATTCGGAAGCAGGTAATATCTCCATTACTATACGTCGGATCGAAAAATTATGTAGAACCAATCATTGAATATTAAATGCACTATAAATATTGTTATATGTATTTATTACCTATCTTGAATATTAACCGAATTAATTGCATTTTTCAGTTTTCAGCCTTCAGTAAACCCCCACTTCTACTCGTTTACATTAACAATAATCTGTTATATAATAATGAACATTATTCGAAGCTTAACTCCAAATCTTGTTTTCAAGAGACCTTCATTATACGAGATACTAGCAAATATGTTCAGGTGTCTTAAGTTTTTGGACTACTGAAATTTCATTGATTGAGATAAAAATTATTCTGATTCATTATAAATCACAGTAATAGATATAATAAATAGTTTTCAATAGAGTTAATATGTTATATTCTGATATATTTCAGTAATTATTTTCCTTTCCGGTGTGAGGTTGACGGACCTGTTTGTTTACATTGCAGAGGTTTCCCGTCTATTTCTTATTAATGAAATTCTTATTAGTGGAACTCATCATTAATACGAAATTGCGCCAACTTCATACAGTTCAGCCTAATCGGAACTTATATCATTGTAATACATTTTTTTATCTTTATAAAGTAATTAAGCCCAGCTATTTTCCTGTAAGATGAAATTTAAGTTAGTCTCTTTGTTTCTCCTACATGTTAGTTGAAGGGAGGTTTATGTTTCTGAAGCACCATTCTATTGTTACGTGCAAGTGGCCGCTATATTCCAACACAACAGAGTGCTTTGTTGTTTTCCTACATCAAAAATTAACTCCTCACATTGTATTCCCAAACCGAAACAAAGCAGCTAAAGATTAGATCTTCGCTCGTTTCTAACTCTTATTATTACTTTTAGTTCTTTATAAATTTATTCATTTAAGGATATATAACCATTCATCATAACAATTGTTTCATATAACAACAACATAAGAATACATTATGCTTTTAATAATATATGATAGAAAGCTACAACAAATGTAGTTACAATATTTCGTTCTTAAAAAGACAACAACTTTAAAATGACTGATAATTTTCTTCAGTATCGAAAGTTACTAAACGGCAACCAATGCTACAAAAGAGTACCCCCAAGAATTTTCCTTTTTTAAACTCATTTTTAATTCAAATCGTCATAAATAAGTTCCTAAGAAGTTTCCTAAAATTCTATTAAAATTAATGTTCATTATTACATTAAATGAACTGATTTTATTTAAAGTGTTTGACAGATTAACATAAAAGTTATATTGCTCAATGTTTCACAATATGGGCGTTCTCTAAAATATTATTTGATAAGAAGTTCCATATCATTTGATTATTTTAGATGTATTCAATGGGGTTGAATGATTGCTCCCACAGGGAATATCAGCTATTTTAAGGTCGATATCATGCAGCGATTTTCGAAATATTTCCTCAAATGTCCATCGATCCTACCCCGGTGAGGACGATAATAATGTCCGTTCAAAATTACATACACACACACACACACACACATGTATGTGTATATATATATATATATATATATATATATATATATATATATATATATATATTTCTGTTTACGCTCTAGTAATCAAAATTTTTGTTTGATCGTTACCAAACTCGATATTTAATCGTTTTAAGTAAAAAGAAAGATCTAGTACGCTAATAGAAGAAATCGGCTAAGTTTGTGGGGGGGGAGGGGGAAGTTCAGAGGTGGAAAATTTTAAATATCTCAATTACTAAAAGTTGGGTCGAATAATTGTACATAACAAATATTATTGCAAATAAAATTACATATAGCTGTTGTTATATACTTATTGTCCCTATAATGAATATTAACGGAGATGTTTGGATTTTTTTAGATCTCATCCTTAAGTAAACCGCCACTCATACTCATATCATAGTAAGCTGTATTCAATGGTTATACAACAAATATTGTTTACAAGAAGCCTTTATTTTGCGACATACATGCAAAATCTTTGTAATGGAGATATGAACATTTGAAATAAGGTTTCTTTGGCTGAAAAAGTCAACCCTGTATTAAAAAAAAAAAAAAAGAAATCAGAAGAGCAAAAATGTAATTTATATGAATCATAAAACAAAAATAAAAAAAATTGAGAAATGAAGCCTTAGAAAACCGCTAGACCGGGATCTTGTTTCATGTTGTCAGTTACAGAGTCTGTGTGTGGCGAAAATTAAATTTTCCAGCAATTCACACTTCACATTAGTTCCCGGGAAAAGAATGATCTCCATCGAATTGGTTGAATTCCTCGAATTTTAATCAGGGTGCAAAGGGAAATCACCTCTCTTGTGAACAACCCAAATAAAAATATAAAAAATGAATGTGGAATACTGATTTGATTTCCATAATTTTTATTGTTTATGTAAACTTCTGTTGATTCTCCCATTCTTAAAGGATTATAATGTAGTTGGGACAGATTTATTTCAAGGGATATCAGCTGTTGTAATCAAGATTTTCTAATAATTTCTTGAAATGGTCTTTGATCCTACTTAAGAGATGAAGAAAAAAAAAAGTCCGTCACGCAGGGGCTGCGTTAACTAAGCAGATTTCCCAAGTGCGCCACGTATTTGCATTTATCTCAAAAAGTTCAATGAGAACAATATTTGGTATTTAAGCTTCAAATAAAGTGCTTCATAACATAATAGAATATTGAAAATATGAGATTAGTAGGAGTGGGGCTTTACTAAAGACCGAAAACTAAAAAAAGGCAAAAATCTCAGTAAATAATCAAGATAGTGAAAAAAGGTACACAACAACATTTATAGAAGATTGCATTTGTAATAAGATTGGATCTATACAATCTTTTGATCCGACGAATAATAACGGAGATATTACGAATTTTCTTAATTCTCTTCCTCTAAACCCCCCTCCCCCTGGTTCGATTTCAGCCATTAACGAACTTGATCTTTCTTTTTGTATAAAACGATTATATATCAAGTTTGGTAACGATAAGTCAAAAATTGCGACCGCTAGAGCGGTAACAGACACACACACACACACACACACACATGTCTGTGGTTCGGATTATGTCGGCCATCTTCGTCCATTCTCGGCTCAGGCGGAAGCTTCTTCTAACCTATCGTTTTTAACCTTACCTTACCTTCTTTACTTTGTGAGATTTATGCAAATACGTTCTGTTTATCCTCCCCCCCCCTTCTTTAGTTCTTGGACTACTAAAATTTGAGTTATTAAAATATAAATTATTCTTACAATTCAGAAGCCGTTTCAGTTGGGAATTTATTTTAATTAACTAAAAGATTTCTCCTTATCTAATCACGGTGGTATTGTGTTACTAGTGTGCAGATTTCTCTATTGTAAAACTGCTCGTGGGAAATCTGCTTAGTTTACGCAGCCCCTGCGTGATGGAAGTTTATGCTTTCAGCCATCAGTTAGCTCCACTCCCATTTTTTTCTTGAAATTTGTTTTATTACAAAAACAGTTGTTGGTATTTGCCACCAATTTTACCAGTAGCTTCCACACAGGTGGGCTGCATTTAACAATCTTTTGTACATTTTTAATACTATAAATCACCGCTGTGCTCTTACTGTACTCTTCTTAGAGGGATAAGTGAAATGTTTCTAAATTTATTTATTTATTTTTTATTTGGAGGAGCCTGGGTTATTTTAAATATACCGTTATTCAAATGTTGATGTCAATAGTCCAAACAAATAAAAGTCTCTATGATAAAACTCAACTATCTTTTAAATACCTAAGTCAATGCACACATTTTATTAAATAAATGGATATATAAAAGCTAAACAATATATTAAACCATACAAAAATTAAATTTGAAATATAAAATATAAGTTGTATGCAAAGTCGAATGAAATATTCAGTTAAATACTTAACAACGACATTTTTCTAGAACAACTACAGTTTTAACTCAGGGTTATTTATTGTTCGAAAGGTTCTTTTGCAATTCAAACTTCTACTTAGAATTGAAAGGCACGAGTTATTTTTCACACGGAAAGACATTCAATTTTACTTCAGATCAGATTGCTCTGTCATTTTGAGAAATGAAGCCTGCGGCTCCTTCATTTCACTCCGAGTTGAGATATATTCACTCTAGAGGCTTACTCCTGAAGTGCGTGAAGCAATAATTAACTTTATTCTGTGCAGAATGATACAAGATAAATATGACAACATTAGAAACATAAATTAGTTATTTTACATTATAGATTTTATAGTGATATCAACTTGAGATAAAGAGAGAAATTTATCATTTTTAGTGCTGTAAGTTTGTATAAGTAGATGCCTCCAGTATAATAATACTAAATTCAGCACGAAGTTGAGGGTAGACTTGTTGTGAATTTATACCTATCATTTACGTGGCCGCCAGAGCTCTCGAGGCAAAGTCTCGAACATAGCCGACTCTTGTCGACCACACACAGAATACAAATGCAAATATCTCGGTTAATATTCAAGATACAGAATAAATGTATAGAACAAAATTTATACTAAATTTAATGTGCAATAAGATTTATTCTTTACAATTTCTCTATCCGACGCATAATAACGGAGATATTTGGAATTTTCAAAAATCCCCCCTTTACACTGATCCGATTTAAGCCATTAACGAACTTGATCTTCCTTTTTACCAAAAACTATTAATCGTTTGGTAACGATCAAACAAAAATTGCGACCGCTAGAGCGTTAACAGTCAAATATATATATATATATATATATAATATATATATATATATATATATATATATATATATATATATATAATTTTGAACGGACCTCATTTTCGTCATCTCCTGGGTAGGATCGATGGACATTTGAAGAAATTTTTCGAAACTCGCATCATGAGTACGACCCCAGTAGCTGATTTCTCTTAAGGGAAATCTGCTAATTCTACCAAATCAATATTTTAACAAGATTGGTTCTACATTTTATGATCCGACTCCTAATAACAAAGATATTTTTATTTTTTTAATTATCACCCTCTCTGACCACCGCTATTCCAGGTCCGATTTCAGCCAATAACAAATATGATCTTTCGAGTTGACTGAAACGGCTGAATATCGAGAACGGTATACATTAGAAAATTACAAGATTTTGAGTAAGAGGCGAACAATTTTTATTGATTACGTTCTTACAATGTAATAGTACAATGAAAACCATGTTACGTATTTAACCTTTGAATGAAGTGGTTCATGATATAACAGCTTAGAATTAATATGTAATGAGTAGGAGCGGGGTATACTGATGGCCGACAACTAAAATATATTGAAATATCTCGGTTAATATTGAATAGGTATAAAACATTTGTGATCTCATCTAATCCCATATTTTCTATTTATATGTACAACACTGATTCGTAGAAACGGAGAGAGGTTACTACTACTTTTCGGCAGAAAACAAGAAAGTACGAAAATACTTGATTTACGAAAAAAATACATGAAGCAACAATTGTAGAGCGTCTATAGTTTGAACAAAAATTGTTCCTATATTATATTTCGATCGACACTCTTCGAACTTTCGAATCCCCCGATTCCTAACTTTCCAGGTCCGATTTCAGCGTGGAACAAATAAGATCATTACCGTTGAATAAAACGGATAAATATCGAGCATGGTTCAAATCAAACAGATAATCTCGGGTAAAGGTTAATCTTGATAACGAAAAATCATAATTGATAACGTCAGCACATAACGTATACTACATCTCAAGAAAAGCAGATTCAAATTGCGAATGCGGTGAAGAGGAAACTGTTCTATTTCATTGTCATCTATATTGTAACAAAAGAAAAAAATTAGCAGGGGAATATTCTTTGCTCGAATGGCCTTCCTATACCCTGAACAAACTACTTGAAACAGAAGACATTTTCTGCAAATTTAAATCATTTGTTGCAGAAGTGTTAGGATTAGGGTTTATTGGGGCAATAAACTGCGAGTGCAGAAGTGTTTAAAATAAAAAACAATGGGTAAATTACGATATAAATGGAAGTTAGAAATTATATAAAGTATGACAATTTAATGTAAATAGCAAATTAAGTATAGTTTAAGATTTTATTGGAGTCCCGCTGTGCAGAGGCAGCGGCATTCCAATTGCGGGCGCCCTAAGATTTTTGCCGATTTTTAAATATTTGCCCACTACTACTGATTTCATTGAGAGAGAGGGACAGAGAGAGAGAGAAAGAGAGAGAGAGAGAGAGAGAGAGAGAGAGAGAGGAGAGAGAGAGAGAGAGGGAGAGAGAGAGAGAGAGAGAGAGAGAGAGAGAGAGAGAGAGAGAGAGAGAGAGAGAGAGAGAGGGAGAGAGAGAGGGAGAGAGAGAGAGGGAGAGAGAGAGAGAGAGAGAGAGAGAGAGAGAGAGAGAGAGAGAGAGAGAGAGAGAGAGAGAGAGAGAGAGAGAGAGAGAGAGAGAGAGTGAGAGAGAGAGAGAGAGAGAGAGAGAGAGAGAGAGAGAGAGAGAGAGAGAGAGAGAGAGAGAGAGAGAGAGAGAGAGAGAGAGAGAGAGAGAGAGAGAGAGAGCCGAGGAGGATGCACAGAGAGGTTTTAGTAAGAGGTCGGAAATGTGTGTAGGAAGCGAGGATGAAGGGATCATTTATAAAGCTGAAAGTGGAACTGGAAATGCCGGCGAACAACTCCCAAAGCTTTTTCTCCCTTTTTCTAATATACCTTGCATTGTGCTCTATCACATTCCTATAACCACTTTATCCTCCAACCAACAAATTGTACTTAAATACAAATTTTCCTCCGAATGGAGGATTTACTTTCAGGTGGAGCCCGGAAGTGGTTTCGGTTTTATTAGCCTAATGCTAAATTTTTGTCCCTTATACTGTGTACGTGGTCTTTAGGAGCAGCGGTACTGTGGTGTCATATTCAAGACAAACATTAGTCTCTACAGCCATAAAAAAAAAATAAAAAAGTCCGTCACGCAGGGGTTACGTAAACTAAGCAGATTTCCCACGTGTAGTTATACAATAGAGAAATCTTCATAAGAGAGCCGAACAGTTACGGAAACCGCTGAACTATCTTTTGGCGGGAAATTCGGTTTCCTGTTATAGGCCCACAATTAACCCATTAGTGCCCAATCGATAGATTTTATTTTTTTTTTTAATTTTTACTATTGTTTTACTTTATAGGCAATGGGAAAAATAATTAAAAAAAATTATGGTAAGGGAAGTGCTGAATATCCGGCTGCAGCTAAAGATGCTCGTGGGCACTTGGTGCACTCGATTGGAACTACCTGCATTTATTGCCTCATTAAAAAGCATTTTAGGATTTTCATTAAAACAATATAATTTTTAAAACACTTTTATTGTATAAGAAACTCAAATAATACAATGTAATAATTTTCAGATGTTTTTGGAACAAAACTAAGGTGAAACAAATACTCTATCTAATAATAAAACAATACTTTATCTAATAATAAAACAATCAAATATGTATAAGTAAATAATATATATTCTGTCTAATAGTAAATCAATGAAATATGTATAAAAAAATAATAAATCACATAAAAAAACTATAAATAAATAACCTGAAACAAATACTCTATCTAATAATATAAACAAATTCTCTATCTAATAATAACAACAAATACTCTACCTAATAATAAAACAATCAAATATGGATAAATAAATTATAAATCACATAAAAAATATATATAAACAAATAACCGAAGGAGGTAAAATAAAACAAATTGCATATATACATTTTTTGCCCATTCTTCTACTCATGATAAGGGGCAAAACACTCGAGGTGAAGCGAAACGCTGCATTTTCTGCAGAGGTATATGGTTCTTCTCTTGCATTGGACACATAGTTTATTTTTGGAAATACCTTTTATAATCAAATGATCTGTCCTATCTTTTCGAATACTGTCAAGAGCTGTATACGATTTTTTAAAACCTCGCCCAGTTCTCGGTGTCCCACAATGTTTCAACAAATATATTACGACCTCTCGTCGAAAATCTAAGTACGGAGCGAGGCAACCTAGCCTTCGCTGCAATAGCCAGCCTTGCACACAGCTTACATCAACTGCCCAGCCAAAAAACGGCCACCACCATTTCTTAGTTCTTATTGTAGTCCGATACGTTGATACAAACTGATCATTTAGATCAACTCCCCCATATGCTGGTTGTATTCATATAATGCGAGAGGAATAGGAATACTAATTTTTTTTTTGTTCGGATGAGTACCTTGTTGCTGTTTTATTTTCTCCTTGAATGGTATTAGTCATTACCGTGACAACTGCATTATCATTCCATCTTATAATTAGTAAATCCCCGTTAGTGGCAATTTGAACAGTCCCCCTACGCTGTTTTTGAAAGCTTTTTTGTTAGTAAGGCAGTCATTAGTGGAAACCCGATTCTCCCTTAGTGTTGTTATGTGGAATGGTTTTAAAATTTTTGTTCAATATTCAAATAAAGGTCTAATTTTGAATAGCTTGTCAGTTTCTGGAACTATTTTAGAATTATCAGCACAAAGGAGATATCTCAGAATATCGTCAAACCTATTACGTCTCATAGCATTACTAACAAATGGGACACTGCAATCTTCATCTGTACTCCAAAATAAACGTCTTTTTGGAAGAGTATTATAACCTGATAACAATAGTATACCAATAATTAAATATTATTGAGCAGCAATTGCTATTTATTTTTCTAGTCTGAATAAGTTATATGAAAATAATTAGTACACTATGTGCCCACGAGCAGATTTAGACGCATGCAAAATTCAACATCAAATTTGGGCTAGTTTTTTTTTTTTTTCTTCTTCATATTTTACACATATTAACTACCAATATTAGAGACAAAATATATATAATCCAAATTTCAAAATAATAATGATTACAAGTACAACTTACCTCTTTCCAGCAGGAGGATTGAGTGAGGACTGACCTAAGATGGGAAAAGGGTGAAACAGGTAGTCACAGCTCCTTTTCTTTGTAACAGGTACCCCACCTCTCACCGCTATTGTCTCAAGGAATGTTCCCTTTCACTTTAAGCCAAATTACTTAAAAAAATAACAACATCAACACTAATGGTGGATTTTCAAAAACTGATGCAGCTAAAGC
Organism: Riptortus pedestris; assembly: GCA_019009955.1. NCBI lineage: Eukaryota > Metazoa > Arthropoda > Insecta > Hemiptera > Alydidae > Riptortus > Riptortus pedestris. The sequence continues at coordinate 163,115,353 of CM032229.1, read as the reverse complement.
TGCTCGTGGGCACTAATGGGTTAATAAAAATGCAAATATCTCGGTTAGTATTCAAGATAGAGAATAAATGTATAGAGCAATATTTATAGTAAATTGAACTCACAATAAGATTAGTTCTATACAATTTTTTGATCCGACTTATGGTAAGATATAGTTGTTGATTAGCGGAAGTCTAGTGAGTAAAATACTGAAGAGCTTTGCCAATCCTATGTCTTCTTGTATGGACTTACTGACCACCGGTATGCACCCCCTTCAAAACATCACTTCCTTGTCTAGTACTATATGAACCGTGTCAGTCTGTCAGACGTATCGAATTTCAACGTTGTACAATGTTGAGTTTAAATCTTGTTACTTTTCGACTGCCTATGTATCAGCTTAATTATTGGGTATCCCCAGCCACAATATGTGTTTCAGCAGATTTCCCTTAAGGGTAAATTTTGAAAATTCGAAATATCTCTGTTACTATACGTCGGATCGAAAAGGTGAATAAAATCAATCTTATTGAAAATTTAATGTAGTATAAATGTTGATATATACATTTAATCCCTATCTTGAATATTGACCGAGATATTCGCATTTCTTTAGTTTCAGCCTTCAGCAAAGCCCCACTTCTACTCACGTTACATAAGAAATACTCTGTTATATAATAAACCACATTATTCAAAGCTTAAATACCAAATATTGTTTTAAAGAGACCTTTATTATGCGAGATATATGCAAATATGTTCTGCCCCCCCCCCCCCAGTTTATTTATTCTTTTCATTTATAAATTACAGTACCAGATATAGTATATAGTTTTCAATAGAATCAATTAACATTTACAGGTGGTTAATTTTTTTTTATACTTATAATTTTTGTTAAAAAATTTCTGTTTCACTATGTTCTAACATTTGTTGTTTTTTTTCATTGTTAGCTCTGAAGAAGAGGACCAATGGTGTAAGAAACTCTCAGCATAAAAATTAATAATGTCCTCTACCTGGTGGATTGAGAATTTATAGCCTATAACAAACCAACCTACATTTAATTACCAACGGCTAACCAACAACTGTTATATATATACTTAATTTTGAATGGCCCTCAACTTCGTCATGAGTATAACCCAACAGCTGATTTCTTTTAAAAGAAAATAGGAAAGGATAGTTTTACTAATATATATGGGATATTTCACAAATTTCAAGTTCAATATCTGGTTTAATTAAAGTTCATAGAGCAGTGTTTTTGGCCGGGATGTTAAAGCTGACTGGAGAATGGACAAAGTGATTTTCGGTTTGGGGAGAGGCCATAAATCAGAGTTTAAGCCGAGAGGTAGACTATGTAGGAGTGTTATCAGGAGAACCCACGCCCACACAGGTAAATATCATTAATGTAAGCTAGCATGTTTGCCCGAGATCTGCCCGTCAGATCCCAGCCAGCCTCCGCTCTATTTTCATATGCTCTCTCGTCATCAACAGGTCATTCTAACCTACTCTATCAAATAAATTAATTTATTAATCGTTCCAATAGGCAGTTTTATCGCTGCAACACGTATTTGTGACGTGAAAGTTCAATGAGAACAGTATTTGATATTTAGGTTTCAAATAATGTATTATAACATTACACCTTACTGTCAATACGACATGAGTAGGAGTGGGGGTTTACTGAAGACCGAAAAGTAAAAAATGCAAATATCTCGTTTAATAATCAAGTTAAAGAATAAATGTATATAACGATAATTAAAGTAGATTTAATTTTCAATAAGATTAGTTCTACACAACGTTTCGATCCTACATATAGTAATGGAGATACTATGAACTTCAGAAAATCTCTCGTCTAAACCCCCTCCGACTAGTCCAGTTTCAGCCATTAACGTTCGAACTAACCTCATTTTCGTCTTTTGCTACGTAGGATCAATGGAAATTTGAAGAAATATTTCGAAAATCGCGTGACATGAGTACGGCCCCAATAGCTGATTTCCCTTAAGTGAAAACTGCTAAAAATGGAAATATCTAACGCTTTATTTCAAGCTTAAATACCAATTATTGTTTTCAGGAGAACTTTATTATGAGAGAAAGATGTAGATTAATAGCGTGATCAATTATGATTTTAAGTTCTTGTTTCGAAAGTGTTTATTTGAACTAAACCATCAAATCAAAGATATCTGTTTTTAGCTGAAGTTGGCTCTGTAATAGAGGGGGGGGGTGGGGTTAGAAGAGGGGATTTTAAATATTTTCTTTATTATTAGTCGGAGCGCAAAATGTTATTGATCCAATAATGATAATATATTGATGCTCTAGATTTGTTGTTCTTTGCTTTTCTCCTTACTCTTATACTAATGGAGTTATTCGTACTTCCTAGTTATCAGCCCACTGTAAGCCACCAAATCCCCAGCCGCGCCCCTGCACATTGTTTTTTTACATAGCAATACAGAATATGTGGTGAGATGAGGTCACAAGTATGCTAGACCAGCGCGGGGGAAATCTGCTTAGTTTACACAGCCTCTGCGTGACGGACTTTTAGCAGTTATCCCTTAAGGGAAATCAGCTATTGAGGTTGTACTCATGACGGAATTTTCGAAATTTTTCTTCAAATGTCCATCGATCCTACCTAGTAGATGACGAAAATGAAGTCCGTTCAAAACTGTATATATATATATATATATATATATATATATATATATATATATATATTTGTCTGTTACCGCTCTAGCGGTCGCAATTTTTGTTTGATCGGTACCAAACTCGATATTTAGTCGTTTTATGTAAAAAGAAAGATCAAGTTCGTTAACGGCTGAAATCGGACAAGTGGGAGGGGGGGGGGGTTAGAGGGGAGGATTTTCGAAAATTCGAAATATCTCCGTTACTATACGTCGGATCGAAAAATTGTACAGAATCAATCTTATTGCAAATTAAATTTACTATAAATATTGTTATATACATTTATTCTCTATCTTGAATATTAACTGAGATATTTGCATTTTTATGAATTCTGTGGTCGGGGAATGTTCGGATTAGGACGGCCATTTCCGCCAGTACTCGGCTCAGTTGGAAGCTTCTTACCTTACCTGTAGTTTCTTACCTTACCTTACCTTCGTTACTTTGTGAGATTTATGCAAATACGTTCTGTTCATCCGCCCCCTCCCTTCTTTAGTTCTTGGACTACAAAAATTTGAGTTATTAAAATAAACATTATTCTTACAATTCAGAATCCGTTTCAGGGAGGAATTTATTTTAAATAAATGAAAAATTTATCATTAACAATTGTATTTAATAATGGTGGTATTGTATGACCAGTATGCAGATTTTTCTTTTGTATAACTTCACATGGGAAATCTGCTTAGTTTACGCAGCCCCGGTAAGGGTAGTCACGTAATTGCATGACGGACTTTTTTTTTTAAAACATTTTTGCACCCATTTTCTGGCTGCCAAAGATAACTCGACGTCATAGTAGTCGAAAGTTTATTAGTACTCAATCCTTCGTCCCCTATTTCTACCATTCTAGGGGTCTGTCACCCGAAAAAACCAGTTGAAGTTTATGTTTCAGTCCTATCGTTTTTACCACAGAATTTGTTGGTGTTTCTTCTCAAGTAATTTTCCTATTCGATTTGCAGTGGACCCGTCTTGATTCATAATACAATTTTGAATTTCTTTGGTTTCCATTTAAGACAATGCCCGATCATATTCTTATGTTATATACAAGCTATACAACTTACATTTTATTACAAAGATTTATGTGTACACTAGAAGAATTGTAGAATTGGAGGATAAAAATAAAATATTGCAACAAAAACAAAATTACCTTATGAAATAAAATAATTAATAAAAAGAAATTCAAGAACTTAAGTTTACAAAAAAAAATAACAATTATAATTAATAGTAGAAGAAGAACTTATAACATTCAGTTACAATGTGAATCAATTGGGCTATTAACCATTGCATGAATGAACAAGACTATATTATTTGATTAACTCATTACTTTATTTATTGTGTACATTGTTTGTTGTACGCATTTTGAGTTATGTTTGAGTAATAAGGTATATCTTGTGAATTAGGTGTTTTGGTCTTCCGAACAATTCTTGCCATTGTTAATAATGTTGTCTAGAAATCTGAGTGCCTGGCAATGAGCCATGTAAGGCCTGGAGGGGAGATGCATTGCACAGGTGGGTTACCTGAGCCACCGGCCTTCGCTTTGATCTGCCCGATATGTTAAGTAGTTAGGAGTGCTGGCTATATCAACCCTTACTATGCTTCACTTCCGCCATCACAACCCAGTTCGGTGATTTTACTAGGAATACAAATATAAATGATGGCACCGTAAGAACGAAGGAGTGAAACTCCGTGAGTAGCTATGATTAATTAAACTCGGTAGAAATGATTGAACTAAGAATAAAACACGGCATGAATGATTGACGTATGAATCCACTTCAACAACAAACGAGATTTATGAAAAAGCGATATGAAACTTGGAATTCAACCGCCACGTAGGGGTTGCGGAAACTATGGAGATATTCCAGGTGCTGCTTTAAGATTGCGAACACATCTCACCACATATTTTCTATTTATAGGTAAAAAACCTCAGAGTAGAAGAGGGTTGGAGGTGCGAACTGAATTTAGGAACCCTGAAATTACGGATAACTTGTTAGCAACAAATGCATAGAAAAACAATAGTTTAACAAGATTGGTTCTATAACATTTTACGATCCGACACATAATTTTGTGGGAAATCGTAAAAAACCTCTGATTCCCCTAGTTAGTAGTGAATTTTTTTTTTCTATAATCGTTGAATAATGGTAACATTAGTAAACTGAAATGAGTGAAGTAAGTGAAACATTTTGCAATAGAGTGAAGAAAGTGAATTGCCTTCTTAATTAGTAATAAGTATAAATTAAAATATAATTTGAAGTTCGAAATTAAATGCTTTTAAATGTTTCTTAACATTGTAAGAATTTATTTTAACAAAATAAATTGAAATGTGAATGAATTATTGGTGGAAATAATCAATATATTTTAAAATTTAAATATAATAATAATTACCTTCCTTGTTTATAACCTGCACTCGTTTATAACTGTACTACTAAGTGACGAAAGTAGAATTTACAACTCTCGTGAAATCACCACACTCGCTTCGCTCGTGTGGGTAAACGTTTCACTCGAGTTGTAAAATGATCTACTTTTGTCACTTGTATAATAAATAACTATTATTTCGTAATACTGCCTTCCTTCTCAACTAAAAACATTAAAACGGCATGTTACCTTTTATAATTACTCCAATAAAAAAAAAAAAAAAAAAAAAAACATTTCCTAACACTTATTTTTCTTTATCGCCGTCAATTAGCAATTTGTTACTGCTGTAGTGAGCCAAGATACAATATTCTGAAGTGTTAAAAAATATCATTTTTTACGAAACTTTTTGGAAGGAAAGCCTATTTTCTACTTGATACATTGGTTAGTTTTTTATGTTGCAGTTAGTCCGTTTTTGTGTGTCAACGTTTGTTACGCTATAGCAAGTTGTACACAGGACATGATAATAAGTAAAATGTCACTTGTTGGACGTCTTCTAAATACAACTTACTCGGGTCAATTCTTGACCAAGTTTGATTATCCAGAAAGCGATTTTTATTTATCCAGCAGCTTTTAAACTAGAAATATTTGGAATAAATATCCAGTTTTAGAGTTTTATTATCGTGTAGCCAATGTTAGTATTGAATTTTTCGAAATATGCATTTAAAAAAATTGCTATCGGCCACCTTTCGTTCTTAATTTCATTATTATTAGATTATTTCTCATAGGGGAAATCATATATTGAGGTTGTACTCAATTTGGTTGATTTTCAAATATTTCTAGAAATACCTATCGATCATACTTAAGTCTGCTCAAACTGTCTTAATACATATTACAGAACTTTAAATTAAATTGCTTAAAGAATTGATAGGTTTGAAAGTTTTCTTAAACGTCCAGCAAGCCGATGGTCCTGCCCTTGTAAGCGAATAACTCTTTTGCTATAATTTCAGAACGCACTGCAATGATTGGATTGACAAACGAAAATATATATAAAATTATCTCTGGGGCTCTTCATTTATGATAGCTTTAAATGTCCGTAGACATAATAGCAAAATATATAAAAAAAAGCGGGCTCGTAAACAGTTGTCGAGAAGAGATTGGAGAGGGGCACTGATAAGAGATTCGCACAGAGCTGTAAATATAAAAATCTTGGCTGATAAGGAAGTCATGCAAGGATCATAAAGCGGCTAAGCTGACACGCCAAGCAGATCTTTAACTCGTTCCTCTGATCAAAATACATGCTAACCCAACAGCGGTCTCTATTCGAGTCACCTTTCCTCCAATGCTATTCCCACTGTAGAAGGGCTCTGTTTGTTTTCTAATTACAAGTCAACACGCGAACGACTCTTTAAATATATCCGAAGAGCGAGATGAATCGGTTCCTTTTGACTATTTTTATTTGTATTTCATCATTAGCTAAAAATACATAAATAAAAGCACAGGAAATAAATCGTTAGACATTCGGAGCTTTTGTGCATTATTTAAAAATATAGATTTTACACACAAACAAACTTACTACACGAAGACATAGTGAAACATATACGCCACCGTATCCTAAACAAATGGCAATCAGAATGGATGGAAGGATACAACCACCTCCGCAGTATTAAAAGTATTATTAAGGAATAGCCATCAAGCCATAGGAGTACTAGACGGGAGGAAGTAGTTCTTGCCAGACTCAGGATCGGCCACACATACCTGACACATAGACACTTAATGACAAGGACAGACTAACCTATATGCAAAACCTCCAGCTAGCACCTAACGATAAAACACATAGAGACAAGCTTCATCCAACGAAAAAGTCTTCTCATACTCTTCGATATGACAGAACTACTAACTGACAGCAGCCAAAATGTTCCACAAATACTAACATATCTAAAACATATAAACATTTACAAATACAAACAGTATAAAACTGAATAGGTCTACAGCATCCTTAAAAAGGAATAACTTTTATTATATTCATTTAGACACAGTAAGGATATGAGAAACACTCAAATATTTAAGAATATTTTCCATAATATATAAATAAAGTACAACCAAGGTGTACAAGAAAGAATAAATATATTATTCTAACTACCCCCTAAAAAGAGATCTTCAATCATCATCGATGTGGGGCACAAACCAAATAAATAATAAAATAAAAATATAGAGGTGTGCTCTTTTTATTTTTCAAGATGAGTGTTCTATTCTCTGCAAGTCGTTCTATTTGATTAGATAAAGTATTCTGCACTGATAACAGCAATTCCTGCAGTACAGTTTCGCACTCTGAATTAGTTTTCTGTCTAGTTAAATTAAGCCGGAATTTGATTTATTTATTTATTTATGGGCATCACGTCAAAGGCGATTTGCCCTTTAAAACAAAAATTGTACAAAGTTAAATAACAAAAGGAAAATAAATAAACATTTTATAAATTAACGTAGTTCTAAATACATGTAACCAGAATATTAAAAAAAAAAACATTGGTGATGAGCATGGTTGGTGAGTGATTAGTAGGAAATGAATGACTGAAAATTGTACTTTTGCTAATGGTTGTCGTAATATTCTCCTTCAGGGTAGCTGTTGATTTTATAAATAGATGAATATATAAAAGTGCCATAATACAAGCAGAAATTTAAAAAAGAAAATTATCTTAACTAAGTTATTAAATTGCATTAACGCTAAAATCTTAATTAAACTTTGTCAAAAGGAGAACGAAGTCAGTGAGGCCTATATTTAGTTGAACAGTGAATGATTCTTAAAGGACTTAAATAATTCAATGTTTTCTAACGGATATAAGTTTTCAAAATCAGTGATATAGATAATAAGTTCAGGGAATAGATAATAAGTTCTCAAAATCAAAATCTAAAAAGCACTTTACACAAAGGACTATTTTTCAACTCTAAAATATTTAATGTGTTTTGACAGTTTAACTGGCAGAACTCTACATCCTTCTGAAAGTAGTAGAAAACATAGAAGGAAATAAACAGTTACAAAACCCGCTAAACCTAAAACAAGTGAAATTGCTGGTTACACCAATTAAATTAATTGTGAATTATATAGCAACAATTGCAGTGTAAAATGCAACAAAGAAACAGATTGGAGGTCGAGGTATTTAAATAGTACACTACAAAATAGCCAATGGAGTACTAGAGTGGATTAAAGTTCCTTTGATTGAAGGGGTTCACGCAACAGACGTGATTTTAAAAACCAGCAGCGCAAGACCTGGATATTCATTGTATTATACTGAAAAAAACTCCTTAGGTCTGTAAAACATTCAAAGGCCGTAATTCTAAAAATAATCGCCAAGATAAAAAAATAATGAAATGGGACGCGTATATTCTGAACAATTATCGCGTGAGGCTAAGCAAGATATATTTGTTCTATTTTTATCCTCAATGCTTAATGTTATATTTTTAACTCTAACAGATCGTTTAAAGAGATTGAAATATTCATAGGACAATCATGAAAGGGCTTATTTCAGTAAATGCCAAGGAAACCTTTGTTTCAAACAAGAGCCAGATATAATTAACATTCCTTTCTTCCACATTCTCAGAATATTACCTTATTTTGACTCAATATACTTTATTAGCAGATTTCCCTTATCGGAAATCAACTATAGAGGTCGTACTCATGGCGTGATTTTTGAAAATTTTCTTCAAATGTACATCGATCCTATGATGACAAAAATGAGGTCCGTTCAAAATTATATATATATATATATATATATATATATATATATATATATATATATATGGCTCTAGCGGTCCCAATTTTTGTTTGATCGTAAGCAAACTCGATGTTTAAACGTTTTATGCAAAAAGACACATTAAGTTCGTTAATGGCTGATATCGGACCGCCAATGGGAGGGGGGGTTTAGAGGGGGGATTTTCGAAAATTCGAAATATCGCCGTTAACATACGTCGGATCAAAAAATTGTATGAAAATAATCTTCTTGCAAATTAAATTTACTATAAATATTGTCCTATACATTTATTCTCTATCTTGAATATTAATCGAGATTTCTGCATTTTTATTAAATTTGGGCCGATAATGGATGTTTCCCGCCAAAAGCTAGTTTGGCCCTTTGCCGCAACTGTTCGGCTCTAGTATGGAGATTTCTCTATTGTTTAACTTCACGTGGGAAATCTGCTTAGTTTACGCAGCCCCGTGTCGGACTTTTTTATATTTCGATACTGTAATAGCGAAATTAAGTTATGTTTAGAAAGAAACCATACTTCAATTATATATTATGAGGTTTTGTTATGCGATTTAAACAACTTTAAAAGTTACCTTGCGCATGGTTTGTAGTAAATAATAAATAAATAAACTTCAAAAAGTTGCGTCTTAAATGGGTCTGTGATTGCCAAAATCTATACCTTTCAATAACATTGGTTTTAATCGTAATTCATGAATACATTATAATAATTTTAATTCATGAGAGTTTCCTCTAAGCTGTGGATACAAAAGTATGCTATTAGAGAAATAGAGAGATGTATTCAGAAAATATTAACACGTTCGCTGCTGCAGTCTATATGTGATATACTCCACCACCATCTGCACCGGTCCCCGGCGTCCGATGTGATGACATGAGGGCAAATGGTTCTTGTCTGCAAAACTATCTTCACGAAGTCGTATCACTCTCACTTTCACTGCTGTCGGCAAGAGTTACAGATAGTGCTTACTCTACTAATTTCCGACCACAAGACATATTATGTGCAACACAACGGTAAATGAGCGAAGGAGAGGCATGGAAAGTAAAACAGATTCAAGTCAGTTCATTTTTGACCAAGTTCTGACTGGAATTAGCATCGGGCGCCGGGGGGTGGTGCCGTACCCAATTCGAGTTTCTCTATTTCTAGACGGTTACGGTCCCCGGCGTCCTATAGTATTTTTCTAGATTAACTAAAGCTACAGGTTCTAGGAATAATTTACATCCAATCCCCATAATAATATATCTCATAATAAGCTTGCTACAGCCTTCGTTTTTTGGAGTAGACTGAAGGAGAGGGGACTCGTCCTGATAGACTTGATGACGATCGGACCCCGGGGACCGATACAGCAGCGAACGTGTTAATTCTTTTCAACTATTAGGCCATTTTTCCCGGTCGACATTATAGATCTTAACCCTTAACTGGTGACGTAAGGGTCAGACATTTTGAGAGAGAATGCTGTTATTCCCAGTACCTTCCCCCCTTCATACACCCTCTCGCTTCAGTGTGTTAACAACTTTTAGTTATCCATCTTCTCAGGTCATTCTGACCCAACCTCACTATTCGTGAAACTTTTTTTTTTGTAGAACATATTTGAAATCGCTCGGACTATAAGCGATTCCCGTTGTTGTGCGGAGACCCAGAGTTCCCTTACTTGCAATGTGACCCAGAGAACCCATTCTTCCCGAGCTAGAGAGGAGTGTCTAGATTGAAAGACTTCCTTGCAGCGTTCCGCACACTGATCAAAGACGTTCTTGGGCCTGATGGATGACAAGTACGTCAGAAGTTGACTAACAAAAAGGCATTTGTCCATCCAGGAGTGACTGGAAGACATCCAACAGCTGCGGAAAGTGTAAAATGCCAGTATACAAGAGAGTATGCTCTATCTACCACACCTATTTGCAGAAAATGTCTAAACCAATAATATTAAAACATTTTTTATAATATTAATACTTTACTATTAATTGAGAAATAAAACAGAATGATTTTAACAACACTTGTTTAATACATAATATTATATATTTTTATGGCAAACATAGAGTGGCGAGTTCGATTCTCGCCTGGGCAAAGGAAATTATTTAGTGATGAAATTCATTAAATAACATCCCGAACCACACCCTGGCTAGAAAAGGGTGATAATCTGTAGACAACCTGTCCCAATTAGCCTGAATTGCAAAAAGTGATCGTTAATAATAAATAATAACAATATTATATTTACTATTGTAAAATATAAAAAAGACTAAGATTCTCATTTTTATAATTATAAGGACATTAAAAATAATCTTACCAATTTAAGAATTTTATCATATACTTAAGTCCTGGTTTAGTTATAATAAATATGATTTTACATTTAAAAAACATTTCTTTCAACGCCTTTTAAGCCCTGGGTCATTCTGACCCGATGTCACCAGTTAAATTTCTCTACATGCACGTCACCAGTAGAGAGTCAAGGATCTTTAACCGCATCCAAGCGAGACTATTGGGATTCGTGATCAGATAAATTCGACGTACAACCCCCGTTATCCGAGAAGGACCGGACTGAAATGTCTCCAGTAGACTGACTCCCATTGTACCAGGAGTTGTAGCAGTTCACATTAACAGCCTGTTTGTGGACAGGAGCTGAGCGAGGCATAGTTGATAGTCTAAGTATATACTGTTTAGACTCCCGCTGATTAGCATTCCGATACCAGTGCGCTCTGCAATCGACCTCGTGGACTAATATTCTGCCTTGGCGGGGATCGAACCTGCACCTATTTTTACCTTTAGCTGCTTATCTCTGGAATATAGTGAGTTGCCAAGCGGTCGTGGTCCAGGCTACGCTGCTTTAATCGGCAGGCACTGAGGACGGAGCGTTGACTCCGAAAGTCCACTCTGCATAATATTAAAAACGTCCGTCACGCAGGGGCTGTGTAAACTAAGCAGATTTCCCATGTGAAGTTTTGCAATAGAGAAATCTGCATACTGGTAATACAATACCACCGTGATTAAATACAAATGGTAATGAGAAATCTTTCAGTTAACTAAAATAAATTCCCAACTGAAACGGTTTCTGAATTGTAAGAATAATTCATATTTTAATAACTCAAATTTTAGTAGTCCAAGAACTAAAGAAGGGGGGGGGGGCAGATGAATAGAACGTATTTGCATAAATCTCACAAAGTAACGAAGGTAAGGTAAGGTTAGAAACGACAGGTAAAGTTAGAAGAAGCTTCTACCTGACCCGAGTAGTGACGGAAATGGCCAACCTAATCCGAACTATACCCGACCACAAACTTCATAAAAATGCAAATATCTCGGTTAATATTCAAAATAGAGAATAAATGTATATAACAATATTTATAGTAAATTTAATTTGCAATAAGATTGGTTCTATACAATTTTCGATCCGATGCATAATAACGGAGATATTTTGAATTTTCGAAAATCCCCCCTCTAAACCCCCTTTCCTCTAGCCCGATTTCAGCCATTAACGAACTTCGTAACGATCAAACACAAATTGCCTCATTTTCGTCATCTCCTGGGTAGGATCGATGGACATGTGAAGAAATTTTTCGAAAATCACGTCATGAGTACGACCTCAATAGCTGATTTCCCTTGAGGGAAATCTACTAAAACAGTAGAAGACTTGGCCATCTTATTGATCCTTTAGCTGCTTAGGTTAACTGCATTAATAGCAGAAGAATACCCCTAGTTTTTGCCCTTTGGTCTCAATGACAGCGATGAGATGGTCACTTCAGCTTTCAACAAAACCGTGAGGCTGGCTTAGGACGCTCTAGGGCTAACAGCCTAACGATTTTCATAAAGGATTCTTAAAAAACAAGCCCGCACAGATTTCCAAAGTGCATGTATAGCACACTCATGGAATTATTTCACCACATACTCTCTATATCTACGTAAAATAACGGAGATATTCGGAATTTTCAAATTCCCCGTCTTTCTAACCCCCTCCACATTCCTGGTCAGATTTTAGCAATAAACTATTACGATCATTAGTTTTCGATGAAACAATTAAATATCGCGTACGATAAAGAACAAATAAACATTTTCTAGTTAAAAACATCAGAGTCTTACATAATATATTGACGTTTGATATTTAACAACATATTTGCAAGTACCTCATCTAGTAAATATCTACTGAAAACAATATCTGATATTTAATCTTCAAATAAAGTGGCTCATATATAACGGAGTATAGTTTATGTGTGATGAGTAGGAGTGGGGGCTAAAAACTAAAAAAGTTCAAAAATCTTAGTTAATATGAAAGATAGAGAATGTATATATATATATTATATATATATCAATATTTATGGCAAATTTAACTTGAAATAAGATTGGTCGCATAAAATATTTTGATATTATACGTCGTATATTCTTAACGGAGATATTTCGAATTTTCGAAATTTCCACTTCTAAACTCCCTTTTCATATGGTTCGATTTCAGCCAATAAATCGACCTTTATGTTTGCAAGAAACGCATATATATCGAGTTTAGTAACGATCAGAAAAACTAGCGACCGCTAGAGCGTTAACAGACAAGTATTTATATATATTAATTTTGAACGGACCTCTTTTTCGTCATCTACTAAATACGATTGATAGATATTTGAGAAAATGTTTTGAGAATCGCGTCATGATCCCAACCTCAATAGCTGATTTCCCTTAAGGGAATGTTGAAGGTTATGTTAAAATGTTGTAGTATATAAAATAAAAGTTTTTAATTAAGCAGCCCCTGAAATTGTCAAGAGTGAAAAAATTTTCGTTACGGTAACTTGTCTAACGAGAAATTATAATTGATTTTATATATATATTTTTTTTTTGTATGAAATCGAAATGAGAGCGAGGGGCGAAAAAAAAAAAGATGAAAGTGAAAACGTGCGCCCGTTTAATAAACCGTTTAGGGGTGATTTGAGAGGCAAAGCATTACGTGAGCTCCAGTTTCACTTTTACAAAGGTCAAAAGGCCGCGTAGCTTCAGAACAAAAACCGTATAAAATGTCAAGCCCTCCGTAAAAGGAGAGAGATAGAGGGAGAGAGTTGGGCTGAGAGGGGAAGATGGGTGAGAGAGGGAGAGAGAGAGAGTGTGTTATTGAGAGAGAGAGAGAGTGAGTGTGTATGTGAGAGAGAGTGTGGGGGAGAGATTGAATCTCAACAGTATTTTTTTCACTTGGTCATAATGAGATTTGGAAAACTGGCGATAGGGAATGAGGTAGGAAGGGCATAGGTGGAACTGCCTGGCGGCAATCAGAGGACTCTTGGAGGGGCAGAGTTTAAAGGGGCTTTTAATTAAACATTTCATCATGGGCTGTTTACTTTGTGACGGAGCCCTGAGTGGGAGATGAAAGGCTCAATCAAGAGAGACCAGGCCTGATTTCGCAATGGCCAATGGGGTCTTTGACCAACTCCACTGTTCTCTGGCCGAGGTGCAAATTAAAAATATCAGGAGCCGCTCCCCTTTTCCTAGTCATATTAATATTCCATCAGACCAATTAAAGCAAGAAATTTTGACTCTTTCACCTATTTTCTCTGAGTGAAAAACGACAGGTACCAAAGACACAGGAGAGACGACCTGAAATCCAATAAGTGTCTCATTTTTCTTTGCTGAACTGTTTTCCTGAAGTATAATTAGCTATGGGGGTTGCTCTCATGTCCTACCCATACTACGCAAAAAGTTCGTCACTCAGGGGTTACGTAAACTAGGCAGATTCCCCACGCGAAGGTTTACAATAGATAAATGTACATACAGGTAATATTACAGTGAATGTTAAGTGAATAAATAAAAACGGTAATGTGAAATATTTCCGTCAATTTACCATAAAAGTTAATAATCTCTATAACGAAAAGCGGCTGAATTGTAAACATTATTATCATTATTTATTAACGTCCACTTTTTGCAACTTAGGCTAATTGGGACGGGTTATCTGCAGGTTACCACCCTTTTCTAGCCAGGGTGGGATTTTAGGATGTTATTTAATGAATTCCGTCACTAAATAACTTCCTTTGCCCAGGTGAAAATCGAACTCGCCACTCTAGGTTTACCATGTGAGATAAAGGTCAACGCTTTAACTCGCATGGCTAACCTGAGCCCCGAATTGTAAACAAACATGCCAGCAAAACTCGTAGTGTTGACTAGAAAGATAGACCGGAAAGATAAACAATTAATGGAATATATCTGAATATAACTTATTAATTTTATTGAAAAAAAAATCTACTAAAGTTAGTGGTGTAATTTGTAATGAATCTGAATCAGTTTTATCTCAATCATTCAAATTTTAGTAATTCCAAAACAAAAGAAGGACGAGGGGGTCAACAGAACGTATTTGCATATATCTCAAAAAGAAAAAGTTCAATGAAACCAGTACTTGGTATTTAACCTTGTAATGAAGTGGTTCATGATATAACACCATATTGTTAATGTGACATGAGTAGAAGTGGGGGTTTGCTGAAGGCTCAAAACTGAAAAATGCAAATATCTTGGTTAATATTCAAGATAGAGAATAAATGTATATAACAATAATTATAGTAACTTTAATTTACAATAAGATTGGTACTATAACATTTTTCGATCCGACGTATGGACATTTCGGAATTTTCGGAAATCCTCCTCTAAACCCCCTTTCCAATTGTCCAAATTCAGCCATTAACGAACTTGATCTTTCTTTTTATATAAAACATTTAAATATAGAGTTTGGTAACGATCAAACAAAAATTGCGGTAACAGACAAATATATATCTATATTCTCTCTCCCTCTCTCTTTTTCTTCCTTTCTCTCTCTCTCTCTCTCTCACTCTCTCTTTCTCTCTCTCTATAAATATATATATAAATATATATATATATATATATATATATATATATGTATATATATATAATTTTGAATGAACCTCATTTTCGTCGTTTTTCGAAAATCGCATTATGAGTACGACCTCAATAGCTGCTAAAATTGACGCTTATATTTGTCACTCGCAGACAAAGGGTCAGAACTCATACACTTTTATTTATTTCTCATTATTAAAATCAACTTGTTTCGCATAGGTAAATACAACCCCTTGTCAGGAGTGTATCTTTACTCACAAAACCAAAGTCAGCCAGTTTCTTTAAGCAAACTTCGTCTGAACTGTAGGAAAGATACAATCTGGTATCATATGCTGGCATAAATCAATATTTGGATACAATCGATATTGCAAAACTATAACATTATAATCGACGTTAGTTGCAATAAATCCTCCAACGAAATGCGTCAATCGTTCAAACTAACTTAAGATATTTTAAAATGATTAAAAAAAAAAAAAAAATTAAAACAGTTTCTGTGATAAGGAGTTTGAAAAAGGTACTTTTTAAATGCCTAATCTCAGTATTTTGTTTAAAAACTTTTTTCTGTATTTCTATATATGTAAGTTCTAGTTTATTATATTTTAGTTGTATTCCTTTTTTTTTTTTCAAGATTCTGACATTTCTTTATTTTTATTTCATTATTGATTACCTTTTATGTCTTATATTATTAACATTTATTTTCACGAATTTAAGGTTTATCTAAAACAAAAAAAAGTTTCATTTTATTTCATATTTCAGTGATTGCATATTATCATGCATAGTATTATTTAGTTAAGAAAACATGTTTCATATACCTCTTTATTAACACTCTTGTGGCACCAAGTTCCATGTAAAGCTATGTTCTAGTAATGTTAATGCTGAAAACAGGACCAAGGAGTGGGCGTTTAGAGCAGGGATCTCCGAACTACGGCCCGAGGGCCACATCCGGCCCGCGGACAGATTTTGTCCGGCCCGCGGAGAGCTAGCATACTTGAAAACTCCTTTTAGAGATCATATTTTTTATAGCAAATTAAATTTAGTTTACTGAAGTATTCTAATTTTATGTTGAATAATTATTAATATGACATCTACATTGATATGGTCATGGGCTAACTACTCATAACATTGTTGTAGGCTTATTGTTATTGTTTTTGTGATAAGTTGGATAAAGAAACACAGAACGTTTTGCGGACTTTAGTCCGATTTGCAGCCTTTTTTAAACGTTGCGTACTTTTTCGGACTTTTTTTTTCATCAGTGGACTATTTCACTTTTTACTACCGGCAACAATGATAATATGGTTTTGGCCCTCGAAACTTACTGGAGTATCCAGTATGGCCCTAAGGCATGAAAGTTTGGAGACCCCTGGTTTAGAGGATAAATGAAATTTACTTCGGATATTTTTTGGCAAATTGAGAAATAATAAATTAAAATTTCCAATAGAAATAACTTATGTACAACCGCATAGGCGATGTATTCAGTAGTACCCTATATTTTACCGGTTAACTCAACATATATTGCTACAACAAAAGTGACATAAAAGGACACATCTTTGGATTTTCAAGTGGTATTAATTTATTCAACTCGTGGAACTTCTAATTTTTTTAAACAAAAATAATTACCGAGGATAATATTTAGACTATGTTCACTCAGTAGTTCGTGACGTATTATAATTAATTGGTGAATATAATTAATTAGTATATATATATAGTATTTACAGACTACATCTGGTAACTGTTGTCTAGAACAGGTATACCTGATTTTCATGGGACCTAAGAAGGGAATAAGAGGGTCACAAGGACATGCAGTAGTTTCCCATTACCTTCTGCATCAGACCATCCAGGAAAATTCCATATACACCAGGCAAGAGTAGAGAAAATCCGATTTTAGACCAGAGTTTTTAGATAGCCAATCTTCGGCAGCCTGCATTAGCTGACTAATGATAAACTATTAGCCAAAATGAGAATGCAGACATAAACTTGTAAGTGAGAATTTAGACAAGGATATATATATATATATATACATATACATACATATTATTCAACTATGTATATGATTCTACTATTTGTCATTTTATATATTTTTTCTTACTCTTTTTCCATTCAAGAATATAACACTTCTAAGGATTCGGTTATGGTTTAAAAACGAAAACTTTTATTATATTTTACTTTCTTTAGAAAATTCAATTACCCAGTCAGGCTTCGTTATCTGGGGATTATTTGCAGGCGCACGCGCTCTTTTTGAATTGCAATATCATTCTTCTGGGAATTTTCCATCCTTATCGCATTCCCTTAATACGGCGGCTGAAAAGGGAAACTGATGAAGGCCTGGTTTAATCCGCCTTTGTAGTTGGAGCGAGGCTTGATGGAAAGCCCTTCCTAAGCCTGCCGTAAAAATGCAACGGGTATCGAAGCCCGTCGATAAGGGATTCAGTGCATATTGGGATTTTTTTTTTTTTTTGCACCCTCAAAAATTAGTTTGGCGGAGAAAAAAATATTATTGGTCCCAGTGTTATTCGAAAATAATATTAAATAAATTCATGTAAATATTTTTCACAAAGGCATACATCACTATCCTAGTCACCAACTAAAGATTCCTAATGGTAATTTAAACAAAAACCCTCTTACAAAAGTTTGTGGTCAGACCATAGGTAAATTCAATAAAGGAATATATTTAAACATGCCTTAGTGACATTCTAATAAAGGATGAATGACTCTCCTTAACACTTTGACTGCGGCTGACGACACGTTGTCGGTTTCGTGAGCTGTCGTCAGGTGATAATAGAAAGTTAAATGGGTGGGGATTGCTCCAGCCTTTCCTAAACCATTCCGTATATGACTCTAGCACAGTGAAAGAGGTCCTTGAGAGAATTGCTTCTTCGCCCCAAGATTCCCTGTTTTTTTTTTAATTGTTTTCGACTATTTTACAAATAGGTAAGTTTGAATGATTATTTTTTTTAAAGTTATCGTTAATAATAATTGCTAATGATAAATACCTATTTATAATATTTAAAATATATAATATTTAAAAAGTAGCTACATGAATTAAAACAACCCTATATTGTTGGAAAAATATAATTTCAAACCCATAAATTCCAAATTGTTTTATATTTTATATATATATGCGAGTTAAAGCGTTGACCTTTATCTCACATGGTAAACCTAGAGTGGCGAGTTCGATTCTTGCCTGGGCAAAGGAAATTATTAAGTGACGAAATTCATTAAGTAACGTCCCCCCTAGATCACCCTGGCTAGAAAAGGGTGGTAACCTGTAGATAACCCGTCCCGATTAGCCTAAGTTGCAAAAAGTGGACGTTAATAAATAAATAATAATAAATAAAAAATCAATTATAAATTACTGAATAATAATTCATCAATCAGTGATCGTGAACAATGTCCTTAATGTTTAATTTTACGGTTTTTTAAGTAAAAATATAATAACTAAAAACGTGAATTACAATATTAGACAACGGCTAGGGAGTATGGTGCTTTCCCGGTGCGGTTGACGAAAACGTGTCGTTTCCGTGAAAAACAATTAAAAAATGATACAATTTATAATATACAATTAAAGTAAAGTAAAACGAAACTAATTAACCAAAAAAAAAGTTTCTGCCCCACTAAAAAATATTGTTGAAAATCTCCGCAGTCAATGTGTTAACAAAGTAAAATAGAAATAGAAGTTGGGAGCCAACTGCTACTTAATAGATGTATAGATAAAAGCTATGAGAATAATAAAAAAATGTTACTACTCTATGCTAGTTTAGTACTTCCTAAGTTACTAAGATAATGTTTATTCTAGATTATGAGAAAATTTAGGATCAAACAGCTTCTTCAATTAACCATCGATCCTACCCAGGTGATGACGAAAATGAGGTCCGTTCAAAATTGTATATATATATATATATATATATATATATATATATTCTGTTAACACTCTAGTGGTAGCCATTTTTGTTTAATCATTACCAAACTCTATATTTAATCGTTTTTTGTAAAAAGAAAGATCATGCTCGTTAATGACGTCCCCCCTTATATATATATATATATATATATATATATATATATATATATATATATATATATATATGTATTTGAATGAACCAAATCTTTTGCTTCTGGGGTGTCAGAATCATAAAATATCTTGCCCTTACAAATAAAACTTAATGGAAATCAGCTGATTGTTTACCTAAATTTGAAGCTTATACCTTAATGGGAAATTCGCTAGTAGCCTCCATAACTATAACCCAATACATTGATGGCCACATCTGATCTATAACGTAATTGAGATTAAAGCCAACTTTTATAGTTACAGTACTCTATATTCATTCATACATGTCTAAATATAACCATCTACATAAATTGCTGTTGATCAAATCCACTTAAATGAAATATTAATTTATTTATTTATTACGTAAACTCTATAAGTATCGAAACATATTTATAATAAATGCTACCAATAATTGTGCTATTGGGATTATATAAGGTGACCTGTGCCAAAATAACTCGCCCATGACCTCGGAAGCTGCACCCACACAATGATTTATAACCACGGCTAATGTAATTGTGATATAACATTTATAGCAGTTAGATATTTTTTATCAAATAATAAATCAACTTTAACTGTGAAAGACGTGTTTCACTCTATTCTCATTAACTGAAACGTAATTGTTGCAGTTGTTACTGATCCTATTGTTTACATTTGATTTTGGTCATTACCTCACAAAAATAGATAATACAGTATTTATCAGGTAAAAAATAAAACTGGTATTAAATGTTTCATTTCTTTTTACAAAGGTTCATAAGATTTGTGCTAGGGATTGTTCGTTATTTCTGCAACTATGGGATAGCCTTTTTTTCCCCCTAAAGAGTCTCGTGATGGAGAATGATATATTCAAGACATTGAGTATATTCCCTAGAAAGATAAGACGTAAGATCACGATGACGGCAAGGCTTAACGGGATGGTGTTTGTGCTGGTATTCACGAGGCATATCGGGGGTGGTGTTTGGTGCTCACAAGGCTTACCGGGATGGTGTTTGTGCAGGCACTGACGAGGCATAAAGGGGATGGTATTTTTGATGGTGGTCACAAGGCTTACCAGTGGCGGTGTTTGTGCTGGTACTCACGAGGCGTATCGGGGGTGGCGTTTGTGATGGTACTCACAAGGCTTACAGGTGGAGGTGTTTGTGCTGGTACTCACGAGGCATATCGGGGGTGGTGATGTGATGGTGCTGACAAGGCTTACCGGGATGGTGTTTGCGCTGGTACTCACGAGGCTTCGAGGGTGGTGTTTGTGCTAATGCTCACAAGGCTTAGGGGGGTGTTGTTTGTGCTGGTGATCACAATGCTTAACGTGGGTGGTGTTTGTGATGATGGTCACGAGAATCGTTGTTAAGGAGCGTTTTCATGCTCGAGGTTACTATTAATATACCGAGGGACACCTTGGAAATTATTAGAGCAGGCTATACATAAAATCTTACTAGAGAGTTACAATTAATCCCACAAGAGACAATTTGACACAATCAGATACTAATGAACGACTGAAGAAATTAAGGATTTTGAAAGGGTTAATCCATGAAAGTAACCGAACTTGTTAGAGTGGCGGAGAGCGAGAGGGTGATAGAGGGATGGCGAGAGAGAGAGAGAGAGAGAGAGAGAGAGAGAGAGAGAGAGAGAGAGAGAGAGAGAGGTGCGAACGGCGTGGTAGTGAAGGGGTGAGTCTTAGAGAACAAGACCCCCACCCCCTTGCAACTTGACACTAGCAGGCATCGCTGCACCAATCTCTTCCCTCTGGCCCTGTTTAATAGTTTTTTCAATCAAAGTCCTCGTTCACAACTTCACCTTCAACTAATTGCTTCCAAACTTAAATTACTTCCTCATGTTTGACAGTTTAATGGCTATATAATGCTAAAGTTGCTTTGGAGCCCGAAGGCCATAAAATCTTTTCGTATTGATTACTAAGGAGTTATTTTTTTTATATCTTTCGATATTAAAGCCTTCAAATGCAACGTTCTTTTAATCTTGTAAAATTCAATCACATAAAAAAAATGTAATACCTGTATAAAATATTCAATTTTATAAAAAAAAGTTCCCAATGGGAGTGAAGTTTTTAATCTTCCCAAGGCTTAATAGTGCCCAACTGATCTAAAAGACGAATATTTCTCTCTAGTGAACAAAACTCAAAAATATTATTTCTAATGCGAGGTTAGCGGCTCAGGTTAGCCATGTGAGTTGAAGCGTTGACCTTTATCTCACATGGTAAACCTAGAGTGACGAGTTCGATTCCCGCCTGGGCAAAGGAAATTATTTAGTTAAGAAATTCATTAAATAACATCTAAAGTCCCACCCTGGTTAGAGAAGTGTGGTAACCTGTTGATAACCCGTCCCGATTAGCCTGAGTTGCAAAAAGTGGACGTTAATAAATAATAATAATAAATAATGCGAGGTTAGGATTCAGGTTAACCATATCAGTTAGAGCGTTGTAATTAATATCACATGGTAAGCCTAGAGTAGCGAGTTGCATTTCCGCCTGGGCAATAAGAACACATTAAATAAATGTGTGTGTGTGTGGAATTCTGAATACTTGTGTAAGATTTTACCAAACTTTTAAATAAATCCATGTTTATTTATTATAAATTATTAGTAATTATAGTTCTATTAATTTTTATCAAATATTTTTGTTTTCTGTCTTTTATCAATTATTCATGTTCTGTTTCTATTTCCTTTTCATGACTTTCCCGTTCAAAGAAGAAGTTGCAGCACTGCTGGCATCCCATACAACCTGCAACTTCAGCTAATAAGATTTGCCCCCACTGCCGACAAAGAACTCTCATCCACTTCTTCTGCCACCGAAAGACGTAGGTGCGTCACATGCACTACTGAGACAGGTGTGCGATGCCTTTCCAGTTACCAGTGTCAAAAATGTAACCAAGCCATCTGTATGAGTCACAAAATACTGCTATACCAACCTTGCTTTACTTCATGCAGATTCCTGACTTCTAGGGACATGGACCTCTCTGATTCTGACTAAGTTTAAAATATTTAAATTACTTTTGTAATTTAATTTAATACTTGAGATGTTTAATATGTTTTTATATATCACATATTTCGGAGCATGTTAAATTTATTTTAATAACTATCTATTTTTTTAAATATTATTTTTTTAATAGATATCCTTTTTTCCTGACGAATCGTTTTTTACTTTAGCACCATACCTCCCCCCTAAGAGCAAATAACAGCTTTTGTATACATACAGCCATTTTCAAGGCTACTTTATAAACTGTGCCTACCAAGTACATTGCGCCCGAAGTCGAGTGGCCAGGAGATGCGCCTGACGAAGGGTCCACTTTTTGCAGCTAAGGCTAATTGGGACTGGTTATCTACAGGTTACCACCCATTTCTAGCCAGGGTGGAGCTTAGCATTTTATTTAACGAATACCGTCACTAAATAAATTCCTATGCCCCAGCGGGAATCATTCCGTGTTTACTATGTGAGATTAAGGCCAACGTTTTGACTCACATGACTAACCTGAGCACCCCTTCATATATGATTACAATGTGAATACACATGATAGTAAAAGAAAGTCCCTCACGCAGGGGCTGCGCAAACTAAGCAGATTTCCCACGTGAAGTTTTACAATAGAGAAATCTGCCCAATAACAAGTGTAGTAGTATGAAATCTCTAAACCTATTCACGAGAGACGAACAGTTACTGAAACGGCGCCCTAGCTCTCTGCGGAAAGTACGGAACATAGCCGACTTCTGCCGACCACACACACAATAGTTCAGAAACGTATCACAGAGGGGAAGGGTCAACATAAAATATTTGCATGTATGTATAATAAAAGTCTCTTGAAAATGATATTAGGTATTTAAGCTTGGAATAATGTGGCTAATTATATAAACGAGTATTGTTTAAGTAACATGAGTACACGTGGGGGGTTTGCTGATGGCTGAAAACGGAAAAATTAAAATATCTCGCTTAAAATTCAAGATACAGAATAAATGTATTGTACAATATTTATAGTACATTTAATTTGCAATAAGATTGAGTCTCTACAATATTTCGATCCGACGCATAATAATTTGAATTTTCAAAAGTCCCTCCTCTAAACCTCCCTCCCACTGGTCCGATTTCAGACATTAACGAACTTGATATTCCTTTTTAAATAAAACGATTAAGTTTTAAGTTTGGTAACGTTAAAAAATAAAAGTCCGTCACGCAGGGGCTGCGTAAACTAAGCAGATTTCCCATGTGAAGTTTTACAATAGAGAAATCTCCATACGAGAGCCGAACAGTTACGGCAAAGGGCCGAACTAGCTCTTGGCGGGAAATTCAAAAATCCGTTATTGGCCAAGATTTAATAAAAATGCAAATATCTAGGTTAATATTCAAGATAGGGAATAAATGTATATAACAATATTTATAGTTAATTTAATTTGTAATAAGATTAGTTCAGTACAATTTTGCGATCCGACTTATTGTAACGGAGATATTTCAAATTTTCGAAATTCCTCCCCTCTAAACCCCTCTCCCCCTGGTCCGATTTCGCCTGTTAACGAACTTGATGTTTCTTTTTTACATAAAGCGACTAAATATCGAGTTTGGTAACGCTGAAACAAACATTGCGACCGCTAGAGCGGTAACAGACAAATATATATATATATATATATATATATATATATATATATATAGATATATATATATATATATATAATTTTGAACGGACTCCATTTTCGTCATCTCCTGGGCAGGATCGATGGATATTTGAAGAACTTATTCGAGAATCGAGTCGTGAGTACGACCATAGCTGATGTCCCTTAGGGGAAAATCTGCTAATATGCCCAGGCCTTTATCAGTCTTATTGATATAATTTGTATTCATATTAGTAATAATTATCATTTAATACTATTACTAAAGTTTCATGTAACATTTTCTTAAGTGTTATCTATTAAAAATAATTCCAATAGAAAGATAAATCTTTAAAACTATTCCTGAAAAGGGCATTAGAAATCTCTTTGAAGGTATTCAATGCATTCTATGGCATAGGTCCTTTTAGTTCTGTGGTATTTAGTTTTGAACTTAAAAGTTTTCCACTCATTTTTCATTTGAATTGAGGTTTCTCAGACAACATCAAATATTAATAGTTTTTCCCGGAATGCATGAACTGTCTGTAGAAAGAAAACCTTAAAAGAGGAACGTGAAGGAAATGTTATAGAAAATATTTTGTTTTTTTTATGTAGAAAGGAAATTATAAGAGCTATATAGAAATAACAAATTTATTTCATTGAAAATAACATTTTATTCAAAACGTTTTGTCCAATTAAATGAAACGCTACAGTTGTCTAAATGATATTGAAGTTCTGAGTGAGATGGAGTTAGATTTTATTAATGGGTTCGAAAAATGTTTAATAGTTTGACTGCTTTTTAGTTGTTTATTTTTTAACTTTCAATACTGAATGGTTTTAACTGAATCCTTCATGAAGCGATTAGTGAATAATTAGTTCCGATCGAAATGATTTGCATTTGACTATTATTTTAGGAAATAACCTTAGCAAGTGCATTGCTGTAGTTGTATTTTTTAATGTGCCATATATTATCTAAGAGATTTACGATATTTTTTTAGTATATTTATTACCCATTTGAAGAAAGGATGAATGAACCAATTATAGTTTGTTTCATAAAAATGCTTACGGAAGCTTCTTCCTTTCCTCTTTCCTTCCTTATGAATAAAAATGACAGTAAACCTTTTCAACTGGTCAGTGAATTAAACTAGTTTATAGTCTATGTTGTAGGAATATTTGAATGAATGTTATTTTACCTTTAGGTGCATTGAAGTCTTGATCCCGAACATAGATCTTCCATCATTATGGGGGGGATTCTCTTAAAGGGATTGTTCATTGTAAAGGAAGATTGATAAGGTGAAATAAAAAAAAAATTCGGGAAGAAAGAATCACGAAGTAACTCCGTGTAAAACTTGGCTGTTTTCAGACCTGCTGAAATTGCTCACACGAAGAAAAAGTTTTCTCAAATTATAAATTCCATTTCACCATTACTGAGATCATCAAGTCAGCAAGAGTTAGGATTCATTTAAAACCAAAGGAGTGTTATACGCAAAAATTCCAAGAGGAATCTTGGGACACTAGTAATTCCGTTTTGTTAATCCAAATTGTGTTTCAACGTGACATACTTTTACTGAAGGTAGTTCAACGTGGAGATGTCATGAGTTGAATCGGCTGAGATTTAAATCTTGTGAACATTTTTTTTTTTTTAATTTATCCTGAAAACTATAAATGTGGTCAAACTCAGTTTTGACCTTAAATGGAGGAAAATATATTATCAGAGAAATCATCAACAAATTTGGATTTCCAATTAAGACTCATAGAATCCCGGAATAAAATGAAACGTATGTGTTTCCATTAAATCTTGAAAAATATTTTTGTTTTATAAAAAAATGTATAAATATGACGTAAATTAATTGTTTTAGAAATTATTACATAGTATCTATACTTGTATAATACATTCATAATAAATTAACTCAAATTCCACGAATACATTTTATACATTTATGAATTCAATTATTTTATATAATAAATAAATTTCGTTAACAATCTCAATTACACTCAAAAAATATTTAACGTGCATTTTAAATTTATTTACATGCTTTTTTATTAGTTTTAGAATTATTAAGTGATGACACGGTTTAAAAATGATGAGAATCTTTTCTCTGCCTAAACAGACAATTTACCAGATAATAAATTATATTTTACCGATTTTTATGACTAACAACTGAAGTTGTGTATGAAAACATCCTACATGCATGAAGTGGTTTTATTTATCACTTAAAAATAAAGTCCGTCACGCAGGGGCTGCGTAAACTAAGCAGATTTCCCACGTGAAGTTTTACAATAGAGAAATCTGCCTAATAACAGCCGTAGTAGTAAGTAACCTCTAAATCTTCTCACGAAAGGGACGAATAATTACAAAAACGGCCGCCAGAGCTCACGGCGGAAAGTCCGAACATAGCCACTGCTGCCGAGCACATGCAGAATACAAATGCAAATATCTCAGTTAATATTCAAGATAGAGAATAAATGTATATAACAATATTTATAGTAAATTTAATTTGCAATAAGATTGATTCTATAATATTTTTCGATCCGCCGTATATTAACGGAGATATTTTGAATTTTCAAAACTCCCCCCCCAAAACCCCACCTCCCACTGGTACGATTACAGCCATTAACTAACTTGATCTCTCTTTTTACGTAAAACGCTTAAATATGAAGTTTGGTAACGATTAAACAAAAATTGCGACCGCTAGAGCGTTAACAGACAAATATATATATATATATATATATATATATATATATATATCTATATATATATATATATATAGATGTATATATACATATATATATATATATATATATATATATATATATATATTTATATATATAATTTTGAACGGACCTCATTTTTGTCATCTCCTGGGTAGGATCGATGGACATTTGAGGAAATTTTTCAAAACTCGCGTCATGAGTACGACCACAATAGCTGATTTCCTTTAAGGGAAATCTGCTAAAAAATAAAAGAATATTTTTTAAAATTGATTTAAGTCAATCGGGCACTGTTTTCACCGAATATTTATATTATGCTTGGGCATTTGAAAATTATTCCTGTATCTTGTATTATTATTGTGATTTATACTATTCCAGCAAAAGAAGTTTTCTTTTGTTGGACACACATATATTGACGGAAAAGAGACTATTTGTGAGTCCTTAAAAAGAGGCCGTCAGGAGTCTGTCGAATTAACATAAATTATATTGAACATAAATTATACTCAAATGCTCTTCTAGAAGTTGAGTAATGAAATGATCCTGGTGTGTTTCGGGCGACAGACCTTAGCGAAAGAAATGTTGGAACTTTGAGAGGAAAAACATTCGATGTTATAGCCTGTAGGATGAATCGTTAGCATCTCCATAGCACTCCTCCATAGCCATTTCAAAAATAACTTTATCCGTTTTATGAATGAATGAACATATATCGCAAAACCCATTATTAGCAGATTTCCCCTAAGGGAAATCAGCTATTGAGGTCGTACTCATGACGCGAGTTTCGAAAAAATTCTTCAAATGTCCATCGATCCTACCCAGGAGGTGACGAAAATGAGGTCCGTTCAAAATTATATTTATATATATATATATATATATATATATATATATATATATATATATATATATATATATATATGTCTGTTAACGCTCTAGCGGTCGCAATTTTCGTTTGATCGTTACCAAACTCGATATTTAAGCGTTTTATGCAAAAATAAAGATCAAGTTTGTTAATGGCTGAAATCGGACCAGTGGGAGGGGGGGTTTAAAGGGGAGGATTTTCTAAAATTTGAAATATTTCCGTTACTATACGTCGGATCGAAAAATTGTGTATAATCAATCATATTGCAAATAAAATTTACTATAAATAATGTTATACACATGTCTTCTGTATCTTGAATATTAACCGAGATATTTGCATTTTTCTGTTTTCAACTTCTGAGATGAGATCGGCCAACTTCGGGTCTAGTCGTGAGTTTCCGTCAAGAGCTAGTTTGGGCCGTTCCCGTAACTGTTTGACTCTATTCTGAAATTTCTCTATTGTAAAACTTCACGTGGGAAATCTGCTTAGTTTACGCAGCCCCTGCGTGACGGACTTTTTTTTTTCTTATGTATATGTATCATAATCTCATGATAAACGTTAAACACTTCTGCACATTCACTCTTTAAGGAAATTTCAGTCAGGCTATGAAGTACTGCACCTTTTTAGTAGATTTACCCTAAGGGAAATCAGCTATTGAGGTTGAACTCATGACGGAATTTTCGAATTTTTTCTTCAAATGTCCAAAGATCATGCCTGAAAGCTTAGAGGATACAAGGAAGAGATGTAAGTCCACAAGAGATACGACCTGTTGTTACTTCGCTATTAATGCCAAAGTGGTGGCAGGACGGACAAATCCTGTCTTGTTCACTGAAAATAAATCCGCTAATGTGTACCGATTATGCTCTGGTTTAATGAGTAGAATAATATCTTTAACCATACTGCAATGTATTAAATTCAGAAGAGTGCTTGTTGAACTGAAAAGACAATCTTCATTCGCCAGAAATACGCGCAGAAAGACATAGCTACGTCTCCAGACCTCAAAGGACCGTAAAAAAAATATTTATCTGAAGCGCAGTCTTTTTTAACCCTCAATCGGGCGCGTCAAGAATATTCCGCCATCGGGCGCGTGTATCTCACAGATCATCCTCAACCGTTTTTACGGAAATACAGTTTTTTAATATATATTTTGCACTAAAATGTTCAGCGTGTGATTAGAAACCATAACAGAGGAAGTATTTGTTTGAAAGAAGTAAATAATTTTTAAAATTGATAAGTATTATAATATAAAGAAACGGTGGACGATAAGTTTTAAAATATAATTAAAAAACACAAATATCAAAAGGAATTGTTTAAATGCACATGCCTTTATTATACATATTTCATTTCAGTTTGTGAACAATATAAAAATATATCTTAATATAACTTCAATCAAAAATAAGTAGCACGAAATCACTTTTAGATAAGATTTAATGAAAACCATAAAAAATTTTTAAAAATACCAGTTTAATTGTTGTTTCTTTTGCAGAGCTGCATTAAAATTAGGACAAAGCATGGAACTATGTTGTTAATAAATTTTGTTTTTGCAAATCTCCCAAAAGTAATTAGTACACCTACATTTATTTTCAGTTTTGCTTGGTTCACATCATTTTCTTTTGTTCTTTGTTGCGGAGGGCCTCTTTTTATGCTGTTCTGTATGTGAGTTCAATGTATGGTCCAATGAGCTAGTGTACTCTTATGAGTCTCTATAGTCTTAAAGTTTCGTCCTTAGTTCGGTTGGTAAA
Organism: Riptortus pedestris; assembly: GCA_019009955.1. Taxonomy (NCBI): domain Eukaryota; kingdom Metazoa; phylum Arthropoda; class Insecta; order Hemiptera; family Alydidae; genus Riptortus; species Riptortus pedestris. Next base: position 163,085,881 of record CM032229.1, on the reverse strand, counting down.
CGTCTACTATTGTCACTGCGTCGTGCAATATATCCTTGTACAAGTTCTTCTGAAAGCGCATGTTTAAGCAAAATAATAGAATAATAGGTTATTATGATTCCATCTAATAAAGAGAAACTTAATTGGTGTACATATTTATTAAATACAGATTTCAAAAAAACTTACAAGATCGGGCGCGTGGTATCTAGGAGATAAAATTTAATGACAGGTGAAACTCACGACTCCGTTAAACACAGTGACTCAACATACCTTGAGGGGAAGTTCTCTAAAAAACATAACTCGAAGCACTACAACACCACTCTATGCTAGGAGGTGTGGCAAATATTTTTCTTGAAATGTGTATCTGAGAGATACACGCGCCCGACGGAGGGTTAAACGAAAAAAATGAAGGGACGTGAAAAAAGTTTGTTCCTAAACATAATCAGGTGTAGCTTCAAATAAATTTCATTTAGTTGTAGACGTAAAACATCGACAGAAATAAACTAAAAAAAAAAAATATATTTTATTTGAAATATAAATTTATTTTTTGGGAGGGTGAAATATTGAGAGAGATAAAGAGAGAGAGAATGAGTGAGGAGAGCGGCCATGTTTGCTCCGGTTCTGAACAATCGATAGAGAGAGGTGAGGCCGTGCACCCTCATTACGTGTGTCTGGGGGTACTTACCCCCTCCCTCACCTACATACAGTACTACACACATCACTCAACTATGGGGGGGCTCCCATTGATCTATCCCCCTTCATTTATGAAAATACCCCCTTCTCCCTCGTCCCAAACATTCATTATATTTTTGCCACTATTAGCCCTCGCCGGCCACTCACACAATCTCTCTCTCTCTCTCACACTCACTCTCTCTCTCTCTCTCTCTCTCTCTCTCTCTCTCTCTCTCTCTCACCCACTCTCTCTCTCTCTCTCACTCTCTCTCACACTCTCTCGCTCTCTCTCACCCTCTCTCTCACTCCCCCCCCCCTCTCTCTCTCAGCCTCTATCTCTCTCTCACGCACGTTCTCTCTCTCTCACTCTCTCTCTCTCTCTCACTCACTCACTCTCTCTCTCTCTCACCCTCACGCACTCACTCTCTCTCTCTCACCCTCTCACTCACCCTCTCTCTCTCTCACTCTCTCTCTCGCTCTCTCTCTCTCTCTGTCTCAATCTCTCTAGCACTCTCTTTCTCTCACCCTCTATCTCTCTCTCTCACTCTAACTCACTCTCACGCACTCTATCTCTCTCTCACTCTCTCTCACACACACTCTCACGTACTCACTCTCTCTCTCTCTCTCTCTCACACACATATACACACACTCTCTCTCGCTATCTCTTCTCTCTCCAGTAGCCTATATAAAAAGGAGATCCTCTAATAAAATATAAAAACTTTTTCCCCTTTGAAATTAAGTTAAAACTTGTATCCAGCCTAATTTTGCCATTTATGTGGTACTGCGATTCGGTTTATATAGACATCACATCTACAGACGACATTAAAATTCAGAGAGCATTTAATTGAACTATCAGGCATATATTCAATGCTAAGAGAGATGAGCACATTACTTCGTACATTAAAGCTCTTGGATGGCTCACTTCTAAGGTGTATCGGCGCTTAAATATATTGTGTCTTGCAAAGAAGATTCTGGATTTTGGAGTGCCCAGAAATCTTTATGAACATTTCATTTCTGTACATAGAGAAAGACTGGTAAATAATTTTGAACAGGCAGCCTGCAGAACCAACATATATCGCCAGTCTCAGATGTTGCTGCATAAGCGTTAAATGCTATTCCTAAAGAAATAAAAGCGTTGTCATCATTCCGAATGGCCTGCATTAATATTTTTCTACCGACCGAGATGGGGATATGACAAAACCATTTTTATATTAGTTTTAATTTCTTATATGTCTACCAATAAATAATTAGTATATCATTTCTATTTAGACTAGACCTAATTTTTAAATAGTATAGTCGTAATACGCTTGTATTTCTATAGTCAGTAACAGAGAACCACTGGTCATATGACAATAAAGCATTTCTCTCTCTCTCGCTCGCACAAACCCACTTTCTCTATTTCTCATATTATGGCGGATACGTTCTTATAGTTTTACGAGAGGACGAACTACTTTTGATTTTATTAAACCTGGTATATTTAGAGACATGGGTTCGATTCTCTAGAGGTCAAAATGAATTTATTTGCTGTTCAGTAGACTTCTTCGGTGCGCCACATTTTCCTCGGCTATCTGCTCCAGCGGTCTCTTCGTCACATTTTAAAGCACAAATTTTCGGTAGTTCTTTTTGGCTACCTTCTTCATCCTATGCGTCAACGGTACTGTTCGTTTGGTTAGGCCAAATTCCACAAACTATAAAGATTTATTTATTGACGAGCTCTCTAAATAAAATCCTGCGTCACATCCCGTCTATAAAAAGGTGGCAACCTTGTAGACAACCTGTCTGAACCATTTTTAAAAACATTTCAAACAGTTGTTACACCATCTTTCATATTGCACCTCAAGTCACGTTTTTTAGTCCTTTACGGAAACCCACGTACCTTCGTTATTTACGACATGACATAATTAATTAAACGATGTTGGGTATTAGAAACACTGAATGAGCTGAGCTGTGATAATAACTATTATATGGATAAAACTTAAAATAAACTACTTGTTCAAAGTTATTTACTACTATTATTACTATCAAAATCAACATCCAATATAAATTACAAGTATTCTCAACTAGAGAGTTGACGAATCAAAACTCTCAACTCTTTTATTGCAAATATATTTCTTAAAGTGGCTTCCTTTTACTCTGAGACATCCAAATAGTCGTAAAGTTGTTCAAAACTATCTCTTAGAGAGTAATAAAGTCTCTAGTAAAGCTACTTACCCTGAATATATATGAAAGAAAGTCACTTTCCTTTATTTCATATTCGGGGAGAAAATAAATTAAGAATTTTATATTGCACAAATAGTGCAAAAGCTACAATCAAGAGAAAAAAAATTGTTAGATTCTTACATAATTACTCTTCTGTATTTTATGGCATTTTAATAACCTATATATTCTTAGGCAATGCCATTATAAATAGCTACTTATATAATTTTGTAGTTTATTGGCTATCATTATTTTCAGTATTGCTGATATTACAATTTCAATCTAAAAAAAAAAAAAACATGCATGATATTTCACACCATTTTTCCTATTTTAAGACGATGTATCGTTGTTAGTTACATTTCCAAAACGTCTTTCACGCAGGGACTGTGTAAACTAAGCAGATTTCCATATTGAAGTTTAACAATTGATAAATGTACATAATGGTAACAAACTACCACCGTCAATATCCAGTGAATAAATACAAACGATAAGACACCACCCGGCGGGAAGCGTCTGAAAAGTAAACAAACAGGTGCGCCAACTTCTCACCCGAAAGAAAAACAATTACTGAAATATATCAGAATATAACATATTAGTTTTATGGAAAACTATTTAATATATCTGGTACTGTAATTTATAATGAATTAGAATAATTTTTATCTCAATCAATTAAATTTTAGTAGACCATGAACTCAGGCAAGGAGGGGGTCACCAGAACATACATAAATACATGTATTTGCATTTATCTCGTATGATAAAGATCTCTTGAAATCAATATTTGGTAATTAAGCTTCGAATAAAGTAGTTTACTAGATAATAGAGTATTGTTTATGTAACATAAGAAGAAGTGGGGCTAACGGCTGAAATCTGAAAAATGCAAATATCTCGGTTAATATTCTCCCTTCCCACTATTCCGATTTCAACCATTAACTATCTTGACCTTTCTTTTTAAACACACACACACACACACACACACACACACACACACACACACACACACACACACATACATACATACATATATATATATATATATATATATATATATATATATATATATGTATATATATATATAATTTGGAACGGACCTCATTTTCGTCATCTCATGGGAAGGATCGATGGACATTTGAAGAAAAAGTTTGAAAATAGTGTCATGAGTACGACCTCAATAGCTGATTTCAGTTATGTGAAATTAACGAAAAGTGCCACGATATGATGTTGCACGTGTGTTCGTGCCTATACGTGCCGTATACGCATCACAATAGTTCTGCACTGCAAAATAACTATATAAACCGTTTAAAGTGGTTCAAACCCATTGTCTTACAATTGAACACATATTTGGCGAAAGATGATGTCTGATAATGATTTTCTTCTTTCCGATTCGTATTCATTATACCTCAACACTTAAAAAACAACATTTCTGTTGAAGGGAGAAATTTGATGGAGAACAGTGTATTTGGTTTGAAAGTATTCTCTCTTTCTCACACAAAACGCTGAATTTTGAATTTCATAAATATCATTTATATTTTAGCTTGGGTTTTATGAGCGTTTATGAGAAACTCGATATTTAGCCGTATTTATGTAATACGAAATATCAAGTTTGTTAACGGCTGAAATCAGAAGAGGGGGGGGGGTTAGTAGGGGAGAATTTTGAAAATACCCAATATCTCCGTTTCTATACGTTGAATCGGAAAAGTCTATAAAATCAATCTTATTGATAATTAAAAGTACTATAAATATTATCCTATACATGTATTCTCTATCGTGAATATTGACCGAGATATTTGCACTTATTAGTTTCCAGCCTTCAGAAAAACCCCACATCTACTCATGTTACATAAACAATACTCTGTTCTATAATAAACCACTTTATTTGAATCCTAAATACCAATTATTGTTTTAAATAGACTTTTATATTACAGGAGTAGGTATAGTAAATGATTTTCATTAAAATTAATATGCAATATTCAGAAGAATTTCAGTAATTGTTTTTCATTCCGTTGAGAAGTTAGTTGGCAAATCTGTTTGTTCCCATTCCAGCATTCCAGACGCTTCCCGTCGGGAGATTATTAACATTGAATTAAAGATTTCTTATTACCGTTTGTATTTATTCACTCAATGTTCATAGTGCTTTGTTACTACTATGCAGATTTATCGTTTTATTGTTAAACTTTACTGGGGATATCTACTTAGTTTACACAGCCACTGCGTGATGGACTTTTCTTCGCACAAGCACCCGTTTTCCCCAGACACTAAAAAGTTTAACTTGTACGCTCATCAGTAAAAGTTATTATTATTAGATTATTCATAAGAGAGGCCACAACTATTAAAAAAAATACAATAGTCTAAGATTGATAGCTTTTTGAATCGCTAAATAATAAATACTTTTTTCTGTAATCGTTGAATAATGGTAACATTATTAAACTGAAATGAGTGAAGAAAGTGAAACATTTTGCAATAGAGTGAAGAAAGTAATCACTTTCTTCACAAGTGAAGAAAGTGAATTGCCTTCTTAATTAGTAATAAGTATAAATTAAAAAATAATTTGAAGTTGGAAATTAAATGCTTTTAAATGTTTCTTAACATTGTAAGAATTTATTTTAACAAAATAAATTGAAATGTGAATGAATTATTGGTGGAAATAATCAATATATTTTAAAATTTAAATATAATAATAATTACCTTCCTTGTTTATAACCTGCACTTGTTAATAACTGCACTACTTCACAATCATCACTAGTTGTTTTATAACTATGCTTATAACCTTTCACAACCATGCTTATAACCTACCAACAACATACCATAATCTTCACAACATCCTAATTTTGTTCATATTCTGGTTAGATCTGATCATGTATTACAGGATTACAGAAAAAAAATAATATTACACTCGTGACGAAAGTAGAATTTACAACTCTCGTGAAATTACCACACTCGCTTCGCTCGTGTGGGTAAACGTTTCACTCGAGTTGTAAAATGATCTACTTTCGTCACTTGTATAATAAATAACTATTTTGCTACGTCAGACCGTGGAAAAGCACAAAGGTTTTCATAATGAAATGTAGAAATTCATGCAGATGTAGGCGACGAAGAATTTAATAATAAACACATTAGAAATTGTTGTGGAATAAATATTGAATAGTATAATTACTCTCTTCGAAGATAAACACTCAGTTCTTTGAATTCAAAAGAGTTATTAATTTTCCGAGTAAGTCCATTTAGACTCTTACCATTTTTATTTTCCGGGAACTCCATGACCTTTACTATACATTATGTTCAACACGAGGAAATCGAGGTCAATTTAATAAAAAAAATATCTGGGAATTTCTTTGGAAATTTTCCCCTTTTAAAAAAGTGGATCTGTTCCTCCCACAAGCTCCATGATACATCAAATAAATTTCACTAGAAATGAGGACATTCTCCGAAATCACTTCAGGTGTTCATTGAATTGAACTGTTGGTTGAATTCTGTGGCTGCGATAAAACAGTTCCAAGAATCAATCTTTGTTGCTATTTTTTTTAACTCCAGGGAGAAACCAGACGCAAAATCAATAAATTAACATGCTTTTATTAGATGATCGATTCAAAAAATGCATAACTCAACATAATGTAATTGAATTGGAAATGTAATGAATTGCATTAGTGGAACTTTTACAGATTTCCCCTAAGATTGTGTAGAGCCAACCATTGCAAATTAAATGTACCATAAATTTTGTTATATACACTTATTGCCTATCTTGAATATTAACCGAGATATACCTATGCATTTTTCAGTTTTCAGCCTTGAGCAATCCCCCGCGTGTACTCATGTTACGTAAACAATATTCTCTTATATAATAAACCACTTTATTTGATTCTTAAATACCAAATATTTTTTTTAAATAGAATTTTATATTACCGGACTAGATATAGTAAATGGTTTTCATTAAAATTAATATGCAATATTCAGATAAATATCAGTAATTGTTTTTCATTCCGTTGAGAAGTTGGCAAATCTGTTTGTTTTTAATTCAGACGCTTTCCGCTGGCAGGTTGTTAAAATTGACTGAAAGATTTCTCATTACCGTTTGAATTTATTCACTTACATTCAAGGTGGTGTTAAGTATTACCAGTATATAGATTTATTTAATTTAAAACTTCACGTGGGAAATCTGCTTAGTTTACGGAGCCCCTGCGTGACTATATTGAGAGATTATGGTAGTCGTTGTTCGTACTTCAAGGGTTATGTAGGATGACGGAGGCATTTCAAAAAACTATTTAAATAATAAAAAAACCGTAAATAATATAAAAATTCACATAATGTAATAAATTATGTATATAAAATTATAAATAACGAAAAGTTATGTACCATATAAATGGTTAAATAACAAAAAAAGTAATATATATATATATATATATATATATATATATATATATGATCTTTATAGTTGAATTAAAAGAGTCCCCAAAAACCAACTTTCTTACGCCTCAAACATTATTCATATTGCCCTACATATTTCCTGGTTTACTACCATGTCTTCAGCTGATTATATCTTCTGGAATCTCAGTTTCAACGACCTCCCCAATGCGGAAGTATATACAAATTTTCCGATCGGTGTGTTTAGGCCCTCTAAATGTTTAATTAAACTAAGAGTATTTATTTTAGAAGCCAGATTGATAATGTGTTTGACTGGGCCTGGGAGTGTGCAATTATTAGAGATAAGACGTAGCTTATTGACTCGACAAAATAGGCCGGTATTGGCTAATTATTGTGAAACGGAAATCATTGCTCTAACAATAAGAGACCGTTCTGATTAATTACTTTGATTCAATTGACTTCAATCAGGCCACCTCGAGCTACATTTCTCCACTACAACATAGATAGATACCCATTGGCTGTATTACAATATAGTAATTAGTCCAATCCATAAACGGCATGAAATTACATTTATTGATAAAGTACCTGATAGCTGATACAAAATGTACAAATAAATGTGTAGTGTTGAGGGATGGATGTTCTGGATCCAGAACTTCATGAAAAGAAAGATTAAATAATTATTAAAAATCATATTTATTTCTCTACTACTGTTTCGGGTCCATATAACAGAACCTTACCAGGAGAAACTACAAAACAAATGGGCTACACTAAAGTAACGGCTACATCTTTCTATAGGATCTTTCACAAGCTGTGATAGCCAGAGAACGGCTTACAAAGCATGGGGGTTCGTCAGCTTAACAGTTTTAACCCTTGGTCGGGCGCGTGATCTCTGAGATACACAGTTTCTAGAGAAATATTTGCCACTCCTCCTAGCAGAGTTTGGTGGTGTACTGCTTCGAGTTATGTGCTTTATAGGTCTCCCCCTCAAGGTCAGTAGTGTGAATATACAGAGGCCTTATTATGTAATCGTATTTTATAACCTGTGTTTCCTATAGCTGCTGCTGCACCGGTGGTCCCTGTCTCAGTTTTTGATCCTTCTGTGTAGGCAAATGACGAATTTTGATTGTTGCTAATGGTTGAATTAAAAATATTTTTATAAAATTTAGAAGAAGGAGGTTCAGATGTCTTGTACTTTGTTAAAATAAGATCACTACTCTTTTCTCACTTAGAATAGAGTAGTGATTTGTTTTTCAGACAATGAATTTTGGCATCACAGAGTTTATGAGCCTGGATTTCCAGGCCATGCTCGTTACTATTAATTATTAGATTAAAATTAAAACTTTTGGAAACTCCCAAATATAAACCTGATCGTGGTCTTCAAACTCCAGATTCCTATCGTTTGGCTTCGAACGTCCTAAACCGTTGCATAAGTAGCTCATATTGAATGATACCCGATCCACGATAAAATGCCCCCACGACAAGCTATTTACGGAAGGTATATCGGCCAGTCAATTGGCTACTTAATTAGTCCAATGGCTGTGATCAGTTGGTTCGTCGAATTTAAAACAATGGTGGCCAGAACTGCTTCTCCTCTCCCCGGCCCGTACGGACTGAATAGTAGTAGTGCACTACCTCGAAAACTATTGACAACTTCGGAAATGCAGTTGATTTACAGCCAACAGCCTAATTAACAAACCAAATTAATGGTACAATGCCTTCCGAGATAAATTCGTCAACTTTACTGCAAAATAGTGCTGCCCTTGGCTAATAAAGGCTCATAGAACTATTTACTATATATCATTATCAATCAAATTTTAGTAGTCCAAAACCTTAAGATGGGGGGAGGGTTACCTGGAGATATTTGCTTGTATCTCGTATAATAAAGGTCTCTTGAATACAATTTTTTGTATTTAAACTTCGAATAGTGTGATTTATTATGTAGCAGAGTATTGTTAATGTAACATGAGTGGAAGTGGCGGTTTGCTGAAGGCTGAAAACTGAAAAATGCAAATATCTCGGTTAATGTTCAAGATAGAGAATAAATGTATATAACAATATTTATAGTAGATTTAATTTTCAATAATATGTGTTCTATACAATGTTTCGATCCGACGTATAGTAAAGGATATATTTTGAATTTTCGAAAATCTTCCCCTCTAAACCCCCTCCCACTTGTCCGATTTTCGAACCAGAATGTTATAGAATCAGTCTTATTAAAAATCGTGATGCAGTGCAATTGTTCTTCTATACATTTTTTAGTAGCTCAAATATTAAGTGTGTTGCTCTTACTTAGGGAAATAAGCTATTGAGGTTGTACTCATGACGCGATTTCCCTAACATTTCCTCAAATGTACAATGATCCCACCCAGAAGATGACGAAAATGAGGTCCGTTCAAAACTATATAAATATATATATATATATATATATATATATATATATATATATATATATATATATATATTTGTCTGTTAACACTCTAGCGGTCGCAATTTTTGTTTGATCGTTACCAAACTCGGAATTTAATCGTTTTATGTAAAAAGGAAGATCAAGTTCGTTAATGGCTGAAATCGGACCAGTGGAAGGGGGGGTTTAGAGGGGGGATTTTTGAAAATTCGAAATATCTCCGTTACTATACGTCAGATCGAATAATTTTACAGAACCTTTCTTATTGCAAATTAATTTTGCTATAAATATTGCTATATACGTTTATTCTCTATCTTGAATATTAACCGAGATATTTGCATTTGTATTCTGCATGTGGTCGCCAGTAGGCTATGTTCGGACTTTCCGCCGAGAGCTCTGGCGGCCGTTTCCATAACTAATCTTCCCGCGTGAATAGGTTTAGAGGTTAGGGTAACTGTTTTGGGGCTTTAAACTTCTTGGTTATTACGACATAAATAATTTTTTTGTTTTCGAGGTGTCTTACTACTACAGTTGTTATTAGGCAGATTTCACTAGTGTAAAACTTCACGTGGGAAACCTGCTGAGTTTACGCAGCCCCTAAGTGACGGACTTTTTATATTTTTTGTTTTATTTGTTCTACCTTTAACTGGTATATTACTAAGGTTTTTGTATTTGTTTAATATTTTAAATAATTTTGATTGCATGTTTTAGCAGATTTCCCTTAAGGGAAATCAGCTATTGAGGTCGTACTCATGACGGAATTTTCGATTTTATCCTTCAAATGTCCATCGATCCTACCTAGTAGATAACGAAAATGAGGTCCGTTCAAAACTGTATATATATATATATATATTTGTCTGTTAACGCTCTAGCGGTCGCAATTCTCGTTTGATCTTTACCAAACTCGGAATTTAATCGTTTTATGAAAAAGGAAGATTAAGGTCGTTAATGGCTGAAATCGGACCAGTGGGAGGATTTTTGAAAATTCAAAATATCTCCGTTATTATGCGTCGGATCGAAATATTGTATAGATTCAATCTTATTGCAAATTAAATTTACTATAAATATTGTTCTATACATTTATTCTGTATCTTGAATATTAACTTAGATATTTACATTGTTCAGTTTTCAGCCTTCAGTAAACCCCCACTTCTACTAGTGTTACATAAAGATGCTCTGTTATATAATAAAAGATATTAATTGAAGCCTAAATACGAAATATTGTTTTCATTGAGCTTTTACTTTGTGAGATATGCAAATGCATTCTGTTGATCTCTCCCCGTCTTCTTGGATTACTCAAATTTGAGTGACTGAGATAACTGATTCTGATTCATTACAAATTACAGCACTAGCTTTAGTAATTAGTTTTCAATAAAATTAATATGTTATATTCAAATATATTCCATTAATTGTTTGTCTTTCCGGTCTATCTATGCAGCACTACCTATCTAGGTTTGCTTGCATGTTTGTTTACAATTCAGCCTTGTATTGCACATTTACTGAGCATTCACGGTAGTGTTACCTGTATGTATATTTATCTATTGTAAACCTTCACGTGGGAAATGTGCTTAGTTTACGCAGCCCCTGCGTGACGGACTTTTTCATTTGGTTTTTGTGTATGTCAAGAAGCACTAAAGATGGAGAGGTCCCTCTGAAAGTGCACTTTGCCTAAATAAAACGCATTGTAGAAGAAAACAGGCCTACATCCAGATTAACCAAATGTCCACAAGGTTTTCCTATAATTATTATGGAGTATTCACAATCAAATGTATTCTGAAGCTTATTAGATACTTATGAGCCGTCCTTCAAAGCCGTTTCTCATCAGTAGATGAATTGGCTGACAGACTGTAGCTTAGCTAGCTAGCTGACCCTTGTCAAGGGATCATTCCGATATAACTGCTCCTTCCTAGCGTTTCAATAATTTCCACAAAGCCAAGTCCCAGATCAAAAGTACTGACGTTAAACTTATTTACTTATTCAAACCCTTCACGAATTAAAATCTGACCCGGAGCTGTACAGTAAGGGAAGTTTCGGCCCCATTTATATATTAAAAAGTTGATTAATTTATTAAATAAGAGGCGTTTCCACAGTATGAATAGAAATGCAGGTGACGTCGCCAGAGTTATTCATCACCTTGGCTCGAATTATTCATTTCGCGAATTTATACTAAAAGTTACGCTTTTCATTGAAATCCCTGTATAATGCGTTCAGAGGAATGTGAATACTTAAATAGAAACTAATTTATTTTTTAAGAACGCATTAGAAATACGCCATTTCGAAGCCGACAACAAATGGAACTCCAATGCGGTAAATAATAAATCCAATACATTATTCATTATTCCAAATTCTCCACGTTTATGAATCCATAGTAATACAAAATTATTCACAACTACTACACATAAGGTTACACGAACAAACATTCTGTAAACCCTATGGTTACTCCAATGAATCTCAACACGGACTAGTCCCTGCTAGCAGCTTCACGTAAAACCACAAAAAATTAATAAATGAAGAACCTTAAAATATAAGTCTGAATTTCTAACTTAATTCATATGGTTTTGTAAAAAAATAATTCAAAATTTGTTATTTAAAGCCTATTGTATTTTTTTAAAATTAATAACTCTACATGAGATGCCCCAATTCTGAATAATAAATATATTAATAACTGATGCGATTTTTTCATTACTACATCCGTACATTAAAGCTTTAATTAAAAAAAGAATAAAAAGAACCGATAGAGCTAAAATTTAAGAATTCTTTTGTTGTGTTTTTTGTTATATTAAATGATTACTATTTTTAATCAAGGCAAAACTCTTTGTATGAGTCTGATGGTTTTTGTTTTTCATTTGCCACGTTATTAGACTAATTACTTTGTTTTTGTGAATTCTCCGAGTCAATTTGTTCTTGTTTGTCTGTCATATGTATTCCAGTGATGAGTATTTGCTAAATGATTTGATTATTCTTAATTAAGGGCAGGAGAAAACGTATTGTTTTGAGTTCTTCCCAAAAGTCTTATTTTGGTTGGAAATTAAATTATTCAACCTAAAATTTTTATTTCTATTCACGATTCGCTTTGGACCAAATGAAACCCATAAAACTATTGCTTTTCAATTTTGCCCCCTGTTGCCCGAAATTTGTTTTACAATACATCCCCATATCATTGCAATATTGCTTCCAACCAATCAGTGATTTTTCTCCACAATTAGGTCAATTCAAGAATGCCTCTTCTCATTGAAAAACAGTTTCATAAAGCATCCTTAGATCAATATTGTTCTCTGATACCCAACAATCAACATCCGTAGATCATTCCAATACTCGCCCCATCCATCCATTTCAAATATTCGTAGGTCAATGATAGGTCATACTTCTTCCTACCAATGAACAATTGTTTTCACAAAGCATCCGTAGACCATTCAATACTGTTCCTTGTTACCCAGCAATTGCCTTTTTCAACATCCATAGATCATTCCATTACTGTGTCCTGTTTCCCAAGTATTGCCTTCCAATGCATCCCCAGATCTTTCCAATAATGCTTCCTAACCATCAATGATCCCCCCCCCCAAACATCCGTAAATGAAAACTATACTGCTTTGTAAAAAGGAGCAATTGTTTTCACAAAGCATACAATTCAATACTTAATTTGCTACTCAGTTGCTCAATTCAATACCGTCCCCTGTTACCCAATGATCAACTGCCTTCCTCTGAAGTTGAAGATCAATCCAGTACTGTCTCCTGTAGCCCCAAATATTGTCTTCCAATAAATCTGGAGATCATTCCAATACTCGTTATTGGGATAATAAGGAATTAATGATTTTTTCCTTAAACACGTGTAGATCAATTAAATACTCTATCTTATCAATGAAACATTGTTTACATAAAGCATCCATAGTTCAACAATGTTCCACGTTACACAACAACCTTCCTCAGCATCCGTAGATCATGCCATTATTGTCTCCCGTCTCTCAACCATTGACTTCCAATACATCCGCAGATGATTCCAATACAGTTCCCTTGTTGTCATACACCGAATGCATTCCCTAAGACGATACATAATTTCAATAGAATCATAAGCAGCTAATAAAATCCTGTACTCTAGATTCTAACCCATATAGGTTATAATATGTATGGCCATATACACGTATTAGATAAAAATGAAAATGAATAGCAGTGGTGGTTAACTAATCGCAGAAAACTAAAAATTACAAATATTGTAATGAACAGACCAACATTTATAAAAAATTACTACAAGTTTCATAAAACACACACACACACACACACACACACACATATATATATATATATATATATATATATATATATATATATATATATATATATATATATATAAGTTTGGTTGAATTCAATTCAGGAAGACTGAACAAGATTGTTGTCAGCTATTACATTGTTGAGTCATACTATATTTTTTAGAGTAGAACGTATAATTTCATTATACGTGAAAAATGTATATAATAAAAGTTACTCTAAATTTCAAAACAAAGAACGTTTGTTAAGTGCATGATGATGAATTTCTTTCCTAAAACATCCGTGATGAATTCAATACTGTTCCCTGTTACACAATATCTGTAGATCATTCCAAACCATTCTGATGACAAACTGTAACTGTTATTTGAATTGCCACTTTTGGAATTTACTTGTTGGCAATATATTATAGGTTTCTGTCTATAGTCCAACAGTACCATCGATTTATAATTATTACTATAAAGCTTTTTTCTGCTATCCAGCTACATCCCGACATTGGATTGCGATTTTTGATAACATTTTTCTATTATGGCCCAGTGCATTAAAATGTTTAGCAACTAAATTAATGCCCGAGTTTGATGTGACTACACCAGAAGATTTAATTATTCCATTTGTAATGTGACGAGAAGTTATTTTTTTTTTTATTTTTTTTTTTTTATAATAAACCCAAAAGGTGGAAACATTTAAAGATCACCCGTTTCCCAATAGAAGCGACATCTACCGAGCACAGAGGCGGACGAATCCGTCAATAAGAGAGGTTAAAAGAGGCTAATTCGAACGTGTTTAAGCACCTTCCGCTCTTTCGTTAACTGAGTAAACACAAAGGCCTCTAATTAGCGGTCTCTTTGAAGATACACTTCCTCAGACATTATAATCCCTGAGCCAAAGCCTCTACATAATTGAGACACTTCCAACGCGAAAGTTTGCATAACTGAAAATCTAATGAAGAAACATCCCTCAGCCCGTATGACTAAATATATAGTGCGTATATATTATATAAACAATTTCTCGTTTTATTTATATAAGGAAGGGAATACAAGGAAAATATGTACTTCCAAAAAATAATGCAATGAAAGACATTTTACCAAATGTTTATCTTTATGACGATAAATTTATTCAGAAACCCATTTCCTGAATACCTCGCTAAAGCAATATTTGTTTTTTTAATGCCTGAAGCAATCTCCTTGATCAAGAAGAAGTACACTCCTCCGCAACAAGATAAAAAAAGTTGTTAACGCTCCTCAACAGGCATAAAAAACAAACAGAAAAACTTGAAGACGAAATTAAATATTTATGAAATAATTTAGACACATATGCACGAAAAAATGTAGTACAGTTGCATGTACTTACTACAATTTAGTTATTTGTATCGTATATTGTACAACAACTTCGGTAATTTGTCATGAAAAGCTAAATTAGTTTTAAATGAGTGGACGATAAGACACAAATATGAATTAAAATAGAATTTTCTGCATAACATAAATAAATATCATGGTAAAAATAATGAAGAGATCGAAACAAAACTGGCTTCCACTAGAATAATTGAAGAATTTTATTTAATAATATTGAAAAAATAGTAATGCTAATTATAATGGAATAAATTCTTCTTGTTAATATGTATAATGTATAGTTTATAATTGTAAAATGATACCGTTCTGAAAGTAGTCGTGTGATATATGCAAGTATTCCGGTCTCCTCCATTCTTTGAATAATGCCCTGGGGAAAAGACTAAATTGAAAATTCAATTTTTTTCGTCTTCATTCAAACGCCGTTTTTTTTTTTTGTTTTAAGCTCGTGTTGTGATAATTTGTAAAAAAAGTTACCCATTTTTGAAATATTATTATAGACATATTTCAGCTGATATCCAAAGCTTTAGAAGGCCTCTTTCAAATTTCTGATCTTTCATGGAGCGGGCGTTTTATAGATACATTTAGCCTTATAAATAAGAACCCTTTATCAAGAAAACATAATTTTCTAAAAATGTTCCAAAAGCCTACACACATTTGCAGTGATGGATGTTAAGTTGGTTCCTAAGAATGAATTGATTCGTCCTAAAGTGTTGAATGTTCTTGTTTGAATCACAGGTTTGACTACTGTTAAAGCAAGTTTTTCTGGCGGGACATACTAGATAAAGATTCTGTGATATCTTACCATGTGGCGAAGGATCTAGGCATGCTTGTATACCAGATCCTCCTAATGGCTTTACTATTATAGTTTTATTATTATTTACTAAATTTTGAGTGTGTCACACCAACTAATCAGAAAATGAGAAAAGTCTAAATTATAAAGTCCGTCACGCAGGGGCTGCGTAAACTAAGCAGATTTTCCACATGAAGTTTTACAGTAGAGAAATCTGCCCAATAACAGCTGTAGTAGGAAGGGATCTCTAAACCTATTCATGACGGACGAATAGTTCCGGAAACGGCCACCAGAGCTCTCGGCGGAAAGTCCGGAACATGGCGGGGTTCCGCCGACCACAGACACAATACAAATGCAAATATCTCGGTTAATATTCAAGATACAGAATAAATGTATAGAACAATATTTATAGTAAATTTAATTTACAATAAGATTAATTCTATACAATTGTTCGATCCGACGCATAATAACGGAGATATTTTGAAATTTCAAAAATCCCCCTGTAAACCCCCCCCCCTCCCACTGGTCCGATTTCAGCCATTAACGAACTTGATCCTTTTTTTTACATAAAACGATTAAATTCCGAGTTTGGTAAAGATCAAACAAAAATTACGACCGCTAGAGCGTTATCAGACAAATATATATATATATATATATATATATATATATATATATATATAATTTTGAACGGACCTCATTTTCGTCATCTCCTGGGTAGGATCGATGGACATTTGAAGAAATTTTTCGAACCTCGCGTCATGAGTACGACCTTAAGGGAAATCTGCTAAAACGTTCAGTACGAAAACCAATTATCTTGCCAATCATGCTATTAAAACGATCATATTTGATATTCATAACTTTAATATCATGGATTGAAAAACAATCTAAAAACATTAGCTGACTAACATTAAATGTTGTTAATAAGAAATTTATATTCAAACATTTAAATTATATGCCAGTTCTCCAAATGGGTAAACTGTAGAAATAGGAGTTGTTCTTGCCAGACTCCGGATCGGCCACACATACTTGACACATAGACACTTAATGACAAGGACTGATAACCCTATATGCAAATGCTGCAACAAACACCTTACGATAAAACACATACTGACAGACTGCATCCAACAAGAAAACCTTCACAAACCCCACGATATGACAGAACTACTAACTGTCAGCAGCCTTTATATTACACACTCTGAAACATATAAATATTTACCAATACATATACAATTAAAATACGACAGACCTACAACGTACTTTCGAAGATTTACGAGGGATGAATTTTATTAAGCACTAATAGATAATGTACGTATATGAATAACCCTCAGATAAATTAGGGAACATTTTCTATACTATATAATTAAAGTATCATGTTTTACATGACGGAATAAAAAGATTACTCTAAACCCAGATTCAATGCGCCACTTAACATCATGCCAATCACCTTTCGCATTTACCAAATAAATACATAAAATTGTAGAAATACATTTTACGAAAATATACATTCATTAAATGTTTTGAAAACACCTTATTTAGAACAACAACTGCGGCTATTTTCCTGTTTTCCACGCAGAGTATTCCTCTAACGTGAGAATTTATTTAAATTATGCGTGTTCCATCCTTTGGATACTACATTTCAGTAATTACATTATAGCATTTCATATACAATAATTAATTATAAAAATTATAATAACAATAAAGTCCGTCACGCAGGAGCTGCGTAAACTAAGCAGATTTCCCACGTGAAGTTATAAAACAGAGAAATCTCCGTACGAGAGCCTAACAGTTACGGCAAAGGGCCGAACTAGGTTTTGGCGGGAAACTAGTCATACGTTATCGGCCCACAATTAATAAAAATGCAAATATCCCGGTTAATATTCAAGATAGAGAATAAATGTATAGAACAATATTTACAGTAAATTTAATTCTCAATAAGATTGATTCTGTACAGTTTTTCGATCCGACGTATAGTAACGGAGATATTTCGAATTTTCGAAAATCCTCACCTCTAACCCCCCCCCCCTTCCCACTGGTCCGATTTCAGCCGTTAACGAACTTGATCTTTCTTTTTACATAAAACGACTAAATATCGAGTTTGATAACGATCAAACAAAAATTGCGACCGCTAGAGCGGTAACAGACAAATATATAGATAGATAGATCTATATATATATATATAAATATATATATATATATATATATATATATATATATATATATATATATACACACACAGTTTTGAACGGACTTCATTTTCGTCATCTACTAGGTAGGATCGATGGACATTTGAAGAAAAATTTCGAAAATTCCGTCATGAGTACAACCTCAATAGCTGATTTCCCTTAAGGGAAATCTGCTAAAAAACATATGGAAACATTACATATGTGTATATACAGTAGGTGTAGATTGACAAAACGGTTTCCAGTACTTCAATAAATGTATTAAATCCCTAGTTGAATTTGAATAAAAGTTTTGGTTTGTCCGTCGGTCAAGTTCCGTTTTGTAAGGTAATGTCCTTGATGAGTTTTGTTCTTTGTCTGTCAAGTAATGTAAAGTCATATAAGAGGTGGTCATATTTCTGTTCAGTATCATTTGCATGCATTTGTGTTTGTTAGTATAAAATTGTACAAGTAACTTTTTGTAGGTCCTGATATAAATTGTATTTGTTTAGAATTGTTATGTGTTATTTTAGCAGATTTTCCTTAAGGGAAATCAGCTATTGAGGTCGTACTCATGACGCGAGTTTTGAAAAATGTCCTCAAATGTCCATCGATCCTACCCAGGAGATGACGAAAATGAGGTCCGTTCAAAATTATATATATATATATATATATATATATATATATATATATATATATATATATATATATATATATATATATTTGTCTGTTACCGCACTAGCGGTCGCAATTTTTGTTTGATCGTTACCAAACTTCATATTTAAGCGTTTTACGTAAAAAGAGAGATCAAGTTCGTTAATGGCTGAAATCGGACCAGTGGGAGGGGGGGGGGTTTAAAGGGGGGGATTTTTGAAAATTCAAAATATCTCCGTTATTATGCGTCGGATTGAAAAATTGTATAAAATCAATCTTATTGTAAATTAAATTTACTATAAATATTGTTCTGTATATTTATTCTGTTTCTTGAATATTAACCGAGATATTTGCATTTGTATTGTGTGTGTGGTCTACGGAACCCGCCATGTTCTGGACTCTCTGCCGAGAGCTCTGGTGGCCGTTTCCAGAACTATTCGTCCCTCGTGAATAGGTTAGAGATCCCATCCTACTACAGCTGTTATTAGGCGGATTTCTCTATTGTAAAACTTCACGTGGGAAATCTGCTTAGTTTACGCAGCCCCTGCGTGACGGACTTTTTGGTCTTTGGTATACAGTTGGTATTTACTTATGTAATTGTCGTCCTGCAGCTATTTGTTTCAATGTGCATAAAAAATGTCTCGAAAATTAATCTGACCAATAGAGATTAAGAATATCATTGAGCTATAATTTCCTCGAGGGCAACACATTATGGCGGTATGGGGTAGGAAGTATGGCTGATTGATCGGTAAACATGGCATACTTTGTATATTCAATATACATGCATCGGCTCTTTCTTTCCATCCTTGTACAAATAACTCATCCAATATATGGAGCTACATGCAAAACCACTCTGCATTTTTTAAACCATTTATTGGTCGCCTGGCATTTGCTAGGGGTTAAGGTCTGCTTGTAGAAAAAGGTTTCTTTTTTTTTTCTTTCTCCTTTTTTTATGTATACACGTAGAATGATGAGGGGAAGCTGTATAGCTGTAGAGGGGCTGAAGGGGATTCGGTGCAGGGCCTAGCAACGGAGGGGGCGGACGATAGGAAATTGGGGGGAGGGGAGGTTAAAAGGGGAATTAGAAATATGATTAGGGCGGAAGATTCACGCAACAGACTGGATACCGATATCTGAAAGGTAGAATCCAGAATCGATATCGCTTCGTCTCGATATCGCCTGATACCCCGTTACAATCCTCTCCTCGTTCGGCATACGGAAAGGCGGCTGTTATCTGGAGCCGAGATAATAAATCGTTATACTACCAAAGCTAATGCACGCTAAAAAACTTTTAATTTAAATTTCTTTGTATAAATTCGTAGTATTTACAAAATTAAATAATTTATCTAACTCTTTGGGGTCATCTCCAAGGGACATTTTTGGAAATATTGCATTCGTTTCGTATATCTGTATTCTTATGGCATTCCATTGATATGTGGTAGATAGACATGTCTGTGTTACACTTCACACAAATCGGGGGTTTTGAAAAAGGTAAATGAGCACTTCAGAAATGTAAGTAGCAATTTATAATTAAGTTTAATAAATATATCATAGATGTAGGGACCTACTAATACAATATATAGCGAAAGAATTATTAAGGAATGTGTTAAATTAATGTTATTAATAATTTTTTATATATATGTATATTTTTAAAAGAGAAAGCCCCTGAAGAAGTGGCAAATAAGCCAGGAAACATGTAGGAAAAAATGTTTTTTTTTGGAGACCCTTGTCATAAAATATGAAGAATATATAAAGATTACGATTATATAATCTGGTAATGCAAAATGGTCTCTTAGAAAGATAATAGTTGATGATGTGAACAACATTTGACCACCTGTAGTAAGTATTTTTGTTGATCTCGATTTTGTAGTACAGTTGCATGAACTTAATAAAATGTAGTTATTTGTATCTTGTATTGTACAATAACTTTGGTAATTGTCATTAAAAGCTAAATTAGTTTTAAATAACTGGACGATAAGACACAAATTAAAATTGAATTTTTTGCATAACATAAATAAATACGTATGATGGTAAAAATAATGAAGAGATAGAAATAAAACTGGCTTCCACTAGAATAATTGATGACATTTTTTTAATAATATTAAAAATAATAAAATAATAGTGAAAAAATAGTAATGCTATTTCCAATGGAATAAATTCTTCTTGTTAATATGTATAATGTATTGTTTATAATTGTAAAATGATATCGTTCTGAAAGTAGCCATGTGATATATGCAAGTATTCGGGTTTCTTCCATTCTTTGAATAATTCCTTGGGGAAAAGAGTAAATGGGAAATTCAAATTTTTTCGTCTTCATTCAAACACGTTTCTTATGTTTTTAAGCTCGTGTTGAGCTAATTAAAAAAAATAATAATCCATTTTTCAAATATTATTATAAACATATTTTAGCTGATATCCAAAGCTTGAAAGGACTTCTTTCAAACATCTGATCTTTCATGGAGCGGGCGTTTTATAGATACTTTTATCCGTACAAATGAGAACCCGTTATCAAGAAAACATAACTTTCTAAAAATGTTCCAAAACCCACATATATTTGCAGCAATGGACGTAAAGTTGGTTCCAAAGATGGATAATTCACCCTAAAGTGTTAGTTGTTCTTGCTTGAATCACAGGTTTGACTACTGTTAAAGCAAGTTTTTCTGGCGGGACATACTAGACAAAGAATCTGTGATATAACAATTGAGAACATTTGATCATCTGTAGTAAGTATTTTTGTTGACCTTCTTTTATGTAGAGGTATATTGGCCGACAATGTTATAAACCAAATTCATTTGGGCTTCGTTCCTATCCCTGCGTAGGAGAAAAAAATTGTCCGTCACGCAGGGGCTGCGTAAACTAAGCAGATTTCCCACGTGAAGTTTTACAATAGAGAAATTTCAGAATAGAGAGTCAAACAGTTACGGGAACGGCCCGAACTAGCTCTTGACGGAAACTCACGACTAGCCCGAAGTTAGCCGATCTCATCTCAGAAGCTGAAAACAGAAAAATGCAAATATCTCGGTTAATATTCAAGATAAAGAATAAATGTAGTTTACATTATTTATAATAAATTTAATTTGTAATAAGATTGATTCTATATAACTTTTTGATCCGACGTATAGTAACGGAGATATTTCGAATTTTCGAAAACCCTCCCCTCTAATCCCCCCCATCCCACTGGACCGATTAGAGCCATTAACGAACCCGATATTTATTTTGGCATAAAACTTTTATATATAGAGTTTGCTATCGATCAACCGAATAGAGCGACCGATAGAGAGTTAACAGACAAATATATATATATATATATATATATATATATATATATATATATATATATATATATATATAATTTTGAACGGACCTCATTTTCGTCATCTCCTGGGTAGGATCGATGGACATTTGAAGAAATTTTTCGAAACTCGCGTCATGAGTACGACCTCAATAGCTGATTTCCCTCAAGGGAAATCTGCTAAAAAAAAAAATAGGAGTAGTTTCATCAGTTCTTCCGCAAGTGAAACCATCTATTGTTGATGCTGTTGAAGAATACTGCCCTATGTGGTAAATTGCTTCATTTGAGTATAGGATGATATCTCTTATATGATACAAATTGCATTTAATTCAGCATACGGAAAGGTGGCTGTTATCTGAAGGCGAGATAACAAATCTTTATACTAACACGCGCCACTGACCATTAAGCCCCGACCCTTGGATTAAATCACATTATAAACATAATATGACTTCTTTCCGTATATAAATTAGACAAAAAAAAAAAAAGATTCACATAATAAATTATCGGCTTCTGGAAGCACCTGAAAATATTCCATAAAATAAAGGGTCTATGAAACAAAAAAAAAAAAATAAATTATGACTCTTCTTATTCTGGACCCAATATTATTTATATATTCTTCAAATTTTATGGCAAGGGTCCCCCATACATTTTTTTTTTCGGTGCAAACTTTATTGAAACTATCCTAATTCGTGGCTTATTTGCCACCTCTTCAGAGGCTATCCTTTTTCAAAAAAAATATTAATAACATTGATTTAACACATCCCTTAATAATTCTTTTGCTGTATAATGTATTAGGAGGTGCCTACATCTATGACATATTAATTAGTTCAAATAATTGATAAAGACGGATATAATACTAAACGGAAAATAGAAGAGAACATTCACATAATAAAAAGTCCGTCACGCAGGGGCTGCGTAAACTAAGCAGATTTCCCACGTGTAGTTTTACAGAGAGCCGAAGAGTTAAGAAAACGGCCGACCTAGCTTTTGGCGGGAAACTCACTCTCATCCGTTATCCGCCCCGATTTCATAAAATTGCAAATATCTCAGTTAATATGCAAGATAGAGAATAAATGTATATAACAATATTTATAGTAAATTTAATTTGCAATAAGATTAATTTTGTACAATTTTTCGATCCGACGTATAGTAACGGAGATATTTCGAATTTTCGAAAATCCTCCCCTCTAAACCCCCCCCCCTCCTACTGGTCCGATTTCAGCCGTTAACGAACTTGATCTTTCTTTTTACATAAAACGACTAAATATCGAGTTTGGTACAGATCAACAAAAATTGCGACCGCTAGAGCGGTAACAGACATATATATATATATATATATATATATATATATATATATATATATATATATATATATATACAGTTTTGAACGGACTTCATTTTCGTCATCTACTAGGTAGGATCGATGGACATTTGAAGAAAAATTTCGAAAATTCCGTCATGAGTACAACCTCAATAGCTGATTTCCCTTAAGGGAAATCTGCTAAAATAGGAAAAGGGCAGTAAGCAAAAAAAAAAAAAAATCACATACCTCAATCATATATTCTATAACATTTTATCTTAAATTAATCGATTTTAAATTATGTTGCCAAGTAATCGAGTTGAAGAATGACTTGTAAATAATTTATGTTTAGTCAGCTGACTTAAACTACCTCGTTATTCTAAAACTTCACGGGGGAAATCTGCTTAGTTTACGCAGCCCCTGCGCGATGGACTTTTTTTTAAGTTGAGATAAGTAATAGTGGTGTTTACTGAAGACTAAATGCTAAAAAAAACGCAATTATGTCCGTTAATATTGGAAATTCGGAAAACAATTATAGGAATTTGAATTTACAATAAGATTGTTTGTACTCACTGTTTGCGATCATTTAATATGGTAATTCGTTAGTGCCATTTGTGATAATCGGCAGATTGTCATTCTTTATAGTGCCTTCAGTAAACCCCCACGTCTACTCATGTAATAATAACAAAAGTCCGTCACGCAGGGGCTGCGTAAACTAAGCAGATTTACCACGTGAAGTTTTACAATAGAGAAATTTTACGAGAGCCGAGAGTTAAGGAAACGACCAAATTAGCTTTTGGAGGGGAAGCCCAGTTAGCCGCCTAGTTTTAATAAAAAATGAAAATATCTCGGTCAATATTCAAGATAGAGAATAAATGTATAGAACAATATTTATAGTAAATTTAATTTGCAATAAGACTGATTCTGTACTATTTTTCGATCCGACGTACAGGAACGGAGATATTTCGATTTTCGAAAATCCTCCCCTCTAAACCCCCCCTCCTACTGGTCCGATTTCAGCTGTTAACGAACTTGATCTCTCTTTTTACATAAAACGATTAAATATGAAGTTTGGTAACGATCAAACAAAAATTGCGACTGCTAGAGCGGTAACAGACACATATATATATATATATATATATATATATATATATATATATATATATATATATATATGTATGTATTAACACATTAACACATATTTCAAGAGCAAAAACATACAAACCGACTTTTATATTACACAATTAGTAACAGGACATGGTTCACTAAATTCTTACTACCAACGATTTAACATAAAAGACAACAATACTTGCCCCTGTGATTACTCAACTCCACAAACAAGTCAACACTTAATATACGATTGCAGACTATTGACTAACGAACGACAAAAACTAAAACAGGACATTAAACGGCAAAAACGAAATTTTCCAATAGAAGAAGATAAGTTATTTTTAAAATATACTAATGCTTTTAAAATATTTGCAGAACATGCTTTTAATACTATTAATCGGTTGAATACTTATTATAGCTGATACAACTACAATATTTAAAATATTTATAGGATAATCATTATTTCTTTTCTCTTTTTCATTTAAGATTTATAATTTTCTCTTTATATTTTTTTTTTACTTTACTTTTAACGTTGTTATTGTTAATCCTTTATATATATATGTCATACTTTTAAATTAATTATGTATAACTTAATTGTAACACACTACAAATGCATGTGATATGCTAACTTGCATGGGACATGCAGAAACTAATAAACGGCCTTCTTATAGGGTTACTATAGGAAGGAAACAAATAAGAAAAATAAAATAATAATAAATAATATTTATATATATATATATATATATATATATATATATATATATAGATATAGATATATACAGTTTTGAACGGACCTCATTTTCGTCATCTACTAGGTAGGATTGATGGACATTTGAAGAAAAATTTCGAAAATTCCGTCATGAGTACAACCTCAATAGCTGATTTCCCTTAAGGGAAATCTGCTAAAAAGCTGTTATATTATAAAGCACTTTATTTGAAGCTATAATACCAAATATTGTTCTCGTTACATTCTTACGTTTACGTCTTAGGTAAATGCAAATACGTGATGCACCCGAAAAATCTGCATACGAACCCACAACTAAGGAATTCTATCCTCTTAATCGCAGAAATGAATTGCAAAGATAAATCGAGTTAGAAACAAAATTGAAACGTTGAGGACGTTTTCAACTGAACAAAATTTGAGAGCCTACGTACTACAATAGCATCATCCGACATCCGAAAAAAAAAATAACAATGTCTTCATTTTATTTTAGTAACTCTCTAAACGTTCGGTTGCTGACAATGCAGTAGAGTTGATTGTAGCACTCCAGTGAAGAATCTCGGCGGGACAAAAAAAGAAATGGTGGCCTGGACACCATTCATCTTGTACTATCAACGGGATTGTGCTATGATAGAAATTTGATTGAAAGGACAATAGTTAGTGCAATCAAAGTTCCATTTGATGGTCCGAGGACGATGAGCGGTCAATCTAATGGACAGGGCTAGTCCATTACTCCGAGGCCATGTTTGCCCTGTTCTATACTCCCATCAGGCTACCTTACACTACACAATACACTAAACTCCTATATCGATTTAAAGTGCATTAGAGAAGAATACCCAAATGAAACTCTATCCGAAAATATGTTCAGTGATGTCATGGACCTATATATATATATATATATATATAATTTACAACAGCAGACCTCCTTCTTAAATTATTTGAAATTTTAGCCACTCTGTGTAAGAAAGAATGGAGTTTCCTTCATTCAGTACATCAAATATATTATTATTCCACTTCAAGGCGTTTCAGCTTATATACACACTCACGCACATATATTTGCGTCTATGTATTGTACATTAAAATCAAACTCATTTGTATCTATACGTCAAACTCACCTTCGCAGTTAAACCACGCTAGGGATTTATTCCTCCTTTCAACACTTTAATACTAAAATATTTAATAGAATTTGGCTAATTGCGGAAAAGAAAATAGTAAACCTTTATTTCCAATGACGGTCACCGAAATTGTGATATAGACATGATAGTAAATATCAATATAAACTATTATAAATGTAAACTATTATAAACTAGCTATGATATATCAAATATAAACTTTCATTTAGGAAGATAACGGAGAGAGAAGTTGCAGAAAGGCTCTTAGATAAAATAGCAAACAAGGATTCATCCCAAATTAGCATCCTCTAGATGTATCCTTAATCTAAAAAAAAAGTCCGTCGCCCAGGGGCTGCGTTAACTAAGCATATTTCCCATATGCGACATAAGTAGGAGTGGGGGTTTACCAATGTCCGAAAAATCAAAATAACACGAATATCTCCGTTAATAATCAAGATAGTGAAAAAACGTACATAACTTCTTTTATAGACCATTAGATTTGTAATAAGTCTGGCTCTATACAATATTTCGATCCAACACATAGTAACGGAGACATTAAGATGTTTATAATTTCAGGAGTTTTAAAGACTTCCCCAGTGAGGACAGTCGCAACGAGCATAAGAGGAAAACCAGCACATCAGAAATGGATAGCCACTGAAAAGGTGGTATTTACATTTAGGGCAGTATGAACTAAGTTTGAGGGTGAAAATGTTTTTTTTTCTGTAATCGTTGAATAATGGTAACATTACTAAACTGAAATGAGTGAAGAATGTGAAACATGTTGCAATAGAGTGAAGAAAGTGAATTGCCTTCTTAATTAGTAATAAATATAAATTAAAAAATAATTTGAAGTTAGAAATTAAATGCTTTTAAATGTTTCTTAACATTGTAAGAATTTATTTTAACAAAATAAATTGAAATGTGAATTAATTATTGATGGAAATAATCAATATATTTTAAAATTTAAATATAATAATAATTACCTTCCTTGTTTATAACCTGCACTTGTTTATATCTGCACTACTGCACAATCATTACTAGTTGTTTTATAACTATGCTTATAACCTTTCACAACCATTATAACCTACGAACCATAACATACCAACATCCTAATTTTGTTCATATTCTGGTTAGATCTGATCATGTATTACACAATTACAGAAAAAACTTAATATTACACTCAAGAGGAAAGTAGAATTTACAACTCTCGTGAAATTACCACACTCGCTTCGCTGGTGTGGGTAAACGTTTCACTCGAGTTGTAAAATGATCTACTTTCGTCACTTGTATAATAAATAACTATTATTGGTGACCCTTGCCATCAAACTATCAATGATATACATTTATCAATACCAAACTGGATATTTAAACGTTTTTGGCAAAACTAGAGATCAAGTTTGTTAAAAGCTGAAAGCGGACCAGTGGGTGGGGAGAATTTGAATTTCGAAAATTTAAAGTACCTCCGTTATTATACGTCGGATTGATATATTGTGTAGAACCCATCTTATTGCAAATGTAATGATCTATAAATATTATTATATGCATTTATTCTCTTTCTTGAATATTAACAGAGATGTTTGCATTCTTTAGTTTTCGACCATCAGGAAACCTCCACCCTTATTCTTGTCACATGGAAAATTATTATTATTATTATTATTATTTATTAACGTCCACTTATTGCAACTTAGGCTAATCGGGACGGGTTATCTACAGGTTACCACCCTTTTCTAGCCAGGGTGGGATTTTAGGACGTTATTTAATGAATTTCGTCACTAAATAATTTCCTTTGCCCAGGCAAGAATCGAACTCGCCACTGGACAATTATGGACAATTACTCAGTTATATAGTAAAGCACTTAATTCGAAGCTTAAATAATAGAAATTGTTTTCAAGAGACCTCTATTATATAAAAAACAAGCAAACGAGTTCTGTTGATCGCCCCCCCCCCCCGTCTTCAGTTCTTGGATTACTAAAATTTGAATGATTGCGATAAATATTATTCGGATTCATTATAAATTAGGCATCTGATTATATTTATCTGATAGTTTTTAATAAAATTAATATATTATATACAGGTATATATCAGTAATTGTTTTTCTTTCCGGCGAAGAATATTTTTATCAAAGAGTTTAACGAAAGGAAGGTTATCTAAATTAACTGAATGATTTATTCATACCGTTTGTATTAATTTACTTTATATTCATGGTGGTGAGCAGTAATGCTAATATTTTAATTTATTTATTGCAAAACTTCACTTGGGAAATCTGCTTAGTTAACGCAGAGCCTAACTTCTTTTATTATTATTATTATTTATATATCTTACATTATTTACTAGATTCATATTATCACTCATTTATTTAACATATTATTTTCTGAATTGTTACCATTACTAATCAAATAAACTGTTACAATTTTTTTTTTAAATAAATATCAAGCACGATTATTTATCCATTCTTTGAGAAACCTAATGTATTTGGCCAGCTCAATTTTTTCTTACCGAATAAAGTTTTTCTCCTTCTCTTAACTGATAAAGAGCTTTGTAGATTCATTACCAGTTAATAAGGCAATAATGATTCTGCCATAAACTAAGGCTATTTATGACTCCATTTGAGGCTAGAGGCTAGGTTGGAGGTTGGAAAAGGCTGGGAGCTAATAAGGACAAAGGCAGAGGCTCGAAGTAGGTTGTCGAACGAAACTTTCCCTGTTTACCATTTTTCCGTCGTTATTTACCTACGTGACTAGCCTATCGGAGAGACTGTCAAGGGATGGTTCTGGGAAAAGCTTTCTCTCTCTCTCTCACTCACTCTCTCTCTCTCTCTCTCTCTCTCTCTCTCTCTCTCACTCACTCACTCTGTCTCTCTCACTCTCTCTCTCTCTTCTCTCTCGCTATCGCTCTCACTCTCACTCTCTCTCTCACACACTCTCTCTCCCTCTCCCTCTCCTGATCGTATTATAACTTTACAAATCACAATATGGACTTTGGAACTTTCGGATCAAGTTAGCCTTGTCCGGGGACTTGCCTTCTTTCCTACCGGTCCCGGCGTTGCCTCCGCGCCTGCTCCAACTCTCTCTGGCTCTCACTCAACGGGCATGCAAATTAATGGTGCCCTGCTGTGCTCAATTCATTTCCGATTCTCTGCTCGGACGGAGTGAGGAGATCCCTTCTCTGTCAGAAGGATTACTTTGCACGAAAATGACAAACAAGCCTGCCACTGGTATAATTGGTAGGCATCGTTAGATGTTAACATATCCAATGGGAACAATAATGTTTCCAAGCTCTCTCCAGTCTATTTATTTTAGGCGGCTACTTTAGAACTCTCAAAATACTACCAGAGAGCAATACAGTTTTTATAGAACAGGTAAATGAAAGTTTTTACATAACGAAAAAAACAAACAGAAAGTAGGATTATCCTCTACAATTAAACATATTACGTACATAAGAGTAACCCCCGATATGTGAGAAACCCGAGCCCCGGCCTTGGCAGTTGGTATTTTTTTCTAAAAAAAAAATGGTTACTAATTTACGTCCTCTCTGTGCTACTAATGCTAATTGTGATGCGTTACCTCAACCTTTTCTAGCCACGGTGGGACAAAGGATTTTATTTAATAAAAGTTCGTCACTGAAAAAAATCCAATTGCTGAGGCTGGAATCGAACTCGCCACACTAGCCCCCGATTACGATTAACCAATATCTTTAACAACATTTTCATCACTCGGATTGGAAAGTAGATACTTTCGATACCAGCTGGGAGATAGGAAAGTAGGCCTTTACAGATCTCAAAATTTAGCGGGAGGTAAAGTGACAAACATATGACTTTACACGCCTAGGGACGAAAGTTTTCGACTCTCGCAGTATTTACTACTATCAACACTAGGTTCGCTATCGTTTCTTTTTAATTTTACGTTGTAATTGCGCGAAAATGGCCGTCAACATCCCTGAAAAGTTAACCTTAAAATATTAAATTAAACTTGTCTACGGTGAAGCAGCTGTTACCAATAATGGAAATATTAATTATTAAAAGATTCACGAGTTAAAAACCGCCTTAATATGCGTTTTTGCCTCGTGATGAAAAGTATTGTACATTACTCGTACCGAAAGTGACTTTACGATGCTCGATGCTTCGCCTCACCAGTCAAACACGATCTCGCAACGTAAAGTGCCACTTTCGGCCCTAGTAACGTAATATACTATTACTCAGAGTCATTAGCAGTTCTTCATCTGAATATCTAAAGTTAGTTCAGTGCCAAGATCGGCACCCTACTTCCTAGAGTTCTATATACATCTTTTATGACCTATTTTGATCCATCGATCAGTTGTAGGACCTCCAAAACCTATTGTTTTCGTATCCCTTGTTAACCATGGGCAGGAAGTCAACCCTCCTCGAACCACTAATAAGAATTGTAAAAATAAGTGCAACATACAGCTACAATCCACTGGAAATATGTCTGCCGATCTAAAGAAATTGAAGATTGATTTTATGCCCCATTGTTAGGGCGAGAATGTCACATCTCGAATTGCCATTTCGCTTTCTTGCTCGGCACACAATATACCATAGCGGAGTGGGAACGTCGGGGGCTGGAGACGTTATGAATGGGAAAGGGAATATCCAACATTCAGGGAGTAATCTAGCCTGAACGGAAGGAAGAGCGTGCATGTGACAAGGGTCAAAGAGAAAAATAGAGCAATAATCACCAAGAGGGGTTACATATGGATAGAAGGGGCGGGGGTTGGATTCGCAACCAATAACCACCGGCAATCCCCCCCTGACGCCAACACTCCTCCATTTATATATTTGTTCCAAGCAAAAACATCTCCCATCTTACGTATTCTAACGAATGATATGCTGACGAATTGAATAAGCGTATTCAAACAAACGACTTTATATATTGGTCATTTCTTTATGTCGACACATTTGGTTAAATATATCGTTCAGAAATGTTCATCGTTTGGTCTGACCTGAGGAATTTTCTTTCTACTTCAAATACAAACACTCTTCTCTTATCACGAAGTACAAAGAAAACGAGGACATTCCTGCAAACATTGGCGTAGATGGAGCCAAGGCGGGGAATCTAGAACCATCTAGTAGACACACCTAGAAAATGCCAGAGCGCACGTCGGGCTAATATAAATTCGGCCAGCTCACCTTGCACTTAGTCTAATCGAGAATCAGCGATTCGAGTGGTCAACAAGTGAGTTAGTGCTGTGTAATAAAGTCCGTGAAGTAAGTATAGTGTAAGTATATTGTGGTGAGTAGTAATAAATAATCGGTTTCGAAATGTGTAAATAAAAGAAGTGATCGTAAAATAAATTTTGTACCGATAAAACGTTAAAGATTGTACATTTAATTTCGCAATCAACACAACCCTAATAACATCCGTAAAGAATATTTTATCAATCAATTTAGCTGTGATAGGTTGGTTGAACTGTATGTTTACAATTCAGACGCTTTTCGTTGGGAGGTTATAAACATTTACTGAACGATTTCTCATTACCGTTCGTATTTATTCACTTAATATTCACGGTGGTGTTAGATGTCACTAGTGTGTTAGATTTATTTATTGTAATACGCCACTCAGCTTACTTTATTCAGCCTCTGCGAGTATTTTGAATTTTCATTATTATTTTGGTTTATATATATATATATGGTTTTTGTTTTACTTTCCTTTATTTTATTATAATTATTTGTACATCACCTCCTAATAAAGTTGTCGAGAAACAGTGACCATAGAAAGTCCGTCACGCAGGGGCTGCGTAAACTAAGCAGATTTCCCACGTGAAGTTATACAATAGAAAAATTTCACGAGACGTGAGCAGTCAAGGAAACGGCCGAACTAGCTTTTGGTGGGAAAGTAACTCTCGTCCGTTAGGCGCCTAGATTTAATAAAAATGCAAATATCTCGGTTAATATTCAAGATAGAGAACAAATGTGTATAACAGTATTTATAGTAAATTTAATTTTCAATAAGATTGATTCTGTAAAATATTTCGATCCTTCGTATAGTAACGGAGATATTTCGAATTTTCGAAAATCCTGCCCTCTAAACCCCCCTCCCACTGGTCCGATTTCAGCCGTTAACGAACTTGATCTTTTTTTTTTTACATAAAATGACTAAATATCGAGTTTGGTAACGATAAACAAAAATTGCGACCGCCAGACCAGTAACAAACAAATATATATATATATATATATATATATTATACAGTTTTGAACGGACCTCATTTTCGTCATCTACTAGGTAGGATCGATGGACATTTGAAAAAAAAAATTTCGAAATTTCCGTCATGAGTACAACCTCAATGTTATACTGAATTTTAGAGCAAGTGTCCGATCGTACTTCTGAAGGGTGCAATTTGGTAAATCAACTGTTTTGTACGAGTTGTAACCTGTTATTGGAAACACATAATCCACTTTCTAATAACTACGTTCCCAGTTATATTTCTGAAGCATGGCAGTTGTGTGTCTACTTAGGTCATGCGAGGTCCTAAAATTGGTTAGGAATATCAATAAAGTTAAATAAATAAATAAATCGAATTTGCGTTTTGTTGTTGGTATTTTAAGACAATTCCTATAGGATTGTCCTATTACTAATAACCATCTGCACAAAGCTCATCGAACACATTAAAAAGCTCACGAAAATGAGTCATTTTTCGACAAAACGATTTTTGATCTCCACGCGAATGAAAGTTTCGTTGTCTTTATGACGAGCAGTGAACTTAGCGGGAAACCAACTTCCACTTAACATACAATAATTCCGTTTGTTTTCATTGATTGCATGAGTTATCTTTACACTTTCGTGGTCCCATTCTTCAACAGTAAATTGTCATTGGTCTCTGATTAGTTAATAAATAGCAGATAACAACGTTGAACATGACACTGCCACCGGGCTCAGTTCTCATCACTCACTTTTGGCACCACTTTTAATTCTTTTCACTCACGTCAGAACGAAGAAGAAAAAAATAAAAAGACTGCTGTTGTATTGTTTTTCATATTTAAAACTATAAAGAACGTATACTTTCCGAAAATTAATTTTAGACTCCAGGAATTCATTATTTATACGATTTTTTTTCTTACTCAGCTGAGCTTACCCGTATACCTAATTCAACCCTTCGAAGTTGTGTTTACCAAAGCATACATGAAACAGATGACACAATTTAATGCCTCAGATTAGATTTAAATTATTTATTAACGTCCATTTTTTGCCACTAAAGCTAATTGGTACGGGTTATCAACAGGTTACCACCCTTTTATAGCCAGTGTGGGACTAAGGATTTTACTAAATGAATTCCGTCACTAAATAAATTCCTATTACCTAGATGGGAATCGAACTCGGCATTCTAGGTTTACCATCTAAGATTAATCAACGCATATGGCTAACCTGTGCCTCAGATTAACTAAATAACTACATCCGTTAGCTTGTTTTAATGACCCTGTCAGATTTATATAATGTAGACCATAGGAATCCTATTTTGGTACAGATTTTTGTTTTTGCTGGACGGGCTTATAATTAAACCCTTCGAGGTTATGTTTTCCAAAGCACAAATCAAACATACGACATAATCCAACGCATCAGATTGACTAAATAACTATATCTGCTTGCTTGTTTTAATGGTCCTGGCAAGTAATGATTTATATTATTTTTAGTTATTAACGTCCACTTTGTGTAACATTGGCTATTTGGGACGGGTTATCTAAAGGTAACCACCTGTTTCTAGCCAGGATGGAACCGAGGATTTTATTTATTGAGTTAGTTTCTAAATAAATTCCTGTTCCCCAGGCGGGATCAAACATGCCACTCTAGATTAACCATGTGAAATTAAGACCAACGCTGTAACTTACATGGCTAACCTGAACCCCTGAAAATTTATATCGAATTGTTTAACATAAAATCTGTCTCCAATGAAGACGCAGTGGGAATTGTGGTTTTGAGTATTTTTTGAAATTTTCCTTTAATTATAAATGAATTGATTTTTTGCGTTGAAGCATGCAGAGATTTTTTAGAGATTACATGTTCAAGCCAAATGTTACCAAATAAAAATAAATATGTAAAATAAAAAGAAGAACCATGTATGACAATGTTTAGAATATGCTTATCCAATGTGGGCTTTAATAGGTGAAACAGCAAATATGTCTCTTAACCATGCATCGTTTAAATTTAAAGGACACAAGAGCCTGAAAACTAAATTTAAACCACATAATAAATTGTTGAATATATTGGTACTCGTAGTAATCGAGTGTCAAATACAAATTTCATACCGGCATCAGGAAAGTGCAAATTAAAAAGAAATGGTTCGAAAAGCTTTAAACAAGTTATTTTATTATTAATTGGGGAAACTAAGGGTTTATTTCTTAAACACTGCATGTGTATTTTTTTAGGTTTCTTTTCGTTGCCGATTATTATTTAATATTTTTAATTTGTTTTACTACTTTAAAGACTTTTCTGTGCATTTTATGGTTTTGAACAGTAATTATGGAAGTTTATAGAGATGCTAATTTGCCTATTCTGTTTTGTTACTTTATCTAAAATATTTATTAACGTCCACTTTTTGCAACTAAGTCTAATTGAGACAGGTTATCTACAGGTTACCAACCTTTTCTAGCCAGGGTAAGACTAAGGATTTTATTTAATGAATTTCGTCACTAAATAAATTCCTTTGCCCAGGCGGAAATCGACCTCGCCAGTTAGTTACTTTAATTAACAATTACAATATACATAGAGAAATATTTTTGGGTTCTGACACGTAAATTTATATACTGATGCATTCTAATCTGCTTCTGTGACTTTCATAAATGTGCATAAAAACAGGGCTATTTTATTATTTCTCTAGCGTTTTAGCAGATTTCCCTTAAGGGAAATCAGCTATTGAGGTTGTACTCATGACGGAATTTTCGAATTTTTTCTTCAAATGCCCATCGATCCTTCCTAGTAGATGACGAAAATGAGGTCCGTTCAAAACTGTGTGTGTGTGTATATATATATATATATATATATATATATATATATATATATATATATATATATATATATATATATTTGTCTGTTACCGCTCTAGCGGTCGCAATTTTTGTTTGATCGTTACCAAACACGGAATTTAATCGTTTTATGTAAAAAGGAAGATCAAGTTCGTTAATGGCTGAAATCGGACAAGCGGGAGGGGGGTTTAGAGGGGAGGATTTTCGAAATAACTCCGTTATTATGTGTCGGATCGAAACAACTAATCTTATTGCAAATTAAATTTACTATAAATATTGTTATATACATTTATTCTTTATCTTGAATATTAACCGAGATTTTTGCATTTGTATTCTGCGTGTGGTCGGCAGGAGTCGGCTATGTTCGGACTTCCGCCGAGAGCTCTGTAACTATTCGTCCCTCGTGAATAGGTTTAGAGGGTTCTTGCTACTACAGTTGTCATTTGGCAGGTTTCTCTATTGTATAACTTCACGTGGGAAATCTGCTTAGTTTACGCTGCCCCTGCGTGACGGACTTTTTAACATATTCCACAGCTGATGTTCAACGAACTTTGTCCTCCCATATCATTTCAAGGTTTCACTGATGTAGGAATGCCACGAAAAAATGTTTTAGATAGATAGATTGATTTTATTACATATTTTTACCATAAATTCAAAGGAAGTGAATATTTTCAAGAACGCATTTGCTCTACGTTTAAACTTGATTATTAGAAGATAACTGTGTAATGCCTAATTGGTTAACAAATTTTACCCCGCTTAGTCACGAAAAAATGTCGGAGGAACGAAAAATAAACATATGGAAGGCCATATAAATATATGGCTATTTTCCCATTGGAATAAAAGCGCCTGCATAAAATTCCAGCAGGGTATTGTTCTTCCAGCTAAGAGTTCACTGAACAATCTTTATTTGAATATAGAAATCTTCTACTTCTGGGAACATAAAGTAATGCAGTGTAGATTTGGGAAGACGTAATATTCAGTTAATTTTATTAGCAGATTTCCTTTCAGCACTACATCTAGACATCTACGGAAAATTGCCTTGGGCGCATCCGCTGCGTGAGAAAATTTTTAAACATTAATGCTAGGACAAGTTTTGCCAAGTTGTAGAAGACCGGCGGAGAATAATATTGTTTGTTAAAATAAAAAAGGAAGGGAAGTGACAAGAGGAGCAAGAATGGCTGTAATAAATAGTGTCAGGCTAGTCGAGAGAAAGGTTTGTCCCTTTGTTAGCTTACTTCTAGTCGCTCTCTACAACGCTATGCCATTTTCATAAAAATTACCTTCTGGGCCAGTTTCAATTATACTCTCAAAAACTAATTTGAATAATCCGATCTACAGGAAGCTTTTTTTTCCTTCCCTCCTTCTCGTTTTTTTCCCCTTCCCTTTCTACCGTCAAAGGCTATTGTTAAGGCATTCCATAGCTCTCCTTTTCTTTAAGGCATTATTGTAATTCAAAAAGTTTTCCTTTATCAATATGTTTTTAATCACTGCAGCATTATGTTAATGTCGTCTGTTTTAGACGTCGGCTGTTGTAGGGTTATTTGTTTTCTAACGACTATATAAAAATCCAATTACCAGTAACTATGTTGATGACATCTTTTTTTTTGAAAGCGTGCAGAATGCTTATTTATTGCACGATTGGGGCTTAGGACAGCCGTGTGAGTTAAAGCGTTAGCTTTAATCTCATAATGTAAACCTAGAGTGGCGAGTTCCATTCTCGCCTGGGCAAATAGGAATTTATTTAGTGATGAACTAACTAAATAAAATCCTTAGTCCCACATTGGTTATAAAAGGGTGGGTAACCCTGTAGATAACCCGTTCCAATTAGGCAAAGTTGCACAAAGCGTACGTTAAATAGTAATAATAATATAATTCATTACCTGCCAAGACCATTAAATATACAGTTATTAAGTTATTCTGAAGCGTTAAATTATATCTTATGTTTGATTTGTTTTAATAAACATAACCTCGAAGGGTTTAATTATAAGCCCGTCCATCAAAACAAACATCCCTACCAAAGAAGGAGTCCTATAGTCTACATTTTATAAATCTTTATCTACCAGGGCCATTAAAACAAGCTAACGGATGTAGTTATTTAGTTAATCTGAGGCACAGGTTAGCCATGTTTGATAACGCGTTGGCCTTAATCTCACATGGAAAACCTAGAGTGGCCCGACTGGGGCCATAAGAATTTATGTACTGACGGAATTCATTTAGTAAAATCCTTAGTCCCATACTGGCTATAAAAGGGTGGTAACCTGTTGATAACCCGTACCAATTAGCTTTAGTTGCAAAAAAGTGGACGTTAAAAAATAATTTAAATCTAATCTGAGGCATTAAATTGTGTCCTTTGTTTCATGTATGCTTTGGTAAACACAACTTCGAAGGGTTGAATTAGGTATACGTAGCATAAAGTGGACGTTAAGAAATAAATAAAATGAAATAAAATAATTTAAAAAAAAAATTGACGTGGAGAACACATGACACCTTGTATTCCAATTAAATTCAATTTAAATATTTTTGGTTTCCTTCCATTTAAAATTATTTCAGTAAACATAAATGTTCTTTTCAATTTGTTTGTATCTGTAATACATTCGGAGATATTTGAAATGTTTTATTTCGTTCTTCTCAATAGCCTCCACCCACGAAGTCGATTTTGAATAGAAAAAAAAGGAGGTGTAAAACAGCAAAACAAAATTTGAGACTTTATCAGTTTAAAGTTAGCCATTTTTTCACTCTGGTTCTAGGGACCAACTCTAGAGCACTGATGATGGGACGGTTCGCCCCGAAAGGACTTTGCCTGCAATAAAGAAGTATTAAGAGTGGAGGTGTTTGACCTTTTTGATCCTTCCGTTGCCGTTAGCCATTTTTTGATTTATCCGAGGTATGCCCATACTTGTTACAACGAATAATTCGGTTGACTATTATAATCAAAACTTTTAGCGACATTGCAATCTCCCATTTACTTTGTGCAAGGAAGTCAAATTTAATTAAGGTCTATGGGATTCTTGGAATTGCACGCAACATTGTAACAGCTTGATAATTCATTTTCACAGTCATGGGGATTTGAGTAATTTTCCAATTGAAACAGATAACGCTATAGTTTTAAGAGTGTAATACTGTAGTTTCAAGCCCAACTCGGCAAATAAAAGAATATAAAATAATATATGAAAGGCCTGGTGATCTCAGATAAGCGGAAACTGGACATGTTACGTATACATATATAATAAAACAAATACTGTAATAAATCAGTCTTACCTCATTAGAGGGAACATTTACTCTAGGTGAAACGACACTGAAGAGTTGGGGGAAAAGGAAATGGTTGAAGGACAAGTTCTATGAGAAATGAAGGGGATTTCACCAAATTGCCTCCTAGAGAGATTAGAGAGGTATTGTAACGGAGAAAAAAAAGGTGTTTACCAAGGGTAGCGGATTCCCACAATAGAGAGAGAAGGTACCTGCGACACAACTGAAAACCAAGAATTGGAGGCACATTTATACTGAACAACAGTGATAAGCTAATTCGTCTCTCGGTGATAGAATGAAGAGCTCCCGTTCGCCTGGTTCAAATAATACAACAAACAACAAGGAATGTATTAGAATGTCTCTTACATATAAGTATCATACATATTAATGATAGATAAAAAAATATTTTAATTGTGAAAAATAACGCACAAGCACCTTTTCACATCTTGCTGCCAAAATTTAAGTCAGAAGTACTTCTTGAAAGAAAAAAAAAGTTTTTATCTTGTCTCCCTCAATAACAGAGTACACAAGTTGAATCCGAGACACACCTGACTTGTGGAAGTGACCCTGGTTGATGAAGAGGAGCAAACTTGATCTCATCTTGGGTCGCCTTGTTTAATAATTGATGAGTCTAAAGAAGGAACTGTGCCAAGGAGTCTCATTATTGAGGAGTTTTTGTGGTCTCAATGAAATGTTAATAGATAATCTGAGAAGCATCAAAACTATTGTAAAAAAATCACATATTTTGAGATTTTCTTTATCCCTCCTTTTTGTATTAACATGTTCAGTGCTGCAACATACTTCATGCATTCCAACCCGCACTACAGGCAGTGACATACAGCATGAGCTCCTCATTCATTTACCTTATATTGGCTGCCAAGTCAATTTAAGGTAATATATTGAGGATTAGCCACTTTTGTATTGTCTTCCAACGACCAATCACCTAGTATCACCCTACAAGCTCTCTCTCCCTTTTAGGTAGTTTGCAGTTTGGACAAATTGTAATTTATGTGATTTCTCCCAGTGAAATAGAGTTTTCATTAATGTAACACAAATATATCTATTTATTTATTTCATTGATTAACGTCTACAACCAAAAAGTCCATCACGTAGAGACTGCGTAAACTAAGAAATTTTTTCATATGCTGGCATAACTGGAACATATGAATATTTGACTTAATATTTTAGTTACTAAAAAGTCCTTAGAGCAATAATTGAAGAACATCAATAGCTCAATACGATTGGTTCTATAACATTTTACGATACGACAGTTATAATAGAGATATTATGAATTTTCCAATTCATTCTCTAAATCCTCCCAGTTCCAGGTCTATTTTCAGCCAATAATATATAACACCTTTAGTATTGACTGAAACAGTTAAAACTCGTTTAAATATCGAGTATGGTATAGATAAAATAAACATTTTACGTAAAATGTTGGTTGATGGCGTAATCAAACAATGAATTTGCATCTACCTCACATAATAAAGGTTTCTTGAAATACTATTTTGAATTTAAGCTTAAAATCAAGTGGTTCATAATATAAGAGCTTATATTGTTAATGCAACATGTATAGAGCCAATGTCTCCGGTACTATTTATGGTACAGAAACAATGTATATAAAAACATTTATAGAAAATTAAATTTACAATAAGACTGCTTTTATAGACTTTTACGATCCAAGATATGATTACGAAGATATTTCGAATTTTCAAAATCCCCTTCTAATCCCCCTCTCCCCAGCTGTTAGCGAACTTGATCTCTAGTTTAGCATAAAACATTTATAATATTTCCCTTAAGGGAATTCTCCTAATAGAGTCTTTACAACGTTTGACACATTGTTTTAATAAACGGGCATTTCATGGCAACTATGCAAAGTTAACAAATTTAAGGAAACGGGCACAAAAAAGAATTCACCCACTCAGAAAAATCGTGGAAGAAAAAGTGAAAAAAAAAAACTTCGACGGTGTCAAATCTAAAGAATAGGCTCGGCGTCAAATCAAGCTTCGAAATTTTCCAAGACAGTCCCATTTTCGTGTGAATATTAAACGATTTTGTGTTATTTTGTATTGCAGCATAAATATTTTCATTAGCTAAACGAATGTATTATAAAATATTTTTGTTATTATAGATATATGTGTTTACTTTTGAAAGTCCATTATCAACAATTGAATTTGAAAAGATCATATACATCTACTCATATAAAAGCAAAGGTGGTTGAACTTTCCTTCCGGAAGTCCTTCCACCGATATTAGTTTTAATTTTAAACATTTATAATGTTTAATGTAATGTTGAACTTTATAATTATATTTTTAAAATTAGCTGCTTGCTACATATTAGTAGGTAAGTTAGCAGTTTGTCCTTAGCCTATGCTTTTTACGGGTGGCACAAATCATAAATAATGAAATTCTTAAGTATTGGAAAAACGAAGAAATCAATAAATAAAATCTTTACTTACACCTTAGCTTGAAATTATAACCATTTGTAGGTATCCCGTCTCAATTACCTACAGTAGCATAAAGAGGACATTAAAAAATGAAATTAAACTTACTTCCATTTAAGCCACGCAGGAGTAATGTCTGATATGGAAGTTTTATTGCAGTCTCACATTTTTCAGAGAAAATGCTTTTTCAATTTTGGTTTATTTAAATGAATAATCCTGTAATGGAATACTGCGCCCCCAAAGATTATTCCTAATGTCGAAAGTTTTTTAATTATAACTAAGTAAATTTAATGACTTCTTTTGCTTAGTAGCGAATGAAGACATTATTTAAAGAAGGGCTAGATGTTCTAAATATAAGTTCGATAACAAAATAGATGAACTAAAGATATAAGAAAATAGAGAACTGAGAGGACGTGCCAATGCCCTTTAAGAAAAGCTGAATATATTAAAATACCCCAACTAGAATTAGGACATCTAAATATAAGCTATGGAAACCCTGAAGATATCAGTTTAATAAAAGTTGTGAAATTTTCAGAAGAAGAATTACAATTATATTTTAATATAACTTTAGAACTAGGCTATTGTTTAAGAGAATAGTTAAGCAGTTTTTACATTTATTGCATAAAATATTTAGTCCGTTAATAGCTTGAAACAATAATCATGGTTGCTAAATTTAGAATTTTCGGAATAATGGTAGAAGGGCTTTTTAATCGCTTTCTTGTGGGTATTAATATGTCTTCTGATCTCTAAATTTTTCAATGGAATTGTTCATGAGAAAGTAAATTTAGGCAGCTCCTTAATTAATCATTAATAGAGTATTTGAACTGAAACAAGTCTACAAAATGAATGAATTGAAAAAAAAACAAAAAAAAACAAAAAAAAAAACGCAAAAGTAGTCTTGAATGAACCCAAAAAAAAGGTTTACTTTTATAAACATCAACATAGCAAATACGTTCTCAGAATAAAAATTAATAAATAGTAAAAAATAATTTATTTAAAACTAATTACGTAGCTATTTATAAAAGGAATACATTTTTCCACCTGCTTAGCAGCGGCGATAAATTCAATATCTGTAGCAGAAATACACAGTGCCAAAATGGAGTTCATGTAATGTCTTTTGACGCTCATAAATGAGGAAGGATTTTCGAAAATATCTAAATAGTAGCTGTAAATATTATCATACAAAGAAAAAACTGGCTCCTGTTTATTTCCATGAAGCTATGCAGGTGGGAAAATGTATTCCGTTTATAAATAACTACGTAATTAGTTTTAAATAAATTAATTCTAAGAAAGTTTTTTGCTATGTTGATGTTTTTAAAAATATTTTTTTGATTCATTCAAGAATACATTTTCGTTATTTCGTTTTAATTTTTTTTTTTTTTTTTTTTTTTTTTTTTTTTTTTTTTTTTAAATTTCAGAATCCATTCCTTACACCATAGACTTGCCTCAAAGATAATTTTGTACACTACAACTTTTATGTCGCAGCATTTTTCAATAAAATGTGCCACTTCTGAAATAAAGATTTGTGCATTTTACGGATAAAGGATGCGTCAAATCGAAATCTTTACCGACAAACTCGTTTTAGAATTTCATTTTCTATAGGAATCCGCCATAAAAAGTATGGCATTCCAAAGTTATGGTCACTGGACCATAGGAGGTTTAATATGGGCTGAAAGAATTCTTCAGGGGTCACAATTATAGCTCACTAAGTCTCAGCTTTGTATTCAAATAATTACTTATTATTTAACTTTAAGGGGTGTGATACGGGAAGTTGGGACACCGTGTATATTCCGTGATAGAGGTTTTCATTATTGTGTTCGTCAAAATAAATTCTCTTGCACCTTAACCATCCGGTTATTAAGCGAAAACCACCCTTCCTTCCAAAAAAAAAACCCAAAAAAACACTAATTATCGGAAGCAAAGAAAAGGACACAAATTACATTAGAATGTGAAGTACTTCATGTTAGGCCATTTTGAATGATTTTGGGGTAGTATTCCTTTTTTTGTTTTGTCGGTATATTTACTGTCGAAGATCTAACTCTAACAGATAAACAGTTCAGAAACAAAAAGTTAACTAAGCAGATTTCCCACTTTTGTCACGTATTTGCATTTATCTCTTGATGTATAAGTTCAATGAGAACAATATTTCTTATTTAGGCTTCGAATAAAGTGCTTCAAAATATATCAG
This sequence comes from Riptortus pedestris, assembly GCA_019009955.1. Lineage (NCBI taxonomy): Eukaryota > Metazoa > Arthropoda > Insecta > Hemiptera > Alydidae > Riptortus > Riptortus pedestris. Next base: position 163,042,679 of record CM032229.1, on the reverse strand, counting down.
TTTATTGTTGATTTGGCATGAGTAGGAGTTGGGGTTTACCCGAAAACTAAAAAAACGCAAATATCTGGGTTAGTATTAAAAATAATGAAATATATACACAACAACATTTATAGTAAATTATATTTGCAATAAGATTGGTTTTATACAATTTTTCGATCTGATGCATAATAACAGATACATTAAGAATTTTCGAAATTCCTCTCCTCTAAACCCCTCTCCTCTCCCACCAGTCTGATTTCAGCCGTTAACGAACTTGATCTTGGTTTTTTTTTTACATAAAACACGTATATATCGAGATTCGTAACGATTAAAAAAAATTGCGACTACTAATACACACACACACACACACACACACATATATACATACACACAATTTTGAACGGACCTCATGTTCGTCATCTACATGGTAGGATCGTTGGGCTTTTGAAGACAATTTTCGAAACCGCATCATGAGTACAACCACAATAGCTTAATTCTCTTAAGGGAAATCTGCTGAAAGTATCGATATGTGAAAATAACCTTAAAACAATATGGGGACAGATTCAAAACTTGAAATACGCCCGCCGGCTCGCTAGAACAAACAAATAAATAACCCGCCGTGTTGAATAAATAAACCCGAATCATGACTGAATGGGCCCCAACAATTACGCACGTCGGTGTTCACATCACAGTTAGCGCGTCAAGCAAAGTTGTAAACCTATGTATCTTTATTCATTATTCAACTGATCCTGTAAGCCCTATAACGGATTGATTACTCCAGTTGGCTAATATTAATGTCGTATTGGCAAATTTCGTCTCGGGGAAAAAAAAAAAAAATTGCTTAGCCTCAATGGATGGGCCTGGCTTCTGAATTATTCTCGTTCCAATTCTAACATTAGCCCTTCCGTACTTTGGCTTCAGACGGTTGCTTCCTAAATTATATGTTTCATGGGGTATTGCGCCGATGAATATTTCATGGCTAGCCTTCCTTTGAGGTTTACCTACGGAGCCACATTAAACAATCCTTTTGAAATTAATTTATTTCCAATTATGCACGAACGCTAACTCCCTTTAATTAAATATTAAACCAATTTTGAATTTGAACTCTAATGATTTATTGAGCTATCGAATTTATTTAATATCGGTTGCTCCGGTTTTCGTTTCGATTGATATTAATTACAATCGTGTAATTGCTTACATATGCCTGTTTTAAAGACCAACACCTTACACATTTTCCCTAACTGTATTACTAACTGGACATGGAAATAAAAATTCTTACTTGCACAGATTAAAAAACTCCGTCACGCAGGGGCTGCGTAAACTAAGCAGATTCCGCACGTGAAATTTTGTAATAGAGAAATCTGCCTAATAACAGTAGTAGCAACGAAGCTCTAAACCAATTCACGAGGGACGAATAGTTACGGAAAAGGCCAAACTAGCTTTTGGTGGAACTTCCGGAATATAGCCGACTTCTGCCGTCTACACACATGATACAAATGCAAATATCTCGGTTAATATTCAAGATAGAGAATAAATGTATAAAACAATATTTATAGTAAATTTATTTTTCAATAAGATTGATTCTATACACTTTTTCGATCCGACAAATAATAACGGAGATATTTCAAATTTTTAAAAAAAATCCCTTTTCTAAACTCCCCCCCCCCCCTCCCACTGATCCGAATTCTGCCATTAATGAACTTGATCTTTCATTTTGCATAAGACGATTAAATATCGAGTTTGGTAATGACCGATAGAGCGTTAACTGACATATATATATATATATATATATATATATATATATATATATATATATATAATTTTGAACGGATCTCATTTTCGTCATCTCCTGGACATTTGAGGAAATTTTTCAAAATTCTCGTCATGAGTACGACCTCAATAGCTGATTTCCCTTAAGGGAAATCTGCTAAACAATTACCTAGCCTTGGCTTTTAGCTGATAGCTATCAAAGTGGACATTTAAACGTTTTACATAACATTAATTGTGCCCTGTTTTGAACATGCAGGAGGAGAACTGTTTAGGGAAGAGGATAAATGTAAAATCGTAAACATCGCTTTGACAAACGTTCATTTATCCGTTTTGTATTTATTGTTTTTTTTATTATTCAGTTTCAGTCTCCTGCAGCCATTTCGGCCTAAATACAACGCTCATCCGTATTATGCATTTTAATACGAACGTAGAAAAACGGCAATGCAAATTGAGTTGAAATCACGTTACGTCATCAAGGAACATCACAATACATAATTCACAAGCGACTAATGTTTACTCATTAAAATTTTCCAAATCAATATCTGCTCTCTAATGTCTTTAGAAAATTTATCCACGAGAAATATTTTTAGTTTAAGCACACCGTGTCAACCGGGATAATTAAAATATTAATGACAAAGCGCAAAAGACAGGGTTATTACAAAAATTAAATTCTTGAGCTTATTTTAGCAATTTCCCTTAAGGGAAATCAGCTATTGAGGTCATAATCATGACGCTAGTATTGAAAAATTTCCTCAAATGTTCATCGATCCTACCCAGGAGATGACGAAAATGAGGTCCCGTCAAAATTATTTTTATATATATATATATATATATATATATATATATATATATATATATATATTTGTCTGTTAACGCTCTAGCGGTCGCAATTTTTGTTTGATCGTTACCAAACTTCATATTTAAGCGTTTTACGTAAAAAGAGAGATCAAGTTCGTTAATGGCTAAAATCGGACAAGTGGGAGGGGGGGGCGTTTAGAGGGGGGATTTTTGAAAATTCGAAATATCTGTTATTTTAAGTCGGATCGAAAAATTGTATAGAATCAATCTTATTGCAAATTACATTTACTGTAAATTTTGTTCTATACATTTATTCTGTATCTTGAATATTAACCGAGATATTTGTATGCATGTGTGTGGTCGGCAGGAGTCTGCTATGTTCGGGAACCTCCACCGAGAGCTAGTGTGGGCCGATTCGGTAACTATTCGTCCCTCGTGAATAGGTTTAGAGATTCCCTACTACTACTGTTTATTATTAGGCGGATTTCTCTATTGTAAAACTTCACGTGGGAAATCTGCTTAGTTTACGCAGCCCCTGAGTGACGGACTTTTTATATAATATTTATTCAGCTTGATAAAATTGTTCATTGTGTATTTCCTTTAGTAAGTTTATGGGCAAAGGTTTTTTTTTTTTTTTTTATTGACGGATTCATTAAATAAAACCCTTGGATCCACCCTTTTTAAAAAAGCTTGATAACCTGTACATAGCCCGTCCTAATTACCCATTGTAGGAAAATGCAGACCCTAATAAATAATGATATTCTCTTCAATCGCCGTGGAATATTTAAAACCTAATTAACATTATTCAATGATATTGTTACATAGTATTAACATAGTTCTGATACAGACCGGTACAAATATTCCTTTATTTACACTCTTTATAGGCGTATGGTTGTGTGACTAAACACACCTTTAACCATTTAGACCCATGAAAATTATTATTATTATATATTAACCTCCATTTTTGGCTACTGCGGCTATATGGGACGGGTTATCTATAGGTTACCACCAATTTGTAGACAGGACGGGACTAAGGATTATCTCTGGCCCCTCCTCAAAACGCTTAAATATTTTGCTTTTTACGCAAATGGAAGAACATTAAGACAACTGATATTTCACGTTAACTATACATAAGGATGAAACCCTGTGACGGTTAAATTTGATAATTTGAAAACTTTGACAATGTATTTGATTTTAACTTTAATTTGATAATGTATTGATAACATTCAAGTCCTCTTGCTGAATTGACCGGCAAATAACTTGATTCCTAATAGATGTGACCAATTACAGCCTACATGATTACTAATAGCCTTCGTTGTAATAATTATTTCGTCCATTCAAAGGATTTCATTTCTACTTTAATTACAATTATCAATCTAAAAAAAAATAATTGAACTATGATATATATTTATCTATCTTCACAAAAAAAATATTTATGACATCTAATTGATAAATAATTAATAAATGAATGAATGAATGAATATTTGTATTGCTTATAAAAAGTTTATAGCAGGGGTTCAGCCCATGTTCATAATTACATTTTTTCGTTTATCTTTCCTTTATATAAACATAAACAGAGAATTCTTTTAAAAAAAATTAACAAAAAACAAAAACTATATACAACTATATAAAATATGGTTTTACTTTTCCCAAGTCGACCTCCTTTGTGAAATGGTAATATCATTGTTTTCTGAGTGTTCACTGAGAGTAACATTGCGTCACAGTATTTCTTTAATATATTTAATTTACGTTGCGTATCAGGCCATGATATAGAGAGTAAAACTAGGTCATCAGCATACATCAATAAAATCTTTTCTTGTACTTATCTGTATACCCTCTGCCCCATTCTCTTCGAAAAAATGGACTATATCTGATATATTTAGCAAGAATAGAAGAGGGCTTAAGTTTTCCCCTTGTAGAACACCTTCAGATATTTCACTGTCATGTGAGTACTGATTTCCTTCTTCAATAATAAACGATGCTTGACAGACATTTTATCACTCCCAGAATTTTTCCTTCGATTCCTAGACTATATATGTAGTTTTTCCCATAATTTTGAATGGTTAATAATAATTAATAAAGTAAGACAAACAAATTGAGTACTAAATAATGATAAGTAAAATGAGCTTACATTAAACATTTAAATATAATTAGATACATGAAAAGAAGAGGTAGGGAGTGGGGGCTTCCCATGATTTTTCATTTTTATCAAAAATGCCGGACAACAGAAAATATATATATATTTTTTTATTGGACTGCTATTTTTAACTACAAAGGCTAATTAAGAATGTCCCATATTTCGGTTGTAATCATTTTTTATTATATATGATTACAGAGGAAGTACATTCATAACGAGATTGTATGTTTTTAAATGTTTGATGGACAACCCGACCAGAGATCAAAATACGTTTTCGTATATTGTGAACTACCGCTCACACAGAGGTATACATTTATTCAATGAAATGAACAAGATGTGTTATTTAGGTAAAAAATATTCCATAGTTGGTAGAATTGGCGTGATGAATGTTCATATGTATATATATGTATATACTTATATTCCGGGGAGAAATGAGAATAGGGCGCTGTGTGAGGGAAATAGATTTGAAGAAAGAGGAGGGAAAGATGGACGGGGGAAGTGGTTCTTTCTAAGGTACAAGCCTCCATTTCCGTATAATTGGCGGGATACGTTGATTTCCTGGAGGTAGGAGGGTAGGAGCGGAACTCCTATATCCCCGCCTCCACACCTCACGAATATTGAATACCGTCCCTGGAAAACCTACAGATGCAATCAGCGGTGCCTCCTTTCGCCCAATCAAAAGACTCTCTTCCCCTCGTCTCCTTCGTATTCCGAGTCCTCGGCAGAGGAGGAGGAGGGGGCAAAGAAAAAGAAACCTCCTTTCCTTGCAAATTGATTCAGGCTATCAAAGCGCCCGGCTGGCTCTATCTAAACTTCTCTATGAATCAGGAGGCAAATGGAATCCAAGAGTGGTCTCAAGGTGTCTACCAAAGAGAAAGGGTAGCTGTCAACCTTTGCCTCTCTTTGGACACGGCCATGAATACCTGAATATATATGGAACTATAATATACTCCCCGACAACGAGTAATTTCACTAAAACATGGCCCTCCATCCTTTTTTATATCCAGACACAATTTTCTTTACGTCAGCAGTATATATCCTTGTGACATTTCTTTTCTTAGACTCCCAAACATGTACATTATGAATAGATAATTCTATACATCAATTTCTAGTAAATTCTGTCTGCCTGCTAAATAGATCCTTGAAAATATGAGGAAGAATATTTGATTTTTCAATATTACAGCCAGGTTTTGAAAATGATAGCCAGTAATTGTAGTCTTCTTATCATGTCGGTTCCTTTTATTAGAAGGGTAATTGGTTGATAAATTAATAAAAAGCTTCCATTCCAGATGTACTTTGCAGTTGCCCTTTTTACTTGGTGGTTCTTGCATACGTCTGATTATTTTAGAGGTTTTATATTAACTTCCATAGAAACAGGCCTCAACAGGCACAAAATTCCTGGAAAGCAGCAGATAGCATTTGTATCTGTTCTCTATGTTTTCTCTATTCAACTAAACTTGAATAGAAGAAATGTGGAATTCTTCCAGGGAAGCTGGGTTGTAGAGGAACGAATCAAGGACTAAGTGCGCTTTCAGAGTAACAGCTCCATCTTCTGTGCTTGCAAATAACTTTATTAAACCATGGATGGCTGGAATTTAGAGCTGGAACTATGGAAGTTAGAGCTGTTGCTCTTAAAGTGCACTTTGTTCTAATAAACGCATTTTTCATTCAGAAATGTGGAATGTTTTGTTGTCAAACGGCACAGTATTAAAATTACACCCTTTCCAGATTGTATGGAGATTCAGAGGGAAATAAACCAAGTTATTTTTATATTTTTAAGTAATCATATTTTTTGTATTTTTCATTGTGAATGGACCTTTTAAGCATTTGCAAATACTAATGTACGGAAAAATCAATTCAACATTGTACATGAAAAAAATATTTGGAATGTTGTAACAAGTTAGATATGAAAAAATTCAGATATAAAAAAAATCCTAAGAACTAGAAAGAAAACAAATATATTTAATGAAATAAATTGTAATAATTATAAATCCCTTTGGGCATAAACTGTTTAACTTCTCCGTGGATGTAGTAATACCTATATGAACACGTTATTATAATGAAGTGACACACGAACAAGCCAAGTAGGGTCTTTTCGAACTTCTATAATTGAAAAAGTTAGGAACAAAGTCATGTGCAGGTACGAACCAAAACCTTGCATATTCTGACAGATAATTTATGTTATATAATAAGAAAGTTAAATTACTCTAAGTAATCCCTAAGGTTCTTTATATTCATTCCCAATTTCAACGTCGTTCGTATGTGACAATCAATTACTTTCATGACATATTTTCTTCTCTCTTCTCTTCCCATTTTCTTCCAAAATTTACATAATCCTTTTAGCAGATTTTCCTTAAGGTTTTTTGAAAAATGTTTTCAAATGACCATTATCCTAAGAAGGAGATGATGAAAAAGAGGTCCGTTTAAAGTTATATATACATATATACTTGTCTGTTACCGCAATTTTGTGTTCAATCGTAACCGAACTTGATATATAAGAGTTTCGTGCAAAATTAAAGATCAAGTTCATTAATGAAATCTAACAACTGGTTGGGATGGTGGGGGGTTAAGAGGGGGGAATTACGAAGCTTGGAAATATCTCCCTTATTATACGTCTGATGAAAAAATTGTATAGAATCAATCTTATTGCGATTGCGATGTCATATAGATGTTGTTATATACATTTTTTATGTAACTTTGAATATTATCCGAGATATTTGAATTTTTTAGTTTTCATTCTTTAGTAAATCCGCATGCCGACTCATTTCATACTACCAATAAGCTGTTATACTATGATCCACATTATTCCAAGGTTAAATATCAAATATTGTTTCAATTGAATATTTTCAGTGTGAGATGACTTCATCAATTAGGATTTTGTGGTCATGAATCAAAAATGTTTATTTCTTCTATATTCTACCATATTCGATATTTAACTGTATCATTCCGATGGCAACACAAACTTAGTACTTGAGAACAGTAGATAAGTATTACATGCAGTGAGATTTGTAAGGAATTGTAATCGTCCTTCCTTCACAAAAGGAATACTTTCAAAAATATTTAATTATTAAATAAAATAACTAATAATAATAATGGATACACATATATTTCATGTATAGTAATTTATTTAGTATTCATTTATGGCCCGCGTCAAAGGCTGTACATTTCATAGCAAGTGGGCATATCTCTTTAATTGTGGCCGTGTTTTATTGTCAGCGGAAAGAAGTTTAAAATATGCCGGTAAATATTAGAGTTAGTCAAAAAATGTAGAAAAGAAAAAAGAATAGGGTTAGTCATTTAAAATGTTTAAATAAGGGAGATGTTTTTATGATTTCAAGTCCAATCAAAGTAGTTTCCAATTCTGCAAAGATGATAGGTGCGGTGCATTTATCGGCAGTGACAGTTAAAGTGCGCTCAAATCAAACTGTCTGTCATCCATTTCTGATGTTTGAGCTTTCCATTTGTGATCCTGGTTTGAGATAAAGGCATTTGCGCCGATACGGGGATCTCGATTTTTTCTCCCCCAGTTCTTTTTTTTTTTGTTTTGTTTGCCGATTGCGGAGTGTGTTTACGTTTTGGGCAAGTATTGTGATAGGAGGAGAATGGGGAGATGAAGAGAGTACACAGATTGTAGGCTGCCGACAGCACTCTGCCCCCACCCTCTAGCCCAGATAAAGGGGAAATGTCTTTTCATACCCTGTACAGCCATCGGATAGGCCCAGATAACGCGAGTCACCACAAAGACCTCTGAACTTCCCTTTCCCACTACGCTTAAAATCGTTTGCTCAGAAAACGTTCCAAATATCCGGAAAAGGGGGGTGTGTGTCAGTGTTGCACTAGGAGAGCTTCGGCTCTTTTGAAGTATTATTCGTAGCAGAGTTTTCCTTCCCTCTTTTTTTTTCTACAATACCCAGGGCTACTGAATGGGCTCACACATACACACACAAACACACACACACACACACATTGTGCGAATTTGCTTGTCAATGTATACACAGGTAGTCCTAACTTTGCTTTGATAAGGGGCGAGAAAGAAAACCTCTCTGTCTGGACAGTGAAGATACCTTGCCAAATTCTTGTTTCTCTCTCTCTCTCTCTCTCTCTCTCTGTCTCTGTCTCTGTCTCTCTCTCTCTCTCTCTCTCTCTCTCTCTCTCTCTCTCTCTCTCTCTCCCTCTCTTTCTCTCTCTCAGAGGTGTAACCTAACGAGGGCATTAATAAAAAAAAATTAAATACTCATTCATCTTGGAATGATCCAAAATGGCGTATAATTTTATTTCACAATATTGGTTCAGCATCTTCTCTCATCCATCAAGTAAGGAGTTAATTTCTTTCTTATTACTTTTTCTTGTGTTTTTTTTTATTCGGTCGCTCCCTTTATTGATTTCTTCTAGACGTCTTTCGTAATGTTAGCTAAATACTATCAAATATTTTAGACTTCTCAAGGGACAGAGAATTGTCATCAGGGGCTCAGGTTAGCCATGTGAGTTACGGCGTTGATCTTAATCTTGCATAGTAAACCTAGTGAGATGAATTTTGATTCCCGCCTGGAAAATAAGAATTTATATATCGACGAACTGGTTAATAAAATCCGTATTCCCACACCGGCTAGAAACGTGTGATAACCTGCAGATAACCCGTCCCAATTAGCCATAGAAGCCCAAAATGGACGTTAATAGGAGTATACAACGTTTATTTACACTTTTCAAAAGCACATGAATATTTACATTCGCATGCGACATTTCCTACATATGTTCCAAATAGAACATACTAATGAAGTATTATTGAAATAATATTTTTATTATCACGATCCTAAAAGTTTCATCATGATTCCAAAAAAAAAAAAACTAATCACATTTCTTTCATCTAAATATTTGGCAGTTTGAATCAGGCATTTCTTTTAAAATGAAATAAGGAAAAAATACTGTTGGTATATCATACATAATATCTGACCTTACAATTAGACTGTTTGTGAACCAAAAAAGGTGATTTAGCGAAGTATATTCGCCGTTTACTTCGTTCCTTTTTGGTTAAATCGAAAAATGTTAGAGGTAAATACTGTTTACAATGATCTTTCCACTATTAATTAGTGGTTTGCATGAACTTCAAATCTTTAATTTCCGAAGTCAGGTCTTCAAAATTATATGTATTTTTTTCTATTCATCTGAAAGTACCAAAAATTGTCAATATGACATTCTTCGTACCTTTATAGCAATTAAAGGAAAGGGGGTTTTTGAGGATGACAAAAAAATTGTTCGTGAATGTCCGTTCCTACTGGTTTCATTGAAAAACTCTTTATACTTATTAAATTTTGTTTAGAATATATTTTTCAGCACTAAAAAGTTTTAATGGAATTATATAAGGATTCCTGATTTCCTCGTACTGCCTAGCAAATTGAGTATGCTTGTATTTGTATATGGGAAATTACAGTGTGCTATTCCATTTTGGCGGCAATAATGTGTTTATTGACAATTGGAGGAAAGTGTCCTTTTCTCGGAAGTCCAAACATGGCATTTCCTCAATATATGTAATTTCGAAGCCCGTATGTGAGAGCGTTAACAGGAACTAATTACTCAGTGGAATTATTTAATTCATTGTTCAAATTTCATGCAGAAACAATTTTAAAATTAACCCTCGGTCGGGCGCGTCAAAAATATTCCGCCTTCGGGAGCGTGTATCTCAGAAAAACAACCTCAACCCTTTTTACGGAAATACAGTATTTTAATATATATTTGGCACTAAAATGTTCAGTGTGTAATTAAAAATCATATCTGAGGAAGTATTTGTTTGAAAGAAGTAAACAATTTTCAAAATTGACACGTACTATAATAAAAAAAATCATAGTAGATAATATTTGTAACCAAGTTGGTTATAGATTCATTTTTATTAAAACCGTGGACGATAATTTTTAAAATATAATTAAAACATACAAATACCAAAAGAAATAGTTTAAATGCACATGTCTTAATTATTCATAATTCATTTCAGTTTGTGAACAATATAAACAAAATATCTAAATATAACTTCATTCAAAAATAAGTAGCACGAAATCACTTTTAGATAAGACTTATTAAAAATCATATAAATTTTAATGTACCAATCCTGTTAAAAATACCAGTTTAATTATTATCTCTTGCAGAGCTGCATTACAATTAGGACAAGGCGTGGAACTATGTTGTAAACAAATTTGGCATTTGCAAATCTCACAAGAATAATGAGTAAACCTACATTTCTTTTCAGTTTCAGCTTGGTTCACATCATTTGTTTTAGTTCGTTGTGGTGGAGGGGCTTTTTTTATGCTGTTCTGTACTTGAGTTCAATGTATGGTCCAATGAGTCTCTGTACTCTTCAAGATTCGTCCTTAATTCGGGTAGTAAACGTCTACTGTTGTCACTGCGTCATACAATATTTTCTTGAATAAGTTCTTCTGAAAGCTCGTGTATGAGCAAAATAATAGATAAATTGGTTTATATAATTCCATTCAATAAAGAGAAAGTTAATTGATGTATATATTTATGAAATACAGATTTCAAAAAAGCTTACGAGATCGGGGAGATTAAACTGAATGACAGGTGAAACACACGACTCCATCAAACGCAGTGACACTACTGACCTTGAGGGGGGGGGGACCTATAAACCACATAACTCGAAGCACTACACCACCACTCTCTGCTAGGAGGAGTGACAAATATTTTTTTTAGAAACCGTGTATCTGAGAGATCACGCGCCCGACGGAGGGTTAAAGTAACAATAACTCGTTATCAGAACAGTGATATACCATTTTAGACCGAGTGTGAATTTAAAAATGTTTTCTGAACAAACATTGATACAAATAGCCAAGACCAGAGATAGCATGCTTTATTGATTATGAAAAGACTTTCGATAATCAGGTAAAGACTTAGGATTTCAAACATTACGATCTTTAGTGTTGAATGAAATAGTTAAATATTTAGTATTGTATAGAAAAAATAAACATTTTCGAGTTAATAAAATAAAATCTTAAATGATATCCTCATCACAATACATATTTGCAAATAACTCATCTAACATTATTATTATTATTTAATAAAGTCCATTTTTTGCAAGTAATTCTAATTGGGACGGGTTATCTACATCTTACCACCCTTTCTAGCCCGGGCGGGACTAAAGGATTTTGTTTAATGAATTCCGTCACTAAATAAATTCCTCTGCCCAGGCGGGAATCGAACTCGCCACTCGAGGTTTACCATGTGTGATTAACGCAACTCATCTAATAAATATCTGTTGAAAACAATTGTTCGTTTTTAAGCTTCAAAGAAAATGGTTCATTATATAACAGTATTATTATTTATTTATTAACGTCCACTTTTTGCAACTTAGGCTAATCGGGACGGGTTATCTACAGGTTACCACCCTTTTCTAGCCAGGGTGGGATTTTAGGACGTTATTTAATGAATTTCGTCACTAAATAATTTCCTTTGCCCAAGCGAGAATCGAACTCGCCACTCTAGGTTTACCATGTGAGATAAAGGTCAACGCTTTAACTCGCATGGCTAACCTGAGCCCCAAATAACAGTATACTTTATGTGAAGTCAGGAGTAGTGAGATAGAATAAATCTAAATAGCAATATATAATAAAGTTTATTTTCAATAAGAGTAGTTCTATGCAATTTTTCGATCTGACATGTAATAAGAAAGTTATTTGGAAGTTTCGAAATTCCGACCTCCCACTTGTTCGATTTCAGCCATGTGCAATATTAATTTCTTTTGCTACGAAATCATTAAATAAAATCCTTAGTCTCACACTGACAAGTAAAAGGGTGGTAACCTTTAGATAAGCCGTCCCAATTAGCTAGAGTAACACAAAGAGGGCGTTTATAGTTTACCGAAAGTGTTCACGCACCAAACTATAATGGGTAGCAAGAAAGCTAAAGAGATGAACGGTGAAGCCACCCATAGATAATCAGCCGAATGCGTGAACGACCAAAGAGATAGGACAACTGCAATAGAAATCTGAAATGGAAGCTACATATCAATTGATCATCCAATTCCAATCGCGAGCATGATAAGAAAATTAAAAATACCAACAATTATATATGAGCAAGCGGCGAACAAACAATACTGAACTAACAATACTGTCTGAACTAATAGGACATCTACGGAAATCGTAGAAAAGGACGATATCTTCTAGCCAGAAGTGTCAAACATTCGAAGCATGCAAAACCTTGAGGGAAGTCCTTGAGGGAGATCTTAACGAAAGTGGAAGCTAAAGCTCTCCTTCGCAGATGATTATTTATCAGGGCTAGTAGTTCAGTCGTAGGCATAAGCATCCTAGTACACCAAAGTCCAAGATATTAGTTCTGGTACTAAAATTATTTTTTGTTTCTTTGCTAGTTTCGTATCATCTCTACACTAACTTTAGAGAATGTGGCATTGTGAGCTGGAATAGTTTCCCTCAATAAGATCACAAGAAAACTCATTTTGAGTGCAGAGTTAAATGCTCAGAATATCCCACCTTTAATATATCCCACTTCTCTTACTAATTATGTTGCTGTTACATAGTCCACAAGCAATTTTATAAATACCTTATTATCCGCTTGCGTTTAATTTGTCATTATATCTATGATGTTCAATCCATAATGTCTTTTATTTAGCAAAAGGAATCCACCATCTTTTGCTTCCAACAAAAATGTTGGTATAGAACATCAGAAAATGATCTCGTAAGGGAGTGTCCATCCAGCAGACATGACAATAGACAAAACGAACTTTTGATTTAACTTTTTAGCCAAAACGCCTACTTAGTTGTATAAATAAGTTTAAAAAAAAAAATCTTCTTTAAAATATTTCCTTATTTCACAGAAGTGCCTTTCACGCAATCTTCATTAACATGCTTTCATACAAACATTTTACGCCTATGTTTTCTTATTGAAAAATGAATGAATGACTCTTCTGCTTAGTGCAAAATTTTGATTTATTGATGTGGATGAGTATCAATTTCTTACAAAATATTTTTAGAGAAATGTTTAGTATTGAATAAACATAAAAACGGCGTATTTTAGGGGTAAATTTATTTAATTAGAACATTACGACAAGTAGTAAGTAGCCTTCATCAGGAAGGGAGTGGTGAAGAACCAACTTGGAGGTGGTCTTACATGTTGGCAGTATTAAAAATAAAGAGATGGTTCCTTTCGGATTCAAATTTAATTATATACAGAATTTAATTAATTAAATAAAATTCAGAGTTATTGAAAAACCAAATTGATGATTTATTGGAGATGAGTAATGGTGAAGAGGAACCTTTGATCAAGCTAGAGTTTTCATTTTTCAACAGTTTGGGTTAAAGTTAGACTAGAAATATCCCATAGTAAGTTCTGCCATACCTTATTAATATGACCGTGCGTTTGAATGGTTAATCGTCTTTAGCTTTTAATTCTGGCAAGCGTTTTCAAAACGAGGCCACAAATTAAGCCCTTTTAGGAATTAGGGCTTATTAAGGTGCTTGTTAATATTGAACTGAGCCCTCTCCGATCGATGATTATCACATATTGATCCACGTAACCTTTCGCGTTAATAACAGCTCTTGTTAGGGCTGGCCCTTTAACAATTGGTTCGTGGAAAATTGTGTGTTTTGTGTGGTTGGAAGTTCGTTATTTCAAGTGTCTCTTCCAGGCATTGAACGTTCAGATAAATGAGCAATGTTGTATAAATTTGGAATATTTTAATTGCTAAAATTGTGCCTATTGGATTTACTGTAACGAGTTAATTCAAATCTTTTATTTTCATAAAACACTTATGCACATTAGTGGAGAGTACCTTAAGTAGCGGGTTCTAATTAAGAAATGAAGAAGAGATTTATTCACAATGAAACTATTTAGCAGATTTTCCTTAAGGTAAATCAGCTATTGTTGTAAGGTTGTACTCATGAAGCGATTTCCGACATTTTTCTTCAAATGTCCATCGATTCTACATAGGACTGACGAAAATGTAGTCCGTTCAAAATTGTATATATACATATACGTATGTATCTATCTTATCTATATATACATTTGCCTGTTACCGCTCTAGCAGTCAAAATTTTTGTTAGATCGTTACCAAACTCGATCTTTAGTTGTTCATTGTAAAAAGAAAGATAAAGTTCGTTAACTGCTGAAATCGGACAAGAGTGAGGGGTTTTAGAGAGGGAGAACTTTGAAAATTCAAAATCGTTACTGTACTTCGGATAGAAAAAGTGTATAGAAACAATCTTATTGCAAATTAAATGTACTATAAATTTTGTTCTATGCATATTTTCCATTTAATGAGTATTAACAGAGATATTTGGATTTTATTGTTTTCCGCTGTTAGTAAACCCCACTCCTACTCGTGTCACATTAATAAGAAACTGTTATATCATGAACCACTTCATTACAAGGTTAAATAACAAATATTGTTAGTACTATTTGCAGTTATTCGCTTAACATTCACGGCGGTGTTACCAGTATGTAGATTTATCTGTTGAACCTTCTCGTGGTAAATCTCTTTAGTTTACGCAGCCCCTGCGTGACGGACTTTTTTTTATTCCCTTGGGCCGTTTAGGAATTATGTGTAAATTATATATATATATATGTGTGTGTGTGTGTGTGTGTGTGTGTGTGTGTGTGTGTGTGAGTCTGTGTCTGTTACCGCTCTAGCGGTCACAATTTTTCATCGTTACCAAACTTTATAGTTAATCCTTTTTTTGTAATAAGAAAGATCAAGTTCGTTAATGGTTTGTAGATTCATCTACTGTTAAACTTCACGAGGGAAATCTGCTTAGTTTACGAAGCCCCTGACTTTGATGTCAGTTTTCTGACATCAGTAATCTCCCACTCCTACTCATGTCATTTAACAAGAAGCTTTTTTATTTGAAGCCTAAATAACAAATATTGCTCTCATTTAGCTTTTAAGTTTTGAGATAAATGTCAATACATGGCGCAGGTGGAAAATCTGCTAAGTTAACGCAGCCCCTGAGTGACGAGCTTTTTAAGAATCTAATACTTAGATAAGTCCGTTCGAAATCTTGATCGTTAGTTTCAGTTAGGTTGAAAATGAAAATGTGGTTGGGGTATTGAGAATATTATTTTGAAGAAATTTATCAAATTGGGGAAAGACGATTTTTTTTTTTATTATTTTTTTTTATATTTTTTTTTTTTTTAGATTGAGCAATAATTATTTAATTTTGACGCGTATACTTGCAAGAATGTCTCTTCCGAGGGAGCGGCTGGGAGGATATTAGTGAGTCGAGGGGCGCGAATTGTAGGGGGTTGGGGCACACATAATACCGGCTAGTTAATAATTAAAGCTGCTAGAAGCGGTGGGTTATATGAAGTACACGCTGAAAGGAGGGCTGTGGTCGCCCCCAGCGGGAGTGGACATGAGAAATGCAGCCCTTACACAACAAATGTTACCCCCAGCACGGATTCACCCTCCACCTACCCCTGTCTGTTTTATTCACCTACTCACCCTTAACCATCCACCTTTCGCCCAATGGGATCTTTGCTCTACCCCCGAAACTGCATCTCTTCCAAAGGGCTATGAATATGAATAATGAAATCGGACTCGCTTTAACTTAGTAATCACCTGATTTTCCGCCCTAGCAGAAAGAACAACGGACTAAGGGCACTCAATTTTGTATATTGGACGAAAAAGATTGGATCCGATTCTTCGCAATTGAGTACAGGACTCTTACAACAAGTAACTAAGTTACCAGTATTATGAATATATTTCAACATTTTAGTTGATTTCCCCTAAGGGAAATGAGACAACGAGGTCGTACTCCTGACGCGGTTTTCGAAAAATTTCCTGATATGTCCATCGATCCTACCCTGGACGAAAATGGGGTCCGTTCCATGTATGTACAATATACAAATTAAACCCCTTTATGGAGGTACCCCAAGGATTACACAAGGTCAGCCTCCTTATCTGCCATATTTCAGGTTATTAATTCCATTTTAATGCATATTATGTAAATATCCTTTCTTTTTTTGGATTTTACTAAGGGAGCAGCTTGTTGTTGCATTATAGATTTTAGAATATTAGTTGACATTTTCCTCATTTCTTTTGTCTTTATACTAAGATCTTGAATATATTTTCCTGTCGACTTTGGTATAACTCCACTAGATCCAAACAGTAACCCTTTAACTATCCAATTTTCCGTAATGTATTTTTCTTTAAATATGGACAGCATTTTGTGAAGATGCCTATTTATTCTGAATTTTCTTCTTCTGCTTGTTTTTTACTTATTTCGAATCGAACTGCCGCATCAATAATTATACCATAGTCCTTTTAGCAGATTTCCATTAAGGGAAATCAGCTATTGAAGTCGTACTCATGATGCGATTTTCGAAAATTTCTTCAAATGTCCATCGGTTCTACCCAGGAGATGACGAAAATGAGGTCCGTTCAAAATTATATATATATATATATATATATATATATATATATATATATATATATATATATATATATATATGTCTGTTAACGCTCTAGCGGTCGCAATTTTTGTTTGATCGTTACGAAACTCGATATTTAACCGTTTTATGTAAAAAGACAGATCAAGTTTGTTAATGGCTGAAATCGGACCAGAGGGGGGGGGGGTTTAGAGGGGGGATTTTCGAAAATTCGAAATATCTCCGTTATTATGCATCGGATCGAAAAATTGTACAGAACCAATCTTATTGCAAATTAAATTTACTATAAATATTGTTATATACATTTATTCCCTATCTTGAATATTAACCGAGATATTTGCATTTTTATGAAGTCTGTGGTAGGGTATAGTTCGGATTATGTCGGCCATCTTCGTCATTTCTCGGCTCAGGCGGAAGCTTCTTCTAACCTGGCGTTTTTAACCTTACCTTACCTTCCTTACTTTGTGAGATTTATGCAAATACGTTCTGTTCATCCGCCCCCCCCCTTCTTTAGTTCTTGGACTACTAAAATTTGAGTTATTAAAATATAAATTATTTTTACAATTCAGAAGCCGTTTCAGTTGGGTATTTATTTTAATTAACTGAAAGATTTCTCATTATCTAATAACGGTGTTATTGTGTTACCAGTATGCAGATTTCTCTATTGTAAAACTTCACAGGGGAAATCTGCTTAGTTTACGCAGCCCCTGCGTGACGGACTTTCTTGAAATGGCAACAACATCGGATCTTCTTAAGGACCCATCTGATGAAGTTCAGCCGACTTGCTCATATATTTCCCACTCTGGGTGGTACCTTCTCAAAAGTTGATTATTTATATGTTCTTCTGTTAACGGTCTAGCTGTCGCAAGTTTTGTTTGATCGATGCCTAACTTGATATGTAAATGTTTAATGTAAAACTAAAGGTAATGTTTGTTAATGGCTAAAAGTCCACTAGTAGGCGGGGGGGGATTCCGAAAATTCATAATATCTATGTTATGCCCCGAATCGAAAAACTGTAAGGAATCAGTTTTATTGCAAATGTGATTTTGTATAAATATTTTCATGCACGGTTTTACGCTATCTTGATTATTAAACGAGATGTCTGGTTTTTTTTAGTTTTCGGCCTTTAGTAATCCCTACTCCTACTCATGTTAATAATAAGCTGTTATATTACAACAATATATAAATATTGTTTTCATTGAGCAAGCAAATACGTGACGCTTATGGAAATCTGTTCGTAGCCTCTGCGTGACAGGCTGTTCTAAGTAAGCCAACATACTACATACTACAAGAACTTCATAAAGAGATGATTAGTAAAGAACATTTTCATATTTTTTTTTCGATTGGTATGTTAAACCTTGAAGATTTTGAAGCCACCCACAGGAAAGGATCTACCATCAGATTTTTGAGCCTTGAGTGATCAACTCGACCCATAAATTCTCATTAACCAACAAATAAGAATAAATTAAAGTGGTAAACATTACTTATTTGAATTGATGAATGTTTTTTGCTATTGATTGAAAAAAATAACAACTCAAGGAAGCTTATAAAACGATATAATGTGTTTAATAGGATTCTTATTTGATACTAAAACTCCCATTTACTTAGCTTTCACCTCTAAAATTTGTATTAAAAGTTAATATGATGCGTATTTGCGGTTTCTTAACTGTTAATTAGTTTTATGTTCATGCGATCATTATAACTCTTATCTAAAATGATGGGAGAACATCACAGTCTGCACTGAGCACCAGGTTGATCACACTATAACTGCTATGAATATCAAATTGTAGACAGACAATTTCATTCAAATCGTTAACGGGATTTAGAAGAATCTTAGCCTTTTATTAACTCGATTTACTCACTATTTTCTTGCTACTACACTAGCGTGCTCTGGTAACTTGGTGGTGAACTACACTTTTCCATTCACTGCCTCAGAAGCTACGCCAGTCATGACCTTCACAGGAGTCAAAAATTGTAGTTCGGATTCTAATACTGCCTAATGACAACTGTTGTCAGCCTAAGAAGATTACCGGCTCGTTTATTTTGACTTTGAATGAAATTTTTGATTCTATTTTGATCTATCCTTCAGACAGCATAATTATAAGGTCTACCTTCTAGAATGGAAGGAGTAACGTCTGTTCGTTCTAGTGGCCATCTTTCCCCAATCGGACAAGTAATGTAATTCTAGTGACTTCATCTTGTGCGCCCCATCGTTGCGACTAAGTTTAAATACAAGTGTGGAATATGTTCTGTCTCCAATAAACTTAATGTCATTGTTATATGGATAAAAACTAAAACTCAATTGAACATGCTAAGAATTAATCATAGCTTTCAGAAGAATAAATAAAATTTTTAAACAGGCATTTCTTCTCTTGCAAATATCGCTTAATTACGTAAATTAAGTAACCGTTCTAAAATCATGCATCAATTAGGAATACTTTTAGTAAAATTATAAATGTAATAAATTACCTCAGGGAAGTTTTCATATATTTCGCTCACCTGAAAGAAAAAAAAAATTAATATGAAAAAATTTATTTTAGAAATTTTTAGGGCTTAATAGAGTGTAATATTTATGTATAAATATGTATATAACAGTTCTTCGTTTAATATAATTTATACATGATTATTTGTTGATTTATAATCATTTTATAAGATCACTTTCTAATAAATCCGCTATTTGTGTATATACGATTTAATATTAGACCAGTTAGAGTGATTGCCTTGATCGTTAAAAATGATGGTGATATATTTATAGAAAGGTATTCAGATTCTGAAAGGTGAGGGTAAAAATAGGTGCTGATTCTGTCCCGGCCATGTGCAAATATTAGTCCACCAGGGCAGAAATATGTGTCAGCTATCTACTCCAGAACTCTCGTCAAATATATCTGAGAAAATTTTCGGCATCTCTCAGGCTACCTACTTTATATTTAAAGATGTCACTGACTCCCCAGAATAGCCTAATCAGGCGCGAAAATAAAGGTTATGGGGGAAATCCAAACAACATTTTTCTTAAAAACAAACACGTTTCTGGTAATAACTCTTAATAACGGAGATAAAACGACCTGGTCCGATTTCAGCCGTTAATTAACTTCATCTTTCTTTTTTAAATAAAACGCTTGCATATCAAGTTTAGTAACGATAAGACAAAATTGCGACCACTAGAGCGGTAACCAACAAATATATAATAAATAGATATATATGAATATATCTTTAATTTTGAATGGACCTCATTTTAGCAGATTTCCCTTAAGGAAAATCAGCTATTAAGGTTGAAACTTGATATAATCGTTTTATACGAAAAGAAAGATCTAGTTCGTTAATGGCTAAAATCGGACTAGGGGGAGGGGGGTTTAGAGGGAGAGAATTTCGAAAATTCTTAATATCTCCGTTATTATGCGTCTGATCAAAAAATTGTATAGAATTAATCTCATTGCAAATGTAATGTTCTATAAATGTTGTTATGTACATGTTTTCACTATCTTGATTATATACTGAGACATTTGCCTTTTTTAGTTTTCTGTTTTCAGAAAGTCTCTTCACCTACTCATCTCATATTTTCAATATTCTATTATATCATGAAGTACTTTATTTGAAGCTTAAATACCAAATATTGTTCTCATTGAACTTTTAAGTTTTGAGATAAATGCAAATACGTGGCGTACTTGGGGAATCTGCTTAGTTAAGACAGCCCCTGCGTGACGGACACTTCGTAATCTACTAGGTGGGATCTATGGACATTTGATTTAATTTTTCCTGTTATTAAGGAACAGAGTATTTTTTATGCAATATGAGCAGAAATTGGGGCTTGCTGAAGGCTGAAAACTGATTTCGGTTAATATTATAGATAGAAAATAAATGTATATAACAATGTTTATAGTAAATTTAATTTTCAATAAGATTCATTCTATACAATTTTTCGTTCCGACGTATAGTAACAGAGGTATTTCGAAGCTCCTCCCGTTTAACCCTCCGTCAGGCGCACCTCAGGACGAAACAAAATCGGGCGCACCCGGCCTGAGAGGCCGCCCACATATTTTAACCCCCCACTCCCAACCTAATCAATTTTAATTTAAAACACTGATAGGACAGACTTCGCTAGGATCTAAGGAAAATAAATGTACTATTTTGAAAGTAAATTAATGACTTTATTAGAATAGAATGAAGCTTAAACTAAAACAAGTAAAATTGATCAGGCGCACTCAACCAGAGGGGTCAGAGTTAGACTAGCACTTATTTCTCAAGATATAGACGAACTTCCATACTGAATTTAATCTTAGTAAGAGGAACGATTGCAATAGATATATCTTTAAAAAACTCATCTTTGAAATTAAGGAGCAATTGGGCGCAGTCGGCCTCACAAGCCACCTAGGGACCAGTCGGTCTGGATGAAGGATGGCAATAGACTATAGTAGGGGATTCTAAGCATGAACACAAATCAGGAAACTACTGGGAATGGCACCTCACAGGGGAGACAAAATGTGGCAGGGCAACAAAAAGTATGTTTTCCTGGCCTCTCAGGCTAGCTGCGCCCGACGGAGGGTTAAGCCACCCTCCAACAGGTCCGATTTCAGCCTTTAACGAACTTGATCTTTCTTTTTACATAAAATGATTGAACGTCGAGTTTCGTAAGGATCAAACAAAATTTGCGACCGCTAGAGCGTTAACAGACATTTTTTTCGAAAATCGCGTCATGAGTACGACCGCAATAGCTGATTTCCCTTAAGGGAGTTTCGAGCCCATTTTCTCAAGGAAGGCCATTTGTTCAAACCCCAGACTGATTATATAGCGGAGACTGTCACCCTATGAGGAGAGGATCAGAGTGTCCCAATGCCCAAAGGGACTATAGCCGAGAAGGGGGGGACTGGAACTGACTGGAACATATGCACGTCACGGCAGCCCACGGCTAAAACTAACAGGGCGCCATTACTCAGGCCAGGATGAAAGCTAATAAACCGACAGCGAATATCAGAGGAGATGGTATCAACATCTCCGACAGATGGGGTCAGATGACAACACCAAGGCTAATTCACAACTTGATCCCCCAACGACTATTTGTAACTATAAATCCTCATTATATATCACTCGCCATTTGTTACTTTCCCTCTGACCAACGGGGGGAGGGGGCAATCTGGTAAATTGATACCAAGAGTTAATTTCACTCAAAGATAGGTTATGGTCAATAACTGCACTATTACATTGCTTTTTACGCGCTCCTATAAAATCCAAACCTACAACTATAAATACTGTTTTTCCTATAAAAACCTCCTAAATCTAATTTTATGCGACAGCTCAAATACAAAATTTATCACAATCGTTCAAACTAATAAATACCAATACCTTGGTTAATAATCAAGATATTGAAAAAAGTCCGTCACGCGGGGGCTGCGTAAACTAAGCAGATTTCCCAAGTGACGTTTTACAATCTGCCTACTAATAACGGCAGTAGAAGTAAGGATGGCAGTAGTTACGGACATGGCCGCCCAAGCTCTCAGAGGAAAATCCCGAATATAGCCGACCACGCACACAATAGAAATGCAAATATCTCGATTAATATTCAAGATACAGAATAAGTGTATAGAACAATATAGGAAATTTAATTTAAAATAAGATTTACTCTATACTATTTTTCAATCTGACCCATAATAACGGAGATATTTCGAATTTTCAAAAATCCCCCCTCTAAACCCTCCCTCCAACTGGTCCGATTTCAGCCATTAACGAACTTGATCTTTTTTTTTTACATAAAACGATTAAATATCGACTTTTGTAACGATCAAACAAAAATTGCGACTTTCAGAGCAGCAACAGACGAATATACATAATATAATATATATAATTTTGAACGGACATCATTTTCGTCATCTCCTAGGTAGGATCGATGGACATTTGAAGAAATTTTTCGAAACTCGCGTCATGAGTACGATCTCAATAGCTGATTTCACTTAAGGGAAATCTGCTAAAAATAGCAGCTATCGAACTTTATATCATTAAACTGGCTGGAGGAGTTTAATATAAACAAAAAATAAGTAATTTAATAAATAAATGATTATTTCCTCATTTTGATCGACTAATATAGGAGGAAAAGTGATTTTAATTTTAACGTAATTAATAGTATCAACTTTTTAATTTAATTGAACGTAAAGAAAGTTAAAAGTTGTTGTACGAATTTTGTTCCTGGGACAATACTTGTAACTATATAAATAAAAATTAATTAAAAAGAGTTTTCGAGATGGGAATATTAATTTGAAGTCTTTAAGAGAGACAAGTTATTATGTAAATTCTACCTTTGATAACTTTTAAAGCTTTTGTGAGTTTTAATTTAAAGAGAATGATCCGTCCTTCAAGTTAAATAAGTTTATATTGTATTCCCTTGTGAATAAGAGGAAGAGTCAAAAGGAACTTTTTAAGTCCCGGGCTTTTACTGGCACAGGTCAAGCGGGCTTTTGAATGCTCTCAAATGTATAGAATTACTCATATACCTCTTTAATTTCATCAGAATGAAAATAAATTTCGCAGAAAACGTTTATTGAAACTGAGAATTAATCAACATACAAAAACAGACCCGCACGTGTGTTTGAATTGGTCACATTTCAGTAATTCAGTTGTCACAATCAATGGACGTTTGAGACAAATTCCAAAAAACGCGTAATGATTACACTAAATCAATAGATGATTATACGAATGATGAAAATAAATTTCGACCTGTGATGATAAATTATGATACCTGAAAATAAATTATGACCTACAAATTTTTCCCAGATGTCAGGACCAGATCTAAGTTGACATGGTACGTCCCAGATTTCTTCTCCAGCCAACTTATCAGTGGTCACGGGGACTTTAATAACAAACTACATTTCTTCAAACGAAAGGAATCCCCATTGTGCTCCTGTGGCGAGTTGGATACGGCTGACCACGTGATCCTCCAATGTCCGCGTTTCAACGCCAAGCGTATTCGGCTAATGAGTGCTTTCTCATATGTGAACTGGCCTCCTGAGAGCTACGACATGTTTGTAAATGACGCTGATAGATTTTCAGCCTTCAGGACATTTGCCCAAGAGGTGTTGAAAGAAAAGTAAAATTGAATTTATTTGTAAATTATATGTATAGTTTTATGTGAGTTTAGGCTAGTATTTAGGCTATAGGTATGTAGGCTAGTTAGTTAGGCTCTTGCTGCCACTTCTTTGAACAGAGGCAAAGGAGTCGCAGCTGCGGGTTCCCCTAGGACTTTTCGGACTTAAACTAAATCTCCCAAATGTTGCACTTTAATGCTTAGCCGTGCTCGGTGAGTTAGGCTAAGTTACCTGGCCCAATTTATGTATTCAAAATTTTATATCTCTTAAATGGAGACCGCTGGTATGGGGAAACCCAAAAGTACAGCGGGGGCAGAGGTGAGAAAAAAGAAAGAAAAAAAAATAGACTGTTCAAAGATGATTTTACGTAGCTTATTAAATAAGCCGAATCACCGTACGCCCATTCGTTGAGATATATCAACAAGAAATTGAAAAAAAAAAAAACCAGTTGGATCTGAATTACAAGACTACAACTTTTATTGCTTCCTTGTACAGAGTAAAGGAAGTATTGTAATCGCATATTTTTAAGTATCGGTTTTGACTCTTCGTGCCCCATTTTGAGTAGTTTTGACTTGACATCTGCAGGCATGCATGTATGTATCTTGTTAAAACGTCAGTTTTGACTTTTCGTGAACCCAATTTGATAAGTTTTGGCTTCATGTCTGCAGGCATTATTTACGTATCTCGTAAAATGTCCGTTTTGAACCTCCGTGAACCCAATTTGACTAGGTTTGGCCTGACATCTGCAGGCATGGATCTACATATCATCTTTAAAAATTTCGAATGTTGAACTTTTATATTTATAACTCTTGTGGCGCAAAGTATTTCGATTAACATAAGCCATGTAGACAAAATTCATATTTAATTCTAAAATATTGTATTCGAATATTGTAAACAATTCTTCAAAACATGCTAATGTAATATTTGTTTATGTCTGATTAACTCCACCGAGTGAGAAATAAACTCCAAAGGTATGTATTCTGGATAACAGTAATAGCATGTGTCTCGATACCCTCTAGAGAAAAGTCCGTCACGCAGGGGCTGCGTAAATGAAGCAGAAGCTGACCCGAGAACTGTACCCGACCACATGTCTCACAGACTTCATAAAAATGCAAATATCTCGGTTAATATTCAAGATAGGGAATAAATGTAGATAATAATATTTATAGTAAATTTAATTTCCAATAAGATTGGTTCTATACAATTTTTCGATCTGACGCATAATAACAGAGATATTTCGAATTTTCAAAAATCCCCCCTCTAAACCCCCCCCACTTGTCCGATTTCAGCCATTAACGAACTTGATCTTCCTTTTAACATAAAACGATGAAATTCCCAGTTTGGTAACGATCAAACAAAAATTGCGACCGCTAGGGCGTGACCAGACAATTATAAATATAATTTTGAAGGACCTCGTTTTCATCTCCTGGGTAGGATCGATGGACCTTAGAGAAATTTTTCGAAACTCGCGTCATGAGTCCGACCTCAATAGCTGATTTACCTTAAGTGGAATCTGCTAAAACCGCGAACCCTACCGAGAATGATGTACTAAAATTTAAATTATTTATTAACGTCCACTTTTTGCAAGTCTAATTGGGACGAGTTATCTACAGGTTACCACCCTTTTCTAGCCAGGGTGGCACTCAGGATTTATTTAATGAATTCCGTTACTAAATAAATTCTTTTGTCCATGATAATGATGTACTAGGAACATAAACAATTTACGTTACCATGACAACATATAGGTTATCCAATGGCGGACACCAGAGTGTAAATGTGTGGGTTATGAGGTGATTTAATTTGAGTTATAGTCCATGTGTTACTAGTTTAATTAATATAATGAGTGTTGTTCAAACGTCTTTCTTATTAATTAACAAAGAACGTTACATATCCATTGCAATAGATAAGTTGTGGTATAGACATCATTTCAACTGTATAAAATTAACGTTTTAACTAATTTTATGTGAATTAATCGTTGAATATGGATATTGTTTGTTCTAGTGACTGCAATAAGTTTCACAATTAAATAAATCTTCTGTTAAATAAAAAACTGTATTAAAAAACGTTCTAAATATTTACAATGGATAGCTCCTGATTTTGAAAATTTTCAGTAATGGTGACGACTTGTACCCATTTGTACCGGAGCTAAATTTTCTATATTTAATAGCTACACTTTTCCAATTAATAATAAGATGTATTGTAGCCAGCACACTTAAGTATAACATTTTTTATAGTACTTTCTTTCATCGTTGAAGAATCTCTTTTCTCTTATAGTTCCTTTCGACTAAATCAAATTTTGGAATCCATACTGAAGACTGAAACGAAAGTCAAAATGAGGATGGCTAACTGTTCTCTCAAAATTTCCGATAAATAGAAAATTAAAGGAGCCTCTTTTTGGTATCTAATGAAAATTGACTGAATCCAGACATGGGATTTGATGTTCAACGAACTTAGCCTTGTCCTTCCACATCATTTCAAGGTTTCACTAATGTATTGAAAGCCACGAAAAAATGTTTTAAATAGATTGATTTTATTGGTCGATATATACATATTTTTACCATAAATTCAAATGAAGTCAATATTTTCGAGAACACATTTGCTCTACGTTTAAACTTGGTTATTAGAAGATAACTGTGTAATGCCTAATTGGTAAACACTCCAACGCCCCCTAGTGAGACATAAATACACGCGTGTCATCTGTCAGATGACTGTTCACTTATTTGTCAAAAGTGAATAATATAATTGTTTTTTCGCAATTTCTTAGGAATGATGATGCATAAGATAAATGAAAAAGTCCATAAATGTTCATAAATTTGTATTTGAAAAAAATTATCTGTATATAAATCTTGTACTCAGTATACACAGTTGCCACGGTAGCTTAGTTTCAATTTTATTCCTTATTACTGGCTTGCAAAAGGTAAATCAACTAGTAAACCTAGGAACACAACTCGCATCAGTCTTGTAAGATAGTTTGAGAGAAATAATAATAATAATGTAAAATGTATGAACACATTGAAAATAGAGCCTCATTTCTAGAATTTGGAAAGTTACGCAAACAAATGAAAATGACCAATAAAAAAAATACTAAAAAAACCAAGAACAAAAAAAAAAGTTAAACTTAAATTTCACTCTGAATCACTTTCATTACCCACACCCACGTAACATCCATCAGCACAAGAAAAGGCACAGTGTTGCAGACATAAATATTGGCCACATTCCTTGCAAGAATATTTATATTTACGGTGTATCGTTTTGTTTTATTTTCCAAGCAAAATCCGCAGCGCTGGCGTCTATCAGCACCAGTAGCTGCTAAGTTGCTTGAAGCTCGTGGTGGTATTTGATCATTGGGGAAAGTTCTCGAAGACGTGAGGTCATGGTGCGTGGCAAATTGCTGAACTGCACTAGCATAATCAACTGATCTCTGATGAGTTCAACTGAACTGTCGAGCTAGGCGAGCTTGAGGAATACTAGGGCGGGGGACCAGGCTCCCCTCCCTCCATCAAACTTATGAGGAAAAAACAGAACTGGTCATCTACGAGATGACGCGCGTGTATTAGAATGTTAAAAAATTTTACCCCGCTTAGCCACGAAAAAATGCCGAAGGAACGAAAAATAAATATATGGAAGTGGAGAAATGGCTATATTTACCATTGGAATAAAAGTGCCTGCATCAAATTCCAGAAGGGTATTGGTCTTCCAGCTAAGAGCTCACTGAACAAACTTTAGTCGAATATAGAAATCTCCTGATTCAGGGTGTATAAAGCAATGCGGCATAGATCTGAGAAGACGCAGTATTGAGTTCCTTTTAACGCGTTTTGGGATCTTGGCTTCTGGTGGTTTTTATTTTGTAATTTATCTTTTTTCTGTCCTGATACATTTATGACTCAAATGTTTTCAACAATAATATGGGAAATTACCATTTTCGTCAACCTTACAGAATGCTATTTCATCACTAGACTTCTAAGGTTAAGAAGGAAATGTGTGTGCATGAAGCGGCCTACCTACCATGACACGACTGTTATACCAACCCCATCATATCTCAAATGACACCTAGTCTCCAGGGGTTACTGTTCTAGACCTCTCGACATCATCTTTACTCATTAGGGTAATGTCTTCCAGTAGCTATTGAAATTCAGATTTGTACGTTAATGCTCTCGAGAAATACATACTGACGTGCAGGCTGTTGTGTACCCTGGGAGAAGTGAGAAAACGTCCAACGCTGATTATGCATTGTCAGAATTAACCTTCTAAACCTAGGAGGCACTAGGTCACCTCCGAACAAACGATCACACGTGGAACAGACATTGAGGTCATACAATTTAATATGCAACACAATGACGTCAACCCAGGGTTCAAGCATGAGGAGACATGGATTGTAGTTAGGAAGATTTGTAACTTCGGTAATAGGATAGTCACTCACTATATTGATGAGGTAACACCTTACATTAAGACGTCAGCAACTGATGTTCATGAAATGACATTATTTCGTTGTGCGATACTTCACCAAGTGCAAGAAATAAACCTTCCTTAGTTGTTCGTAAGGAGATTTTTCGCATGCCTCACGAATTTGCATTTATCTAAGACGTAAACGTAAGAATGTAACGAGAACAATATTTGGTATTATGGCTTCAAATAAAGTGCTTTATAATATAACAGCTTTTTATTAATATTACATGAGTAGACGTGGGGGTTTACTGAAGGCAATATACAGAATGACAATCTGCCGATTATCACAAATGGCACTAACGAATTACCATATTAAATGATCGCAAACAGTGAGTAGAAACAATCTTATTGTAAATTCAAATTCCTATAATTGTTGTCTGAATTTCAAATATTAACGGACATTATTGCGTTTTTTTAGCATTTAGTCTTCAGCAAACCCCACTATTACTTATCTCAACTTGAAAAAAAAAGTCCATCACGCAGGGGCTGCGTAAACTAAGCAGATTTCCCCCTTGAAGTTTTAAAATAACGAGGTAGTTTAAGTCAGCTGACTAAACATCGATTATTTACAAGTCGATCTTCAACTCGATTACTTGGTGTCATAATTTAAAAAAGTCCGCCACGCAGGGGCTGCGTAAACTAAGCAGATTTTCCTCGTGAAGTTAAGAAAAAGTATATATACATACTGATAACACAACACCGCCGTGAATAAATACAAACGGACAGATAAGAAATGTTTCGGCCAATTTCAATAACCTGGCGACAGGAAGCGTTAGGTTAGAAATGTAAACAAACGGGTCTGCCCGCTTCACACCGGAAAGAAAAACTATTACTGAAATATATCAGAATATAATATATTAATTTTATTGAGAAGTATTTGCTATATCGAGTAATGTACAATAATTAATAATAAGTCAGAATAATTGTAACCCCTATCAATAAAATTTTAGTAGTCAAAAACCTCAAGACGGGGGGGGGGCAGGACATATTTGCATGTATCTCGTATAATAAAGGTCTCTTGAATACAATTTTTGGTATTTAAACTTCGAATAAGGTGGTTTATAATGTAGCAGAGTATTGTTTATGTAACATTGGTAGAAGTGGCGGTTTGCTGATGGCTGAAAATAAAAAATGCCAATATCTCGGTTAATATTCAAGATAGTGAATTAATGTACATAACAATATTTATAGTAAATTTAATTTACAATAAGATTTGTTCTATATACGTTTTCGATTCGACCTACAGTAACGGAGATATTTCGAATATTCAAAATTCTCCCACTTCTAACCCCCCCCCTCCCCTTGGACCAATTTCAGCCATTAACGAACTTGTTCTTTTTCTTTACATAAACCGACTGAATATCGAGTTTGGTAACGATTAATCAATAATTGCAATCGCTAGAGCTGTAACAAACAAATATATATATATATATATATATATATATATATATATATATATATATATATACACATATACACAATTTTGAACTAACCTCATTTTCATCGTTTCCTAGGTAGGATCGATGGACGTTTGAAGAAAAATTTCAAAAATCGCGCCATGAGTACGACCTCAATAGCTGATTTTCCCTTAAGGGGAATCTGCTAAAATGATTGTTTGCCTGCCTGTCCTTTATAGAATCGTAAACGGCTGAACCGAATTTTATGAAACTTGGTATGTATATTACTACTAAAACAGGTTAGGTTTCTGGCTGTATTAATATTCTCTGAGACGAACAGGAGTGGGGGTTATAAGGAAGGCTTGAAATTAAAAATAGCGATATTTCGTCTCCTATTGGTTTTTCGGCAAATATGCACATAACAAAAGTTGTCTATTTTGTTATTTAGAGTTACTTTTGCACTGTTGTCTTATACCGAAGTATAAATGAGTTATACGCTAAAAACTATAAAACAGCAATTTTATATGGCTCAAAAGACTCAACCGAACTAAATGAAACTCCATATGTGATTTTAGGTGATTAACACCTATCTGATTAGAAGCTATATTAAAATTTCGTGGTATGGACAGGAGTGGGGGTTATAAGGGAGGTCTGTAATATAAAATCGCAATATTTCATAACACTCATTTTTCGGCAAACGTGATTATAACAACAGTTGTTTGTTTTGTTATTTAAAGTAACTTTTTTTATAAACACTTTTGCCGTATAACGAAGTTTGAATGAGATATACACGAAAAACTACAGAAGGGGTCATAGCACGCGAAAGACTAAATCAAAATCAACGAAACTCCATATTTTTTACGAATAATAATAATGATAATCTATGATTATGTTATATATATAAAAAAAATTACATGCAAAAGAAACGGGTAATATAAAAATATTGTGTATTTTGTAGAATTAAGTATATAACAAATACTTTTATTATTAACATATCCCCAGCACTCCGGACTCTGGTGTAAATCCTAAGCGTTGAGACTGAAAAATGTAAAAATATTGTACAAAGTAAAGCTCCCCGAAAAATACCATTAACATTCAGCCTCAAATGATTTTCCGGGCGAAGCCGGGTATCTCAGGTAGTCCTTAATATTGGATAAAACTGAAACCCAAGATTGAAAAAAAAAGTGAAGAAATTGATTACTATCAAATAATAAAGTGTCGTGTTCATGTTAGGTGCAAACGAAGGGAGAGTATGTGATTCTTATCACAAAATGTAAAAAAAAAATGGGAAAAAAATTGAATGTTTGTGCGCAATATAGCTTGAAGGGTCGACTCAGTCCTGGATGTGACAGGCTAATTAGAGATTTCAGATCACTAACAAATACATGCAAGATTAAAGATTTTTGGCTCGTCCTCTTACTCCCCAGCGATTATTCCAGGCTGATTTTTTGTTTCCTGTAATAACTTTTCGTAAGCCATAAAATGTATGTCACGCATAAGCTGCGTAAACTAAGCAGATTTCCCACGGAAAGGTTTACGTCTTTTTCTCGTTACTCTGCTTCTTCGTAATTTGAAGTAACCACAGAGCTAAATTCCTGTGCACTAAACTCCTGCATGGATGCGTCAATCTACAAAAAGTCCGTCACGCAGGGGCTGCGTAAACTAAGCAGATTTCCCTCGTGAAGTTTAGTAATAGATAAATATACATACTGCTAACACAACACCGTGAATAAATACAAACGGAAATAAGAAATGTTTCATCCAATTTCAATTGCCTGCCGACAGGAAGCGTTAGGTTAGAAATGTAAACAAACGGGTCCCGCCTCACACCGGAAAGAAAAACAATTACTGAAATATATCAGAATATAACACATTAATTTTATTGAGAACTATTTACTATATCTACTAGTGTTAATTAATAATGAGTCAGAATAATTGTTATCTCAATCAATAAAATTTTAGTAGTCCAAAACTTTAAGATGGGGGGGGGGAGTCACCAGTGCATATTTGCATGTATCTCGTATAATAAAGGTCTCTTGAATACAATTTTTGGTATTTAAACTTCCAATAATGTGATTTATTATGTATCAGAGTATTGTTTACGTAACATGAGTAGAAGTGGCGGTTTGGTGAAAACTGAAAAATGCAAATATCTCGGTTAATATTCAAGATAGAGAATAAATGTATATAACAATATTTATAGTAAATTTAATTTGTAATAAAATTGATTCTGTACAATTTTTCAATCAGACGTATAGTAACAGAGATATTTCGAATTTTCGAAAATCCTCCCCTCTAAACATCCCCCTCCTCCTGGCCCAATTTCAGCCGTTAACGAACTTGATCTTTCTTTTTGCATAAAACGATTAAACAATAATTGCGACCGCTAGAGCGGTAACAGAAATATATATATATATATATATATATATATATATATATATATATATATATATATATATATATATACATATATACATATATAGATATATATATATACAGTTTTTGAATGGACCTCATTTTCGTCATCTACTAGGTAGGATCGATGGACATTTGAAGAAAAATGTCGAAAATTCCGTCATGAGTACAACCTCAATAGCTGATTTCCCTTAGGAAAATCTGCTAAAAACAAATATGTCTAACCTATGCCCCAAGAATTAAAGTAACAAGATTTCAACTAACGGTGAGCGTATGCGAGTGAATAGCTATTTTTAGTTCAGTTTTTAAAAGTGTGGTGAAAATTTTGTTCTTCCAGTCTCTAGCATGTAACAGCGTCTCGCATAATTATACCCAGTCAGGTAAATTGAACGCTTGATATGGGTCTAGCGGTAAAACAGGATTTGAAAAAAAATGTAAACAGGTTCTAATATGTCTGAATCTAAAATTCTTGGACAACATTATGTAGCTCTTAAAAGGAACCAATTTAGCAGAATATAATTTTAATCAGTTGTTCAGGTTGCGTACATGACGACATTTTCCAAATCGTCATTCAAAAGTCTCCCAATGCGAATTAGTAGAATGCAAAAATTGAGGCCCGTTCAATTATTCTAAAGGCCAAAATATTGGATGGCCAAAAATGAGGCTAAGAATAATGGGGATTTATAAAGATGTTAAAATCTCAAATATCTCTATTATCTCGTGTCTACTCGGAAAGTAGTGCAAAGTCGAACTTTTTGATCATGATCTCTACATCAATTTTAGTTTAAGCCTTTATAATATTAAAATGTAATTGAAGTTATTTTTATTAATTCGTTTTCAACCCCTAATACATTCTACAACAACTTATGAAATAACGAATTCTTGATATGACCTTAATTAACCTCAAGAACTCAACAGTTCCTTTAAGAGAAATGAACAACTGAGGTCGTACTCATGATGAGAATTTCGAAATTTTTCTTAAAATGTCCGTCGATCCTACTTAGGAGATAACGAAAATGAGGTCCGTATATATATATATATATATATATATATATATATATATATATATATATATATATATATAAAATTGTAACCTCTGTCTGTATATTGATTTTTTCGCGAAATTTCACGATGACTTGTCGTTTCACATGTCATAGACACCATATCTGCATTTTGTTTCTTTCGTGTATGTTTGTTTGTTTGTTACCTTTTCATGCATAAACGGCTGAACCGAATTTTATGAAACTTGGTATGTATATTACTACTAACCCAACTTAGACTTTAGGCTATATTAATTTTCTCTAACAGGAGTGGGGGTTATAAGGGAAGCCTGAAATTAAAAATAGCGATATTTTGTTTTCTATTGGTTTCTTGGTAAATATGCACATAACGAAAGTAGTTTATTTTGTTATTTAGAGTAACTTTTGTTATATACACTTTTGTCGTATACCGAAGTTTAAATGCGTTATACGCTAAAAATTATAGCGGGAGTCAACAATATTATTTGCCAAAAAAGACTCAACCGAACTAAATAAAACTCGGTACGTGTATTAGCAGTGAGGCCTTCATTATAATAAGCCATACCAACATTTCTATGGACGGGAGGAGTGGGGGTTATAAGGGAAGCTTGAAATTAAAAATAGCGATATTTCGTTTCCTATTGGGTTTTCCGCAAATATAAACATAACAAAAGTTGTTTATTTTGTTATTTGGAGTAACTTTTGTTATATACACTTTTGTCGTATACCTAAGTATAAATGAGTTATACGTTAAAACTTTAGCGGGCACTAACGGCTGAACCAAACTTAACAAAACTCGGTATGTCAATTAGCATTAATTCTTCCATGATTATAAGTTATATTAAAATATTTAGGTTCGAACGGGAGGGGGGTTATAAGGGAGGCCTGAAATAAAAATTCACCATATTTACATGTATAAGAGACGGGAAATATAAAAATATCGAAGACTGTGAAGCCTTATCGAACAAATAATTCTATTATTAGCAAATCCACGGCAAATATGGGTATCAATCCTAAACACTGGGACGGGTAAATGTCAAAATATTGTGCAATGTAAAGCCTGCTAAAAAATACCATCACCATTCAGCCTCAAATGAATTCCCGGGCGAAGCCGGGTATCTGAGCTAGTATATATATATATATATATATATATATATATATATATATATATATTTGTTTGTTACCAATCTAGCGGTCGCAATTGCTGTCTTATCCTTACGAAACTCGATATATAAGAGTTACATGTAGAGTTATAGATGTCGTTCGTTAACTGTTGAATTCGGACCTGCAGGAAGGGAGGAAAGTTAAGATGGTAGAAATTGCGTAAATTCAAAATATCTTTATTATCTAGAGCCGGATCAAAATATGGCATAAACTAATATAATTGAAAATTTAATTGTCTGTAAATATTGCCATATACGTATTTTCTCTACCATGAATATTAACCGTGATAGTTGCATTTTTTAGTTATCAACCTTCAGTAGACCCCAACTTCTACTCATGTCATATTTATATTATGAGTCACTTCATTTGGAAGCTTAAATACCAAATATTGTTTTTGTTGAGCTTTTACTGAGTGGGGCACATTCAAATACTTTGAAGTAGTTCTTAACTACTTAACGAGAATATGTTTATTTGATCCACACCTAATTCGATATTTAAAGGTTTTATTCAACAATGAAGATCATGATTAGTGGGTAAGAATTGGAATGGAGGGAGAGTTGTTATGAGTTGTATCGAAAACCAATCTGTTTAATCTATTGATTGTCTACACTACTTACGGATATTTTTTTCGTCGCTCAAATGCTAAGTGAGTCGTTCTTACTTTACAGTTTTCAGCCTTCTGTTAACCCCTACATCAAGTCATTCATTTTTACATAGAAATATAAAATATATTATATATATATATATATATATATATATATATATATATATATCTCACATGGTACACCTAGAGTGGCGAGTTCGATTCTTGCCTGGGCAAAGGAAATTATTTAGTGACGAAATTCATTAAATAACATCCTAAGTCCCACCCTGGCTAGAAAAGAGTGGTAGATAACCCGTCCCAATTAGCCTAAGTTGCAAAAAGTGGACGTTAATAAATAATAGTAATAGTAAACTATATAAGTGATATGAGTTCAATACTGTCTCACCCGAAGTGAAAAATCAATTAAGTTTACACAGGTTCAGCGTAACAAACTTTTATCAGCAATAATTTTAACTGTATATCTATCATGTTGCCATAAATATGTCCAATAGTAAAATAGTGTAGTCCTGAAAGCATTTTTATTTCATTTTTTTATACCACGAAGCAATGTCTGAATGGGTTTCTTTAATGAAATTGAAGGGTTTGCTGCAAAAAGGAGGTAGCTCCAATTTTTCCAGTTTTTGGGAAACCAAAAAAAAAACGTTTAAAAAATTCAAATTTTAAGTTATGTAAAAATATTGTTGTTGCTTACTTTCAATTATGGTGTTTACATATTAGAACAGTAGTTTCATTAAAAAAATATCATCCAAATGTTGGTGGTACGTGGATAATCCTTGGAGCTACCTCTTTTTTGCCCAAAAGAATGGAATAAGAGGAATTTAGAAATATGTTATGTCTTGGAAAAAGGTGTATTTTTTATTCATAGAAAAATGAAAATAAAATACAGCAAAATTATTGGTTTTACAAACAGAAAATAACATCATTATAAAATACGAAAATAACATCATTATAACGAAAATAACATCATAACGATTGAAAGATGCATCCTTTTGGGGCCAAATAACCCTGGAGAAGTCGCGCGGTTGACAATTGTCACCCACCTGTCAATTTTTATGAGTCATTCCCTTTCACTAACTCCCTCCATTCTTTCCCTTCCCGTATCTTCAAAGAAGACCCTATTGTTCGAATCTACAGTGTCGTCGTTCAGTTTACCCTTCACGTAAGAAAAGTATTCCACCTCAAACTAGTTTGGTTGACAAGTGTCCCCCACGCGACCGTTTAAGATATTTTACCGGTAAGTAATTTTTTCTTTAGCAATTTGTTTTATGAGATAGATATTTACCAATTTGTTATTCTTCATCTATTTCGATTGCTTTCTTTCAATAGAAATTCAAAAATTGTGGGACAATTCCAAGGGAAACGGCATGGAGTCATGTTACCTTTCAATGAGTAGGCAAAGATTTGCTTTTCTGCTGAGATGTTTACGATTCGATATATGCATGATAGAGTTTCACGTACAGAAATTGATAAATTTGCTCCAATCAGAGAGGTGTTTAAAATTGTAAATAATAACTTCCCCAAATTCTTCATTCCGAGTGAATATATCACCATAGATGAGCAGTTATTAGCTCTCCGGGGCAGATGCCCATTTAGGCAATACATTCCAAATAAGCCAGCTGAATACGGCATCAAAACATTCTCACTAGTAGATGCTAAAATGACATATACGTTCAACTTGGAAACATATGTAGGTGCTCAACCGGAGGGTCCATACCGGTTGAGTAATTCACCCATAGACGTTGTACTGAGATTGGTGGAACCGGTAAAAGGATCCCACAGGAATATAACTGGAGACAATTGGTTCAGCAGTATTCCGATGGCCAAAAAATTGTTAGAAACTAAAGGGCTCACATATGTTGGTACCCTCCGGAAAAACAAAACTGAAATCCCCAAGGAAACCAAACAAACACCGCTCTGCATTCTCGTCAATGTTTGATCTTCAAGAAAGCTGCACACTAGTTTCTTACTGTCCAAAAGGAATCGGGCAGTTCTCCTAATCTCAATTTTGCATCATGACTATTATATCGATGAGGAAACAGGTGAGTTGTCTAAGCCTGAAATCGTAACGTGTTATAACCACACTAAAATTGGGGTAGTACTTAAAAATGCTTTTGTTTGCTTTTACAATATATTTTTCAAGATTGTTTTTATTTATAAACCTTTTCTACCATTGCAGTAAGGCATAAAGATTAATGATTAGGTAAGTAATTAAATTATAGGATACCAAAAACAAAATCATTCTGTGGGTGACACTGGTCAACCATGCGACCATTCATGTAACTGTTAATCACGCGACTACTCCAGGGATAAAAGAGTTTTTTTTTGGCACATGAAAGTGTTTATAACTCACAACAGCTATGGGATGGAGCTACCTCCTTTTTGCAGCAAACCCTTCAATTGTTAGCTGAGATCAGAGAGGTTTCTTTGTTTTGAGAAATTGATAAGTGCGTTGTTAGGAAGAAAACGCAAGTATACCATTGCCCAACTGAATGTGTAAGTTATATGATGGTCAGGAGACGTTTGAATTCACTGTACACATCCTTAGGATAAGAAATAAATGTATTTCTCGTAGTTTCAACTTGGGTTCAACAGTAGCCATCATTTCATCTTAGCTACCAGAAGACAACATTTACCCTAACAGACGGAGGCAATGTTGGAGCAGTGCAGGTTACATAAGAGCCGCAAAACCATCAGTTCACTAAACCCTCGGCAAGCCAAATATTGGGGCAAGTGATCTCCAAGTTGGAAACACCTAATAACAATCCAACTTCAAACTGAGCCATCGCATTAATTAATTTCCGTACATTTGATGATTTATGGATATTGCTTTAGGCGGAAGGGAGAGAGAGAGAGAGGGGTCGTAGGGCGGTGGTTTCACAGGAAGAAGACCGCCGGGGAGGCGGTCATCCGGAAACAAGAGGGAGCTTTAGGGGGAGGCACAAACAATTATGTAAATTCCACTTTATTAAATGCTGGATTTAGAAGGGGGGGGGTCTGCCGGGGGTTCCGTCTTCTGAAATTATTATGACCAACGAGAGAGACCGATTGTTTTAAATGTATGTTTAATTCTGGAGCGAGGTACAACATCCCTTCGTCCACTGTGTTCTACATCCCTCTCGCCCCCGATTCATTTATGAGTTTGAATGTCTAATGAACCGACCGGCGTAATGGCCACGTCACCGTTTCAACTCCAAACACAACAGCCCTTACACTTTTTAGATAATTAGTTTAGAACTTTCCCCTTAACTCGGATTTTGCGGTCTCGTCAGAATAATACAAACTTCCTGTGCGTTACTGACATTGTCCTAATAAGATAAAATTAATTCCAGTCATGCCTGTTATAAGCGTTAACAATCTCCCTGCCATAAACTCGCTACTTTTATTACCCTCCCGCGTGCTGATGAAGGATGAGTTATAGGTCTGAATAACTTGCAATTAGTATGGAGTGGGCGCTCAAAAACTATGCTAAACTAGATTAAGAAAAGTTTTCCTAACAGCAAAATTATATCTCTCAGGCTTCATTATAGTGTACAAAATCAAAGGAATATAACCGAAACTATTCCTTAAACATTTGCTTTCAAATCTGTTAAGAAAAAAATACCCGACATTTATTATGAAGGAAATCTCGAGAGAGAACTAGTTATTAAGCTGATTTTCCATGTGCATCACGTATTTGCATTTATCTCAAAACGTAAAACTTCAATGAGAACAGTATTAGGTATGTAGGGTTCAAATAAATGTTTCATAGTATAACAACATATTCTTAATATGACTTGAGTAAGAGTGGGGTTTACCGAAGGCCGAAAATTCAAATGTCTTGGTTCTTAATGAAGATAGTGAAAAAATGTACATAACAACATTTATAGAACATTGCACTTGCAATAAGATTGGTTCTATAACTTCTCTATCCAACTCATAATAACGTAGATATTAAGGAACTTCGAAATTCCTCCCCTAACCCCCCCCCACTGGTCGGATTTCAACCATTAACGAACTTGATCATTAGTTTTACATAAAAAATTTAAATATCAGGATTGGACCTGCCTGTGTATCGATCAAACACCAATTGCAATTGACACAGCGTTAAGGAACAAATAAATGCATACAGTTTTGAACGGACATAATTTTCTTCATCTTCTGGGTAGTATCGAGGAACATTAGAGGCAATTTTTAGAAAATCGCGTCATCAGTCTTAACCTTAAGTCTTTGACTCACTCCCAGAATGACCACGAAAAAAATCATAAATAGATAAAAAATGGTTATCTCTTCTTCACTTTTGTTCTTGTGTGACCTTAGCCTCCAGGATTTTGGTAAATTATTACGCTACTTTAAGAGCCAGACTCTGCCAAAATTCAAGGTCGACAAGAGATGAGTGTCAACTATGGTTTAAATTCAAAAGTGGTCTTGGCTCTGATTGAGTATTTCACGGGAATTCAATTGTTTAAAATAAATTTAAACCGACTACCCAAATTAATTGGCAGATGTTCAAGAAGGTTTTGCCCGTTTCCCAAATTGAATTCTTCACTTTTTGGAAACCATTATTTAGTAAGGCAGAACTGCACAAAATATTATCTTTTGGCACATTATTCTTCTCAAAATCTCAAACCATAAACTCTCCAATTTTTATAATTCCTTATATCCCAATGCAGGGATGACTTAAATTCCGATCCTAACACCAAACCTCCAGGACACATGTGTAATTTTCCAGTTAAAGGAGAGACAACTTGATCCGACTTTTTCATTGCAGGTTTCAGATTTCACTGCAAGTACAATCGGAGCACTTGTAATATGAGACGTACGCAACCCACACTGCGGGTACCCTGTTGCTACCCTTTTTTGCTATTCGAATCAAGTGGACGTATATTGTAAAACGGGTAATTCTTGGTTCACATTATTTTTTGTCAAGTAATTCACAATTTATTATTATTAGACATTATTAATATAATCAAGGGAGTACATTACAGGATGAACTAATAAATAAAAATTCATCCCGTAGACTGAACATGTCAAATGATATTTCCTATTTAACTTCATTATGTCGCTTAAAGTGGACACACATGCAATCTATCTCTTTTTCTATTGAGGTTGTACTCATGACGGAGTTTTCGAAATTTTTCTTCAAATGTCCATCGATCCAACCTAGTAGATGACGGTACCGACTCGATATTTAGCCGTTTTATGTAAAAAGAAAGATCAAGTTCGTTAACGGCTGAAATCGGACCACTGGGAGGGGGGGGGTGTTTAGAGGGGAGGATTATCGAAAATTCGAAAACTCTCCGTTACTATACGTCGGATCGAAAAATTGTACAGTATCAATCTTATTACAAATTAAATTTACTATAAATATTGTTATATACATTTTTGCACTAAATTGAATATTAATCGAGATATTTGCATTTTTATTAAATCTGGGCGGCTAACGGACGAAGTGATTTTCCCGCCAAAAGCTACTTCGGCCGTTTCATTAACTGCTCGGCTCTCGTCAAATTTCTCTATTGTGTAACTTCACTTGGGAAATGTGCTTAGTTCACGCAGCCCCTGCGTGACGGACTTTTACTTCTGATGAACACCATTTCTGGGTCCTTTAAAAAATAGGTCTTCGAAAATGACGCTGAACTTTAATTCTAAAAGAAGTATGGACTTATCTGTTCCATTGGTATTTTGACATCCTATACTACGAAGGTCCGCTGCGTAATCTGACCAGATTTCCCACGTTGGCATAGCATACATCAAATCTTAGTCCATGCCATAATCACACAACGAATTTGAATTAGAAAGATTAGAATAAAGTAGTTCGTTATATAACAGCTTATTGTTAATATAACATGGGCAGAACATAATCATGAAAAATCCAAATACCTCCGTTAATACTACCGTCAGAGGCAATATACCTATAGCAACATTTACAGGCAATTTAATCAGCAATAATATTGGTTACGTACACTTTTTCAGTTTACGTTATACAATTTTGAAATATCTCCATTACTATAAATTGTATCTTATAGTAATGGAGATATTTCATAATTCCCTCCGGTCTTTGGTCATACTGCTCGTTAATTATATTTCTGAAGTATTCTTGCCTGTCTTTAATAACGGTTTTTATGTAAAACTAAAGAACAAATTCTTTACTCGAATATGCTTATTTGATCTACACTACACTCGATATAAACTGCTCAAAAATGAATAGGGATATTGGTAGGTTGGTAGGTTTTGTGGTATTCATGGGGCCTAGCATTTTTTTTTTAATTATAAATATCATTAATATTTAATGGAAATTATTGTCTTTTTCCCTCATAAAAAAGTTATTTAATTAAGGTCGATTTAATTAAAATTAATAGGATAAGAAAAAAATAACCAATATCCCTATTCATGTTAATAGCTGATATCAGACCTGGAATAGTGGGGGGTTTCGAGAGGGATGGAATTCGAAAATTCAAGATATCTCTGTTATTATGAGTTGGAATGTAAAAAGTTACAGTATGAATCTTGTTAAACTGCTGATAATCTGTAGTTTTCCTTGTTTTCAGCCTTCAGGAAATAAAGAATATGTGGTTAGATGAGATCACAAGTGTATTATAGTAGAACGAGAGAAATCTGATTAGTTTACAGATATATATCAAATGCATTTGTCTTAGACCCGTAGGGTCTATAGAAATACAGCTAGGTACTGTTGATCATTATAATTAAGTCCAAAATGTGTTGTTATTATTATTTATTAACGTCCTCTTTTTGCAACTGAGGCTAATTGGGACGGGTTATCTACAGGTTACCACCCTTTTCTAGCCAGGGTAAGATTTGGATGTTGTTTAATGAATTTCGTCACTAAATAATTTTCTCTAGGTTTGCCATGTGAGATAAAGGTCAACGCTATAACTCACATGACTAACCTGAGCCCCCCAAAATGTGTTAAAATCAAACATGAGAGGCATTAAAATGTGATAGCTGTGATAATGATCATGATTCCTTACATAAAATTTCTCCTAAATATAAGCTAGAATCAAATACATTTAGTAAAAATACGATAGAAAGGTTTTCATATGTTGAAGCTGAAAGAAGGTTATCAGACAAAACCACGCTTAACTGACTGACAGTTCCTAACCTACAGGATTAGCCTAATTTATTATGCTTTTGATTTTCACAGGTAATGAGTCATAGATGTGAATATACTAGGTTTCTGTTTGAGTGTGGGGGTAGGTGTACAAATGTGAACTCTGAACGTGGTTAATATTTGGTAAAACGCCGAAAAAATGGTTTCTCACGTTGGTTCGACAACGCGTCTGTTTCAAGTTGATATTCGATATGTGACCGGGAGGATGAAGGTAGGCCGTACGAGGTATTTCTATGACGTAGCCCGGCTATCGATATTTAGAGTCGATGCTGAACCATCGATAGGCTAGGTGTTGGGGGCGATAAAGGTCATTATCGTTACAGTGTTTCCCACCCCCGAGCAGGGCACCCCTCCCCGTAATAAAATGCCCTCCCATAGCTGAGCCAGCACCTTACCAACCCCTAGCTCCTATTCCTGATTGGAGCACCAATCTTCAACCCTAGTGTTTCTCAAATAAATATTTACGATTCGCTTGGAATAACTGACATATCTCTCTTTATATTGCTTTCCTTGGCCCACTTCCAAACCTCCCACACAGCTCTCCCAATCATTTCATATCCTTGAGCCCCAATTTTTTCAGCAGGGTGTTAGCAACACCTCATTTTTCGAAGGACTGTGTTCACTAACTAGTAACACTGATCTGCTCCAAATATTTTCCCTTCAACAGAAATATTGCTTTTTTTATAAATATGTTTTAATGTATGTTGAACACGAGTACGAAGGAAGAAAATCAGGCACAGTTGTATGCCAAATTTGTGTTTTATGTAAAAAAAAAAATAAAGTCCGTCACGCAGGGGCTGCTTAACTAAGCAGATTTCCCACCTACGCCACGTACGATATTTAGATTTACCTCCAAACGTAAAAGTTCAATAAGAACAATATTTGGTATTTAAGCTTCAAATAATAACGTGATTCATAATTAACACCTTACTGTCAATATGACTTGAGTAGGAGTGGGGGTTTACTAAAGACCGACAACTAAAAAATGAAAATTTCTCCGTGAATAATCAAGATAGAGAAAAAGCGTACAAAACAACATTTATTGAGCATTACAATTACAATAAGATTCGTACTGTACAATGTTTCGATCCGACGAATAGTAATGGAGATATTTCGAATTTTCGAAACTCCCCCGCTTATATATATATACAGTTTTGAACGGACCTCATTTTCGTCAACTCCTTGGGAGGATCGATGGACGAAATTAGTGCTGAAGATGACTCTGAACAGGAGAACCAAGAAGAGGATGACCCTACTTAGAAGAAGATTGAAAAAAGGGAGAAGACGGAGGCGTCAAAAGTCCCAAGAAAGATTTCAAATGAGACAGACAAAATCAACCCGAGATGTAGAGAGAAAATACCTAAACTACTTCTGGATTTCTGAGGGTCAAATCTTATTCTCTATTATTATTAAATGTTAATTCGATATATCATTTTCCTACAAATACTTTTAAACTTTTTCTATTCTTAATCTGATGGTTTTGGATGACTGTGTGACTAGTATTGAACCTTCTTAATAACGCAAGTGTACTGAACTAGAAAAATGACTCCTTTAGATCAAAAATCCAATTTTTTTTTTCTAGATAGACAAGTTTTATTCCCCCCATTTGAACGAGGAACCATCTTCCTCCATCTAATTC
The DNA here is from genome assembly GCA_019009955.1 of Riptortus pedestris. Taxonomy (NCBI): domain Eukaryota; kingdom Metazoa; phylum Arthropoda; class Insecta; order Hemiptera; family Alydidae; genus Riptortus; species Riptortus pedestris. The sequence continues at coordinate 162,998,728 of CM032229.1, read as the reverse complement.
CTAAACGAATTACAAGAAATCATTGTATTGGCACGCCGAGCGAACCGTTTCATTAAGCCAACACATTCCCAGACGTTCACAAAAGCCCTCCGTAAAACGAATTCGTTCCACTAGGAAGGCAATTTTTACAGGATTAGCGACGGGGCGGGATTCGCAAAATACAGCTTCAATAGTGTGAACACCAATTCTAAATGTAACGCTCCGACCGACAGCGAATCCCCTAAATCTAATTCTGAGAAGCGCAAAAAAAAAAAATTGTTCGCTTATAAAATAGATTACCATTTTCTAATCGAACAACTCGTTACGTATTGTACATGATAAAAACTCCATGCTTTGGAAGCACAATTTAACATTATACAAATTAATTACATCATAGTTCGTTTAAATTAGATCTTTAATCTTTCAACATTCTGATATTATTTTTAATAGCATTATTTAGCTTAAATATCCGGCTTTACTCAAGTAATATTTAGACTCCATTATTTATTTAAGTTTATGATTAATTGAGTTATTGCAAATGGTGTATTGGTACAATTTTATTTAATCCTTTTTTTTTGTTAATAATTGTAATTTACTTGATTTATTAGTTTTTTTTATTGTGTTGTGTTTTATTATTACCAGTAAAATTATTGTATTAATTTATTCTTAGTAAGTACGGTTTTTTTTCTTCTCTTGTTCCTTATTTAATTTCATTATGGTTAATATTATGTACAACTGTAAGAATAAGGCTTTCGTCCATGGATATGAACTTAAGGAAAATCAGCTATTGAGGTTATACTCATGACGCGATTTTCGAAATTTTTCTTCAAATGTCCATCGATCCTACCAAGGAGCGGATGAAAATGAGGTCCTTTCAAAACTATATATATATATATATATATATATATATATATATATATATATATATATATATATATATATATATATATATATATATATTTCAACCCGTGTTCTAGACATATACTCATATAGAAAAGAAATATATGGAAATTGTATGATTCAATACAAAGGCTGGGGGGGAAAAAAATGAGGTAATAGCATCTATTTACTAATCTGGTCAAGGTAGAAAATGGTGTGATTGGAATGGTTGAGTGATATTCGGGTCACATTGGGCACCATTATTTAATTTCCAACTCTAGGTCATATTTGCATATAAACGGAATGTGCTTGAAATGATATTTCTGAATAGAATATGTGGGAGCGGCGGCCCTCCTTTGAAGGGATAATATTGGCTGGTAGGACACGGCCCATACATACAGAATGAGCTGGCCTCTCTCTGATTATCTAACACCATACTCTCATGCATATGTCAGCCTGACCAGCTCCGATAATTGCCAGCCGACGATTGGCTCTATTCATTCAACCCCATTCTCCCTGTTCGCCTACGAGGAGTGGGGGTAATTTGTCCGGGAGAGAGAGAGAGAGAGAGAGAGAGGGAGAGAGAGAGAGAGAGAGAGAGAGAGAGAGAGAGAGAGAGAGAGAGAGAGAGAGAGAGAGAGGGAGGGAGAGAGAGAGAGAGAGAGAGAGAGAGAGAGAGAGAGAGAGAGAGAGAGAGAGAGAGAGAGAGAGAGAGAGAGAGAGAGAGAGAGAGAGAGAGAGAGAGAGAGAGAGAGAGAGAGAGAGAGAGAGAGAGAGAGAGAGAGGGAGAGAGAGCGAGAGGGAGAGGGAGAAGGAGAGAGAGAGAGAGAGAGAGAGAGAGAGAGAGAGAGTGAGAGAGAGAGAGAGAGAGAGAGAGAGAGAGAGAGTGAGAGAGAGAGAGAGAGAGAGAGAGAGAGAGAGGAGAGAGAGAGGGAGAGGGAGAGCGAGAGAGAGAGAGAGGGAGAGGGAGAGAGAGAGAGAGGAGAGAGAGAGTGAGAGAGTGAGAGAGAGAGAGAGAGAGAGAGAGAGAGAGAGAGAGAGAGAGAGGGCAGAGAGAGGGGAGAGAGAGAGAGGAGAGAGAGAGAGTGAGAGAGGAGAGAGAGAGAAAGAGAGAGAGAGAGAGAGAGAGAGAGAGAGAGAGAGAGAGAGAGAGAGAGAGAGTAGATAGAGATTTCGAGATACAGAGAGAGAGAGGAGAGAGAGAGAGAGAGAGTGAGAGAGAGAGAGAGAGAGAGTGAGAGAGAGAGAGAGAGAGAGAGAGAGAGAGAGAGAGAGAGAGAGAGAGAGCGCACCCTGACAGTGATGTGTCCCCTTTCAAGCACACAGGACACAACGAGGAACACACACGCAAATGCTAGCAGGCACGCACATGAGCAATCCGAGTCCCATTTGCCTGACACTGGTAACAGACCTCATAATCCCCCAATTGAACAGGGCTTATTGACGTTAGATTTGTTCTCATTACAATCGAACAAAGGTTTGTCAATTCTATTTATTTCGGATAACGAGTCCGGAATTTAAACGATTCATAGAAATCACGCTAGTCAGCGAATCTTGTACAATAAGGCAATAAGCGAAAAATTCATGATAAATCCATCACGCCGAGTTTAAGCAACTAAACAGATGCCCCACGAGCTAGTATTAAATACGTTGGTGATCTCTTCTTTACCTATTCTTTATTTCTCTGTAAACTCTATTCGAAATACCAGCTTAGTATGATATTGTCTGGAAAATTATTTGCTTAAAAATTGCGTATAGTTAGAACGTGTATAAGACTTAGGAAGAAAATGAAGGCATCTCTGCAGAAGATCGGCGACAGAATCTTCTAGGTGATGAAGCCGCCTCAGTGGCGAGTTGGCGTTTGGCCCCTTCTAGAACTGGCACCGGGCTATACAAAAGTCGGCCAGCAGGTCAGAGCAGCGTTTGGTGAATGGTGCTTTCTAGTTTCAATGCAGTGCTTTGTGAACATCAGCGCAGTCCAGTGTTTTGTGAACATCAGTGCAGTCCAGTGTTTTGTGAACATCAGTGCAGTGCAGTGCTTTGTGAACATCAGTGCAGTGCAGTGCTTTGTGAACATCAGTGCAGTGCAGTGCTTTGTGAACATCAGTGCAGTGCAGTGATTAGTGAACATCAGTGCAGTGCAGTGATTAGTGAAGATCAGTGCAGTGCAGTGCTTTGTGAACATCAGTGCAGTGCAGTGATTAGTGAACATCAGTGCAGTGCAGTGCTTTGTGAACATCAGTGCAGTGCAGTGATTAGTGAACATCAGTGCAGTGCAGTGCTTTGTGAACATCAGTGCAGTGCAGTGATTAGTGAACATCAGTGCAGTGCAGTGATTCGTGAACATCAGTGCAGTGCTTTGTGAACATCAGTGCAGTGCAGTGCTTTGTGAACATCAGTGCAGTGCAGTGATTAGTGAACATCAGTGCAGTACAGTGCTTTGTGAACATCAGTGCAGTGCAGTGATTAGTGAACATCAGTGCAGTGCAATGATTAGTGAACATCAGTGCAGTGCAGTAATTAGTGAACTTCAGTGATTCGTGAGTTATTTTTCTGTGCAATAATAAGCGAAGGTAACAGTGTTTATTGTGATTAGTAGAGAGGAATTATTTACCAAGTATGCATTTCGTCGTCAAATAAATTGTACACTGATAAAAACGCCAAAGTTTTTTTATTTAATATTGCAATTCAAAAGAACCCTAATAACCAAAGTTTATTATTTTTTGTAATAAACGTAACAATACGTTTCAAATCAGTAACTTCAAGTGCAAATCGTATTACCAAAAGTGGGGGTTTACTACCCCCCCCCCCCTTACATAAGAATGAATGCTAAAAACTGCAAATAGCTTGGTGAATGTTCGAGATCAGAATAAATACTTTTTCAAAAGCATTTATGGGAAAATAAATATTTGAAATAATATTGGTTATACACAATTTAAAATTGAATTTTTAGGGTTTAAAAGGTCCTTTACTGATATAATGTAGCATGTATTCATAAAAAGAAAAGTATTTAGTATAAAATGTACTATTGATGACTTCGAACCCAATATATTGGAGTGCATTTCACATAGTAAGAGCACCATTTTTTATATTTAAGCTTGGAATGTAACATTTCATGATACATCAGTTTATTGTTAAGATGAGATTAGTAGAATTGTGGGTTTAAAAGTGAATTAATTTAAAATATATTCATTTATCCTTCAATATTTCAGACATAGAAAAAATATACAAGGTTACATTTATAGGAAATCAAACTCGAGACAAGATTCGTTTTATAGAATTATTCGATCCATCTCATAATAACATAGACAATTCCACATTTTGAAATTTCCTTTCTCCGAGCAACACACTATGGGCTCTGTCATACAAAATCCATGAAAATTTGATTCTTGGGAAAGCATGACGCCCATAATATTCATGCTCAATCATAAAGATACGTAGTTGAATATTCTTGATATTGAAGTCCGGTTTTATCTGAGCACCTACGTCTCTGGAAATTTAAAATAAATTCTGCATTACTCTTTACATAATTTCTACTCTAATTTTTAAGCTCGTCTTTAGCAGATTTCTCGTAAGTGTATCTGCTACGAAAAATGGTATAGAACCAATCTTATTGCAAATGGAATGTTCCTTAAATGTTGTTATGTACGTTTTATGACTATCTTAATTAGTAACCGAGATATTCACATTTTTTAGTATTTGGGCTTCAGTAAACCCCCACTTCTACTAATGTCATATTAACAATAAGCTGTTATATTATGAAGCACATTATTTGAAGCCTAAATGACAAATATTGTTCTCATTGAACGTTTACGTTTTGAGATAAATGCAAATACGTGGTGCACGTGGGAAATCTGCTTAGCTAACGCAGCCCTTGCAAGACGGATTTTTGTAGCATTACCGTTTCACCAGGGCAGATGCAATGAAGATCATTTGGAAAAGCTGGTCCAATAAAGTGTTAATTTATTTGTTCGACTTTAAAGACAAAACCACGTCTGCTCAAAAGTAGTTTTTAAGCATAAGTTTGGCCTTGTTCCTTTGCCATCTTCCATTTGTGTCGTTGTAAGAAGCAGCTGTATAGAGCAGTTATTATCTAGACTATGACTAGGTAATAGGGGGTGAAGTGCAGCCAGGTAATCCCCTATAGAATTCCCAGACGGGGCTTCCCCCACTCCTCCACCTAGCCCAGCCAGGAGTGGGGGAAGGAGGGACCGGCGGAACTTATTATCTCTGGATTTAAAACTAATATACCCTAATCGGGTTTTCATTGCTCGCCACTCCCCCAGGATAATCCCGTCCCGATTGGACCTTCCTCTCCTCCCGGAAATTATGTTTACATTACTTCTTAAAAATTTTCCAGCCCCGCCAACCCCTCCGCTCTTGCCACCCACTTTCATTGCGGATTTCAAATGCAAATTGGCTGAAAAATTCAATTTACCCTTCAACATACGGCCTACTGCTATATTCTATCTACAATAGAGGCAAATATTAGCAAATGGGATTAACTTTCAACACTGCACTTTTTTCCCCATTTTTTTTTTTTAAATCAGTACATTTAATAATCTGTAGAACGCGAGTAAAGTTTTAATTTCTAGACTACATATATAACAAGCCAAATAAAATTATAGCTTATTATTTATTAACGTCCAATTTTTGTTACTATGGCTATTTTGGGCAGGTTATCTACAGGTTACTACCCTTTTCCAGCCAGGGCGTGACCAAGGATTTTATTAAGTGAGTTCGTCAGTACAGCTTATAACAACACGATACACCGTTACGATGGTTATAATAGTTATTTATTATACAAGTGACGAAAGTAGATCATTTTACAACTCGAGTGAAACGTTTGTAGTAATTTCACAAGAGTTGTAAATTCTACTTTCGTCACGAGTGTAATATTAATTTTTTTCTGTAACCGTGTAATACATGATCAGATCTAACCAGAATATGAACAAAATTAGGATGTGAAGATTATGTTATGTTGTTGGTAGGTTATAAGCATGGTTGTGAAAGGTTATAAGCATAGTTATAAAACAACTAGTATTAATTTATTTTAACATTTTATTTATTATATATATTTATAGTTATATTACATTTTTTCCCTTTTTTTATGTTGGGGGCGTTTGAATTATTTCCGTCATTAATTTTTGCGCAAATGGTGAATGAATCGGAATTCTGGCAGGCTGTAATGTGAGAAGTGGAAGGTAGGGGTTGGTTTATGGCGGTATTATTATTATATTTAAATATTAAAATATATTGATTATTTCCACCAATAATTCATTCACATTTCAATTTATTTTGTTAAAATAAATTCTTACAATGTTAAGAAACATTTAAAAGCATTTAATTTCCAACTTCAAATTATTTTTTAATTTATACTGATTACTAATTAAGAAGGCAATTCACTATCTTCACTTGTGAAGAAAGTGATTACTTTCTTCACTCTATTGCAAAATGTTTCACTTTCTTCACTCATTTCAGTTTAGTAATGTTTCCATTATTCAACGATTACAGAAAAAATAATTTATTCAGTAAATGTTGCATATAAATATACACTTTAGGCCTCTATGGCTAATTGGAAAAGGTTATCTAATGGCTACCATACTCTTATAGAAATGGTGGGACTCATAATTTTAGCAGATTTCCATTAAGGGTAATTCTCTATTAAGATTTTACTCATGACGCAATTTCCAAAAAAATTTCCTCGAAAGATAGATCCAGGAGATGACAAAAAAGAAGGTACATTTAAAATTAATATATACATATATGTTTGTATGAATGTATGTATGTTCTCTGTTAATACTTTAGCGGTCGCAATTTTTGTCTTATCTTAACGAAACTCCATATCAATTCTAATCTAAACAATATTCGATATTGAACCATTTCAGGCAACACTAACGACCTTACTTGTTATTGGCTGAAATCGAGCCTGGAATAATGGGTGTTTAGACAGGGGGGGGGATTTGAAAACTCAAAGTTACGTATATATTACTATGAGCCGGATCGTGAAATTTTATAGAACCAAACTAGTTAAACTATTTATGATCTACAATATTTGTTCTATGCATTTTATCGTGGCTCGAGGATTAAGTGAGCTGTTCGTGCTTTCTTGTTTTTACCCTTCAGTAACCCCCCCCCCCCGGCCGCGGCTTCCTTTTATGTTTTTTAAAGTAGAAATGGGGAATATAATATGAGATGAGATTCGGAGTCATCTCATCAGTGTATCATACCAACACGTGGGAAATCTGCTTAGTTTACGCTGCCCCTGCGTGAGTTACTTTCTTATTTAATGATTCCTTCAATACATAAATTACAGTTACCCAGCCGGAAGTCAAACTGGCTACCCAGAACCCCTAATTAAGTTGACAAAATTCCTTGTGAAACAATATTTTCAATAAATTAATAATATTACCTCTATTACGGTTCAAAAACACCGCTAATATGGATAATACAAATTCTGATATAACGATATACGAATGATTTTTATTCTCATAAACACAACTTGCCTTCTTATATTAATTCATTAAATAAAATCCTTAGTCCCACCCTGGCTGGAAAAAGTTGATAACCTGTAGGTAACCAGTCCCAATTAGCCTAAGTTGGATAAAGTGGATGTTAATCTACAATAAATACATTATATTTATAATGATAGTATAACAATTAATAAGAATAATTTTAATAAGAAATTAGCCGTAATATACGTGTCTCATAAATGAAGAATTATTCTGCTCCTACCTAAAAGTATTGAAGTATTCAGGTATTAAATAATGATAAATTAAGTTCGCCTTCACGTCCATCTTTATTATTAAATCTTGTTGAACCTTTATTATAAATATGCATATTTTATTTCATAGTAATTATATACATGTCGTTAGTGTTCATGTTTTGTAATAAAAACTATTGTGGGTCACCAAAGTGAGTATTGATAAAAAGATTGAGTAAGAGTTACCTTTAATCGGATAATTTTCGTTTTTGGTATTCAGAATTATTTTATTTTGCAAGCCTAAGTATAGCAATGCTGAGCATTTATAAGACTCTTTCCAATTTGAATGGGGAGTTTAGAAAATAAAAATCCTATAAGAGATTTTCCACGGTTTTTCTAAAGAGAAGAGCTGGGCTGCCGAAGGTAGATATAACGAAGAAAACACAAAACAGACGTTCCTCAAACAGTATACAGTGCCAATCAAAAAGAATGAACTGATTTCAAAGCTTCGTGGTGCTTTACACCAGCTTCGCAGCAGAACACGTTGCATGCTCGGCTGGAAATGGAACATGTTGATGATTATGACACCATAAAACTTCAACACCAGTTAAATACATGTGTCTTTATTGCAATCTTGTATTGCTGCTTGTTAATAAGATCTGGCTTAATGAAATCGGTTCATTCATTTTGAAAGACACTGTAAATAACAGCGTCAGAGCCCTTTCACACCAAGAGCCCCATCATTAGTGGCCTGTCAACAAACAGACAATCTAAAAAAATATACAACTACAACTTAACGGACTGTTCTCTCATTTTTTCCTTGAATGCCAAATAAATAATTACTTTAGAACATATTTTATTCAAAAATATTTGTTTAATTCTATTGATATTGTAACATTATTATGTATTCGTACATAAGACCAATTACATAATATATTCTTATACACACAGTTAATTGTTTAAAAAATAGAAAATGTATTATTTAGTTTGTAATTCCTATTTTGCTATATTAAAATATAAGTACATATATTCCGTTGTCTAAAATATTTAAATTATTTTGGTTTCGCTTCGTTCTAATTTTTGTTTCTGAGTTGGATACTGTAAGATTATTTAATTCCTATGTTGTCTTTCTTTATTGTTGTTTATTGGTCTTTTATTTTATCCTTATTTGTTTTGTAAAACAATTAATTTTACTTTATTCTAAATTTATATCTTATTTTATTGCTACTATTTCTGTGTTATTTCTAATTTGTTTTGTTTGTAGCCCAAGTAATTGGATCATATTTTGTAATGCATTATGCAACCGACACCTCATCAGTATGGGTTTATCCTGTAAACTGATGTATTATAAATAAAAAATTACAACATAACTATAAAAAACAAAAACTTAAAAACACAAGTTAACTATTATGTGGAATATACTCCACATTTTTCCTTAATATGTAAAATAAAACAAAAGTTAACATATTTCACATTTATTTTTCTTTGATTTTCACAAAGAATTGAATCGCTATTGAAGTCGTACTCATGACGTGATTTTCGAAAAATTTCTTTAAATGTCCATCGATCCTACCCAGGAGATGACGAAAATGAGGTCCGTTCAAAATTATATATATATATATATATATATATATATATATATATATATATATATATATATATATATATATATATATATATATAAAATTGTAACCTCTGTCTGTACATTGATTTTTTTCGCGAAATTTCACGATAACTTTTCGTTTCACATGTCATAGACACCATAACTGCATTTTGTTTCTTTGGTGTCTGTTTGTTTGTTTGTTTGTTTATTTGTTTGTTTGTTTATTTGTTTGTTTGTTTGTTTGTTACCTTTTCACGCATAAACGGCTGAACCGAATTTTATGAAACTTGGTATGTATATTACTACTACCCCAACTTAGACTTTAGGCTATATTAATATCCTCTGAGACGAACATGAGTGGGGGTTATAAGGGAAGCCTGAAATTAAAAATAGCGATATTTCGTTTCCTATTGTTTTTACGGCAATTATGCACATTACAAAAGTTGTTTATTTTGTAATTTAGAGTAACTTTTATTATATGCACTTTTGCCGTATACGGAAGTATAAATGAGTTATACGCTAAAAACTATACAGGAAGTCCACAATTTTATTTGGCACAAAAGACTCAACCGAACTAAACCAAACTCGGTATGTGAATTAGTACTAACGCCTTCCTTATAATAAACCATACTAACATTTCTAGGGACGGGCAGGAGTGGGGGTTATAAGGGAGATCTGAAATTAATAATGGTGATATTTCGTTTCACCACAATATTTTGTGCTTAATAACTGAGATCTATGCATAATGCACAGGAGACGGGAAATATGACAATTTGGAGGACAGTGAAGACTTACATAAAAAATTAATTTTATTATTAACAAATGCCAACAACGGGTGTTAATCCTAAATAGTGGGACGGGTAAAGGTGAAAATATTGTGCAAACTTAAGCCTTGCCAAAAAAAATACCATCACCATTCAGCCTCAAATGAATTCCCGAGCGAAGCCGGGTATCTGAGCTAGTATATATATATATATATATATATATATATATATATATCTGTTAACACTCTAGTGGTCGCAATTTTTGGTTGATCAATACGAAACTCGATATTTAACCGTTTTATGTAAAAAGACAGATTAAGTTCGATTAAGGAGGGGGGATTTTTGAAAATTCAAAATATCTCCGTTATTATGCATCGGATCGAAAAATTGTATTGAACCAATCTTATTGCAAATTAAATTTACTCTACATATTGTTATACATGTATTCTCTACCTTGAATATTAACCGTGATACTTGCATTTTTATGAAGTCTGTGGTCGGATATAGTTTTAGGCCATTTTCGTCACTACTCGACTCAGGTGGAAGCTTTTTCTAACCTTACCTGTCGTTTCTAACCTTACCTTACCTTCTTTACTTTGTGAGACTTATGGAAATACGTTCTGTTCATCCGCCCCCTCCCCTTTTTTTGTACTTTGACTACTAAAATTTGAGTTATTAACATAAAAACTATTCTTACAATTCAGAAGTCGTTTCAGTTGGGAATTTATTTTAATTAACTGAAAGATGTTTCATTACTGGTTGTATGTAATCAGCGTGGCATTGTGTTAGCAGTTTGCAGATTTCTCTATTGTAAAACTTCACATGGGAAATCTGCTTAGTTTACGCAGCCCCTGCGTGATGGACTTTATTTTCTAACTGATAGCTGTGTCGTAAAGCCTAACCTATAGTTACTTCATATAACTTTCACGAAATAAACGAAAAGAGTCTTTCCCAATATTTGAATATTTTTCACTAAGTGAATAGAAGGAAGAGTTAATACAGTTTAAAAAAAGTCCGTCACGCAGGGGCTGCGTTAACTAAGCAGATTCCCACGTGCGTCACGTTTTTGTATTAATCTCCAAAATTAAAAGTTCAATGAGAACAGTATTTGGTAATTAAGCTTAAAATAAAGTGCTTTATAACATAATAGAATATTGTTAATATGAAATGAGTAGGAGTGGGGGTTTACAGAAGACCGAAAACTAAAAAATGCAAATATCTCAGTTGATAATCACGATAGTTAAAACATATACATCACAACATTTATAGAACATTAAATTTGCAATAAGAATGGTTCTATACACTTTTTCGATCCGACACATAATAACGGAGACATTAAGAATTATTGAAATTCTCCCTCTGGTCCGATTTTAGCCGTTAACGAACTTATCTGTCTTTTTACATAAAACGGTTAAATATCGAGTTTTGTAACGATCAAACAAAAATTGCGACCGATAGAGCGTTAACAGACAAATATATAGATACAGGTAGATAGATATACCTAGATATATAAATAGAGTTTTGAATAGACCTCATTTCTTCCATCTCCTGGGTAGGATCAATGGACATTTGAAGGAAAATTATGAAAATCGACTCATGAGTACAACCTCAATAGCTGATTTCCCTTAAGGACAGGTAACTCAGCCGAGTGTGATAATAATTTAGCAATCCTAATATATAATAATTTATCTAACGTTTCCAAAACGAAAAGCTACTGAGGGGAGATTTAGATTGCATTTCCAGCCCAACTAACGGGCTTGCACAAATATGTATTTGTAACCGGTACAGAGCTGGAAGCGGCTCTCTATTAGACTGTGACATATTAGCGTTCTCTGTCATTCACTGTTTACTCGGGGTTAATACGAAACCGGCTTGTCGGATGACCGGCCGATTTAATTGATGTTGACTCATTTAGATGTGTCAGCTATATCAAACATTAACCGTTATCTTGTGCAACAGTTGGTATACCGCTTCTTGTTATTTAATCACCGTTGGTTTAGATCCACTCTCAAAGAACAACTTTACCCGCAAATGAGTGAAAAAGCTGGACTATATTATATTCTTTAAATTCTAGTACTAGTGAAAATGTTTTGGCGATATAGAGATCGGTCTGGTGACTTAAGTCAATTGTGAGCTATTTATAATGGCATTGACGGATTTATATATATACTACGTTTATTACAAAAATAATAAACGTTGATTGCTTTTGGAAAGCAGAATTACAACACAAGTTATTAACGCACAAACTTTAGAGTTTTCATCACTGGACAATTTATTGAACAATGCAGTACACACTTGGTAAATTATTATTCACTACAACTCACAATATGCACTGATAGCTTCAATTCTTGTTGCACAGTGTAACAAAGCAAGAGCGCGCGAATCACTGAAGATTACAAAACACGGCACTGCACTGATCTTTACAAAAATACGGCACAGTATTGTCCTTCGCATGAACACGGAATTGCACTGTTCTTCACATAAAACACTCTACCTGAATGATATTTTGAATTTTCGAAAATCCTCCCCTCTAAAGCCCCCCCTCCCACTGGTCCGATTTCAGCCATTAACAAACTTGATCTTTATTTTTGCATAAAACGTTTAAATATCGAGTTTGGTAACGATCAAACGAAAATTGCGAATTATATATATATATATATATATATATATATATATATATATATATATATATATAGAGATAAAAGGACCTCATTTTCGTCATCTCGATCGATGGACATTTGAAGAAATTTTTCGAAACTCGCGGCATGAGTACGACCTCAATAGCTGATTTCCCTTAAGGGAAATCTGTTAAAATAAAAAATTAAAATACCTAATCTAAATTGAATACTCAAAAACACTGTTTAATTGAAAACTATGCATTTTAAAAATCGAGCAATAAGAGGGAAGAAAATATGATTCAATCGACCCATATTAAACGGAAAACTATTTTATGTCGTATATAAGGTGAACCAATTCATAAAGAATTAAAAAAGACGACAGAGGATATAAAATCTCAAATCCTTGCAATCATTTATGAAAATTCAGACATCATTTGTATAAAATATAAGTTAATAATACTCACATGGATAATGTCAACTGTATGGCTCAGATAAACTTCCAAAGTACCATCTATTGATAATAAAGATAACAATAAAAGGCAAAACCACTACCCCGTCTTCAACATACGATGTACAAACGTTGGAATTGAGAATTTGGCAATATTATTAACATGTATTTGTAGTTATCCGTCTTCTTCAAACAGGCTTTCTGTTCCAGCGCCCTCTTCGTCTTGCTTCATCATTTTGACCAGGGGATGTGACACCTCCGAATCGACAATAGTGGTGATCTATAGCCTGAAGAAGGTAGCCGTAAAGCTACCGAAAATTATCACAATGAAGTGAGACGTTGAAGACAGCTGGAGCAGAATACCGATTTGGAGAAAAAAAAAACCATTTAGCCCAGCAAGGATGTCAACGAAAACACATTTGTAGTTATATTTAAGAGAATCCTTCACAAACGCAAAATAGTGTTGTGAAAGCATCGTGATATAAACGTATAGGGAATTAGAATGAGTCCAGGAGCAGAGATTTGATACACCAGAGGCTCATTTATTAGGATGGTAGAATACAGTTTGTTACAAATCTATGTAATAGTGGTGGGGTACAGGTTTGATCTCAATGGAAAAAAAAAATACGCTAAGCGTATGAGACGGGATTCCAAACTAGTAATAGGTGTTCAGGCAAACAATAAAAAGTCCGTCACGCAGGCGCTGCGTAAACTAAGCAGATTTCCCACGTGAAGTTTTACAATAGAGAAATCTGCCTAATAACAACTGTAGTAGTAAGAAACCTCTAAACCTAAAACATTATTTAGGGCGTAATAACCCAGTAGTTTCTAGCCCCAAAAAAAAGTTAACCTAACCTCTAAACCTATTCACGAGGGACGAATAGTTATCGAAACGGCCGCCAGAGCTCTCGGCGGAAAGTCCGAACATAGCCTACTGGTGACCACACGCAGAATACAAATGCAAATATCTCGGTTAATATTCAAGATAGAGAATAAATGTATATAACAATATTTATAGTAAATTTAATTTGCAATAAGATTGATTCTATACAAGTTTTCGATCCAACGTATAGTAACGGAGATATTTCGAATTTTCGAAAATCCTCCCCTCTAAACCCCCCCCTCCCACTGGTCCGATTTCAGCCGTTAACGAACTTGATCTTTATTTTTACATAAAACGACTAAATGTCGAGTTTGACAACGATCCAGCCAAAATTGCGACCGCTAGAGCGGTAACAGACAAATATATATATATATAGATAGATAGATAGATAGATAGATACAGTTTTGAACGGACATCATTTTCGTCATCTCCTGGGTAGGATCGATGGACATTTGAAGAAAAATTTCGAAAATTCCGTCATGAGTACAACCTCAATAGCTGATTTCCCTTAAGGGAAATCTGCTAAAAAGTAAAGGAAATCAGCAGAGGCAGGGACTATTGGTAAAAATGATGGATATTCGCATCGAGCTAAGGGATCAGCGAGTCTTATCTATGGTTTGACATTAAGCTGGTTAGTGATAAGAGTTAATGTATAAAGAACGCGGGATATGCGCGATTGGAAGATTTAGAGTGACTGGTGGGTCTGGGAGTTGATGTCGTTAAGGGAAGACTGTTGGTGACGGAGGGCGTTGACTAATCAAGCCCTAAAATCAAACAACCCCCCCTTTCCTACCCCCCCCCACCCCTCACCGACACAGATACACCCAACCCACATAACATTACCATAAACCCAACCTTTATTAAAGTCTCTCCTATTGATTCCACCACCACCCCCGGGGCTACTGCCCCACGGGCCACATCCGCTACGGGGGATTAATTTTAAAAGTTATAAATAAGTCTTGTTGTCAATTACTTGGGGGAGTAGCTAACCTCCTTGGTATTAACCTCTGAGGGCTTTACGACGAGCTTTTAGGGGTTGGGTCGTTTGTTTTACGGTCGGCGAGGATAAGCACAAATACCTCTTTCTTCCGGACAGGAAATGACATTTTCACGATACCAATCAGCCGCTTCCCCTTATTAGCGGTCTCAAGAATAACATAAAGCGCAATTTCCCCCAAACTTCTATATTAAAGAAGTGTCTTGGAAAGAGTTTTTTACTCTTCATGACAAAAATTTGTCAAGGCAAAGTGTTGTTTTCAAGGCAAGGTTTAAAATATTAACGTCCGCATACTCTTTTATTAACTATATGATAATTCTAAAGTTTTATGAAACAACCCTGGAAGTAAAACCTAATATTCTTTTTAATTTATTTTTAGGGGATATTGTTGTATGAGTGATTTACCCCCAGCTTACTGATTAAATACCGTATATCCATATACTCGTATTACGTACCTAAATCTTTCTAATATGATATTCGGCTTATTTATTTATGCACATGAATGTGTGTCCATAAGAATTGTTGCTACTTCTATATTAATTGTATTATTTTTAATTGATTATTATTCTGCACTTAAAAACACTTTATGTTACATAAGCTCTGTTTAAACAATTAATGAAACTATGCTTTTCCTGTCTTCGCTCTTCTGTTGTCTGAATTAACCCTAGAACTACCAAGGGGGGGGGGCTCCTTGAGCCCACAACTTTTTGTTTTTGTTCCCTATTACCCAATTTTAATGGGATATTTTTGATATTTTATGTATTCCTCAGAAAAACATCCTAGAGTGAGGGCATAAAAAAAAAATTAAATAAAAAAATTTATATTTTTATAAAAAAAAATTTTTTGACGTTTGGCCTCGCGGACCCCCCCCCCCTTGGTAATGCAAGGGGTAGTTATACACTTAAGTACCACGGGGGGGGCTCCTCGAGCCCACTGATATTTAATACTACTTTTAACTAGTAATTCAAGTGTTATTAATTATATTGCTCAAATAAGAATTACTTTGATGTAATTTTAACATACACAAACCTTCCCAAGTTTTTTTTTTCTCAAAAAAAAAAATATATATATTCTCCCCATATAATTTTTTTTCATATAAAAATATATTACTGAGATGGTTATAATTATTGCTCCTGGTAGGTACTTTTTTAGAAAAGAGAAGATTTTCTAGGTTGTTCCCAACTAGGGGAACAGTTAGTCCATGCTGCATCCTGGATAAACACTCGGAAAAAAAAATTATTGTGCAAAAGCACCGATAATTGCATTACGAATCTGATAATTATATTTTCTTAAATTATTATTCTATTATAATGTTATAATAACTGAGATATAGATAACTTTTTATTCTTACAATGTTTAGATATGTTCCTCCAGTAGAATAAAATTTAAAGTCATCCTTTTTTCCCCATCCGAACTTTTTTTTTTAATTTATTTTTATTTTTGTATTTAATTTTTTTTTTCACAGGTGTCATAAGAAACGTTCATTAAACATAATCCAATAGAAATAAAAATTTTAAAAAAATTATAGAACCAAAATAAAAGGTTTTTAAGGTTGTGGGCTCCAGGAGCCCCTCCCCCTTGGAAATCCATGCGACCTGGGAGAGCTCGGTAATACTAGGGTTAATATTTCCGCCTACTACTCTAAGTATTATTTACATTACACTAGTTTTCAGAGATCACTTCAGGAACCACTCCATTGCTCATTTGAGGCGTTTTATTTGTTTTCGCTCTTTGTTTCTCTTTTTTTCTTGTTTTCCTTCTTTGTGTTTTACTAATTGATGAGTGTTTCGCCATCGTAGTGGATCTCAATTAAATAAATACCCAACTATAGAGGTTCTCATACCGCAATGCCATTCGCAAAACAAACATATCTGTTAATTAGTCACTTTGACCAGAGGCAGGTCCCAATCAATGTATATGCCACTTCTGATTTGTGTATTTTTAAGTTAAATTGCATTAGTATGCAGTACAAGTAGATCTTCGGTTTTTTTCTTAGCAGTTATTTTTTCTAATTTTAATTGTATCTGGAAAATGTAAGAAAGACACTTTATATAAGTAATTCATTAATCTTTACAATTATTTTTTAAGTGTCATATTTTTCAAAATTTTCCCCTCCCCCTAACTTTTTTTAACATTTTACAATAGTCGATTAAAATAAAATATATTTATGTAGGCACATATAAATAAAACACATAAATTTCAATAAGTAATTTATTTGTTGATAATTTACAGCTGTCTATATGAGATTACGAAAAAGAAACTATCGCCGTAAGAGTGAAGTGCATGAAGTGATAAATGAGGTATGCCCATAATAGAGGTATTTTTGCTTATTATTGAAAAGTATGATATCAATAAAACTTTATTATATACGATGGAATTTGTCCTTAAATATGCTATGTGATTCATTACGAAACAAATTTAAAAACTGAGTGGGGAATTTTTAAAAACTTGACATTTAAACAAAATCTGATTGGTTTTAAAGTACATTAATAACCATAAAACTTTCGTTTGAAACTTTTTTTTTATATCTTTTACCGTTTTAAAATATTCGCTCCGTAATATAAAAACAGATTTTTATTTTTTTTCAAGAGGTGGATTTTACCCCTTCAAATCGTAGCTCTGCACGAGCAAAAATAGTTAGGTGTTACGGACGAACAACTCTACTTGCACACAAAATTTCACAGTTTTGTGAATGTCCGTGTCACCTATCCTCTCTTGTATGAAACAGATATAAGTTATCGTAAAAATATTAAATAGTCCACAAATTTTATTGTAATTTATTATATTAATTTATAATAATTAATAGAATTAAGTAAAAATACTCCTGTCAAATAAAACCATCAGTAAATTTTCATATCCCATCAGTCCCTACTCAGTATCACGATCGTCAATCCAGTTGCATCTTCAATAAAGAAGCAGAGAGAGATATTGTGATTTTAAATATTATTAAATAGGCCACCAAATTTAATGTGTTATAGTTGGGTTGTAATGGAATTTATTATTTGATGAAGTTGGAATCACTTCAGTCTGTAGAATTTGATAGTGCAATCAAGAAATAGAGAAATGGTTGAGTATTTAAGAGCTGTTTCTGCTAGAAGAAGTTAACGAATATAATCTGGAAAGTGAATATCGATTCTCATTAGTCCGCCTTAATAGCATCAAATGCACCGGAAGAAAGGTTGAATGCATTTAATGATGATTCCTGTTTAAATGGGTATGTGAAGAGGTTTAAGAAACGGTTTAGCTATTCAGGGGTGGAGGGGCTAAGTGCTCTTACTGCCGGCATACTACAAAGGATGATGAGGTCTCGACAGGGAATTAAAAACTACATTTTTTTTTTTAGACGTACGGTTACCGGGTGTTGAGTAGCCAGCCGTTTATAACACTGGAAGTATAGACGCACGACATGCTTTACGAAACACAAATTTTTTGTAAAAATACACAAACGTTGTACCGATTAGAAGAGTGTGCAATGTATGGAATTAGTTTTGTTAAGAATATTAGCATTGTATAATGAGAAGAAAGGATTTCGAAACTAAAAATTATTTAAAAAAACTTGACATGGACTTAAATAATATTTAATACAAACCAAAAGTATAAAAAAGTAATTTCTCTAAATTTGGCTAATATCTCCTCAATCAAGAAGTAAGATGAGAAAAGTCTGGAAAAAGTCAACAATTTATAGGAGACAGAGTTATTCACAAATTGGGTGCATAGAAGTACCTAAATGTTTAAAACAGTGGTAGATTTTTCTGTTTCTTGAAAGGAAGTTTTTCTAATTTATATCTTGATATCCCAAATAATTTTTCTATATTAGCAGATTTAAGGGTAATCAGCTATTGAGGTCGTACTCGTGACACGATTTTCGAAACATTTCTTCAAATGTTCATCCATCCTTTCCTGGAGATGACTAAAATGTTGTCCGTTCAAAATTATATATATATATATATATATATTGTATATATATATAATATATTGTCTGTTAACGCTCTAGCGGTCTCTACCAGAGGGAGGAGGGGGGTTAAGAGGGGATTCTCGAAAATTCGAAATATCTCCGTTATTATGCGTCGGATCGAAAAATTGTAAATAACCAATCTTATTGCAAATTAAATTTACTATAATTATTAATATATACGTTTATTCTCTATCTTGAACATAAACCGAGATATTTGCATTTTTAAGTTTTCAGCAAACCGCCACTTCTACTCATGTTACGTAAACAATACTCTGCTACATAATAAATCACATTATTGGAAGTTTAAATACCAAAAATTGTATTCAAGAGACCTTTATTATACGAGATACATGCAAATATGTCCTGGTGACTCCCCCCCCATCTTAAAGTTTTGGACTACTAAAATTTTATTGATTGAGATAACAATTATTCTGACTCATTATTAATTACAGTACAAGATATAGTAAATAGTTCTCAACAAAATAAATGTGTTATATTCTGATATATTTCAGTAAATGTTTTTCTTTCCGGTGTGAGGCGGGCCAGCCCGTTTGTTTACATTTCTAACCTAATGCTTCCTGTCGGCAGGTTATTGAAATTGGATGAAACATTTCTTATTTCCGTTTGTATTTATTCACGGTGTTGTTGTGTTACCGCTATGTAGGTTTATCTATTAATAAACTTCACGAGGGAAATCTGCTTAGTTTACGCAGCCCCTGCGTGTTGGACTTTTTTTTCTTATTATTATTCGTGTGGTCTACTCTCGTTCCTACCCAGGAGTTAACGAAAATGGGTTCCGTACAAAATTATATATATATTCCATAGTTAACCGTTTTTAGGTAAAACGAATGATCGGACCAGTGAGAGGGGGGTCTTAAATGTGGGATTTTCGGAAATTCGAAATATCTCCGTTACTATACGCAGGATCAAAATATTGTACAGTACCAATCTTTTTGCAAATAACGTGTCCTGTAAATATTGTTATATACATTTATTCTTTATCTTGTATATTAACCGTGATATTTGCATTTTTCAGCCTTCAGCTAACCTCCACTTCCCATGTTACATAAAAAATACTCTGTTTTATAATAAACCACATTATTCGAAGCTTAAACTCCAAACATAATTTTCAAGAGACATTTATTATACGAGAAACATGCAAATTTGTTCTGGTGACCTCGCACCTGTTTCACTAAAATTATATAGGTTGATTCATTATAAATTACAGTACTAGATATAGTAAATAGTACTCAATAAAATTGATTGACCTTTCCGGTGAGAGGCCTGCCACTGTTTATTTACATTTCAGACGAGGGAGATTATTAAAATTGACTGAAATAGTTTTTGTTACCGTTTGTATTTATTCACTTAATATTCACGGTGGTTTTGTGTTACCAGTATGTAGATTTATTAATTGTTAAACTTCACGAGGGAAATCTGCTTTGTTTACGCTGCCCCTGCTTCGTGACACCAATGTATAAGGTTGTACCGATCCATGTTATCCGAGTATTCCCTAAAAGATATTCTCTAAAAAAAGAATATAATCGGATTCCCGTAGAATCATAAGGCATTCTATGTTGCGTTCCATATACCTATAAAATCTGCATGACTGACACAGTTCTCGTGATCGACCCATGTAAATTTAAGTTAATTACGTAACAATTACTAATTTACTGTTCTAATAAAAGAACTCTATATATTACACGTAATGACGTAGATATTGTACACGAATTGTAATTTATCTGATGACATAGTCTACAAGTGGATCTAGCTTTGATGACTGGAATTCGAACTGGGTCGATGATTCTTTTATAGGCGAGCCCTGACATAATTCCCTCTATTGACTGATTCACTATTACTCCTAAATGCTTATTGATTCGTCTACTGCCAATTAGGACGAGGAACAACTTTACAAATGGCAAACGACATTTAACTAGCTTAAACTCTGAATCCCGCCTTTTAACTGACGAGCTACAGAATATTATAAATTATTTGAGAATTTTTATAAACAATTAACTTAAAATGCTTTTAGTAAGTTGTAAATTCTAAACAGTGTTTTACTTTAAACACTCTTATTGGAGCTCTTAATAGGTGAATACTTCGGAAATACTTGTCTTCTTTTTAAGTGATTTACATCAGTATCTGGATATTAGTAAATTCAACAATTATGAAAAAGAAGTTCACTACTTTTATTGTGGATTTGTCTTACTCTTAAATTAATGTTACTAGACTTATTGTGTGCTCTAGCCCGTCATAAATACCACAAGTTTTATTGTGTGCTCTAGCCCATCATTAATGTTACTATATTTATTGTGTGCTCTAGCCCATCATTAATGTTACTATATTTATTGTGTGATCTAGCCCATCATTAATGTTACTATATTTATTGTGTGCTCTAGCCCGTCATAAATACCACAAGTTTTATTGTGTGCTCTAGCCCATCATTAATGTTACTATATTTATTGTGTGCTCTAGCCCGTCATAAATACCACAAGTTTTATTGTGTGCTCTAGCCCATCATAAGTATCACATGTTTTATTGTGTGCTCTAGCCCATCATAAGTATCACATGTTTTATTGTGTGCTCTAGCCCATCATAAGTATCACATGTTTTATTGTGTGCTCTAGCCCATCATTAATGTTACTAGACTTATTGTGTGCTCTAGCCCATCATTAATGTTACTATATTTATTGTGTTCTCCAGACAATCATGAATCTCACTTGTTTTGTTGTCTGCTCTAGCCCATCATACATTTTTAGTTCTGTTATATTTATTTTCTGTTTAGTCAGTTCTGTTTATTATTTATTGGCTATGTTGTCATGCAGTATCAGTTTCTACAGTCAATATAAATTGAATTTATTTCAAATCGATTGCTGTGTCGTAAACTCTTCCATATGATGCCACCGAAGTGCCTGCATTTTGTTGTTAACAACAATTACCAATTGTGAATAAAAGTCCTTAACGCGGGGGCTTTGTAAACCTAGGAGATTTAAAAAATGATGGGCGGAAATGAAAGTCGTTTCATTGAATTTCAGATGGAATGTGAGGAAATCTCTTGCATGCATTATATAAATTTACGAAGGCAGCAGAGGGGTAACGGTAGGTAAGACCTCTAAAATTGCATAACAGGTTGCATAATACATTGCATAATAAGATTGAATATAGCTGCTATTTCCGCCTCTATTCTATAGGAATACGCCCGACGAATTGCAATGCAATGGAAACAGGAAAGAGAGTATTGATTTTTACCACGGGTATCCCAATCGTTCTCTTGAAGGCCTTGAAATCGAATTCGACAATAGAAAATTTTAGGTGGAATTCTTAAATATACGTTTATATTTGATTGAGCCATTCTGGATCTAAGAATCATCCATTTATGTTCACTAAAATTGGTTTATTTTCCTTTACGTGTCCCCTTTGCGTTTCGAAAATTTTTACTACTTCTCATGAAGGGGTTTACTCTTAAATTAGTTCTTTCTATTGAAATGATTTTAAAATTTCCAATTGTTCTGAAGGAGGAGATTTCGTTAAGATAACAACGCGTTGCATAAGTCAATGATTGAAAATGAAATCTTCGTTTGAAGCTCGAAAACATTAAGTGACAAATCAATGCATGAACTGAAAACCCTTTGAAAATGAACCATTTAAAAAGCACAAAACTCATAGGGGAACAGACAAATGAATTTATGTGAACTGATCTTCAATCTCTAATGACTACTTTATTTACTTAAATTTTTTAATAGGTATTAATTTTTAGCAGATTTCCCCTAAGGGAAATCAGCTATTGAGGTTGTACTCATGACGAAATTTTCAACATTTTTCTTCAAATGCCCATCGATCCTACCTAGTAGATGACGAAAATGAGGTCCGTTCAAAACTGTATATATATATATATATATATATATATATATATATATATATATATATATATATATTTGTCTGTTACCGCTCTAGCAGTCGCAATTTTTGTTTGATCGTTACCAAACTCGATATTTAGTCGTTTTATGTAAAAAGAAAGATCAAGTTTGTTAATGGCTGAAATCGGACCAGTGGGAGTGGGAGTTTAGAGGAGAGGATTTTCTAAAATTTGAAATATTTCCGTTATTCTACGTCAGATCGAAGAATTCTATAGAATCAATCTTATTGGAAATTAAATTTACTATAAATAATGTTATATACATTTATTCTCTATCTTGAATATTAACCGAGATATTTGCAATTTATGAAATCGGGGCGGATAACGGATGGGAGTAAGTTTCCAGCCAAAAGCTAGGTCGGCCGTTTTCTTAACTCTTCGGCTCTCGTGAAATTTCTCTATTGTAAAAATACACATGGGACATTTGCTTAGTTTACGCAGCCCCTGCGTGACGGACTTTTAACTATCGAGATGTATGAATGTTTATTTTTATATACTGATTATTTCTGAAAGTAATTAAAAACTAATTTGAAAAATGTGGCTTACTGAGACTTTAAGGGATTTACGCCTTTAGGACGTCCATGATCGAAAAAAAATCAATGATTTAAAATTCATTTTCTACAAGAGCTATTCACTCACTATGCCATTCCATTGCAAATTGGAAGATTTAAGTGCGCTGGAGAAAAGCCAGAAGAGGTTAGAAAGTCTACATCAGCGTCTATATAAACCTCATTCTCCATAAATGAGACCTACCTAGTTTCATTTAGACATTTCCAAAACTCATTAAAAATATGGAAGTGAGCACGGAATTTGATTCACCCAGTTTATGTGTTATTGACTCAGTATGTAAATGTGTAATTTGGTTGAATAGAAATGGGGATTTAAGCGAATATATAAAGAACTCGAGTCAGAAAAAATGTGTAACATAATAGTTTTGACAATAACGGAGTCATTTAGAAATATCGAATCGACGATACATAAAAAAAGTCCGTCACGCAGGGGCTGCGTAAACTAAGCAGATTTCCCACGTGAAGTTTTACAATAGAGAATTCCGCCTAATTACAGCTGTAGGAGGAAGGGATCTCTAAACCTATTTACGAGGGACAATAGTTCTGGAAACTGCCACCAGAGCTCTCGGCGGAGAGTCCGGAGATGGCGGGGTTCCCTCGACCACACATACAATACAAATGCAAATATCTCGGTTAATATTCAAGATACAGAATAAATGTATATAACCATATTTATAGTAAATTTAATTTGTAATAATTTGATCCTGTACAATGTTTCCATCCGACGTATCGTAAGGAAGATATTTCGAAAATCGTCCCCTCTAAACCCCCCCTCCCACTGGTCCGATTTCAGCCATTAACGAACTTGATCTCTCCTTTTACGTAAAACGCTTAAATATGAAGTTTGGTAACGATCAAACAAAAATTGCGACCGCTAGAGCGTTAACAGACAAATATATATATATAATTTTGAACGGACCTCATTTTCGTCATCTCCTGGGTAGGATCGATGGACATTTGAGGAAATTTTTCAAAACTCCCGTCATGAGTACGACCTCAATAGCTGATTTCCCTTAAGGGAAATCTGCTAAAAGTTCGTCACGTAGGGGCTGAGCCAAAAAGCAGATTTCCTCGTGTTCTTCAGGTATTTTCATTTATATCAAAAGGTAAAAGTTAAGGGTAATTGTAAAATGAGAAGAACATTTGGTATTTAGGCTTCAAATAAAGTGCTTCATAATATTGCAGCGTATTGTTAATATGAAAGGTGTAGAAGGGGGGGGGTTACTGAAGACCGAAAACTAAAAAAACGCAAATATATTGGTTAATAATCACAATAGTGAAACAACGTTTATAACAACATTTATAGAACTTTACATGCAAAATATGATTGCTTCTACACATTTTTTCGATCCGACGCATAACAACGGAGATATTTCGAATTTTCAAAATACTCGACCTCTATACCCCCCCTTTCCTATTGTTCCAATTTTAGCCGTTAACAAACTTGGTCTTTCTTTTTACATAAAACGTTTAAATATCGAATTTGGTAACGATCAGGCAAAAATTGCGACCACTAGAGCGTTAACAGGCATATATATATATATATATATATATATATATATATATATATATATATATATATATATAGCATATATATATATACTAGCTCAGATACCCGACTTCGCTCGGGAATTCATTTGAGGCTGAATGGTGATGGTATATTTTTGGCAAGGCTTTACTTTGCACAATATTTTGACATTTACCCGTTCCAGTGTTTAGGGGTTAACGCCCGTTGTTGGCATTTGTTAATAATAAAATTATTTTTTTATGTAAGACTTCACTGTCCTGCATATTGTCATATTTCCCGCCTCCTGTGCATTATGCAAAGATTTGAATTATTAAGGAGAAAATATTGGCATACATTTGAATTAATTTTTTCAGGTGAGGTACCTGGTAGTTCATATTGAAAAGAAGTGTTGAGCAAATTTCTCTAAATAACAAAATAAACAACTTTTGTTATGTTCATATTTGCAGAAAAACCAATAGGAAACGAAATATCGCTATTTTTAATTTCAGGCCTCCCTTATAACCCCCACTCCTGTTCGTCACAGAGGATATTAATATAGCCTAAAGTCTAAGTTGGGTTAGTAGTAATATACATACCAAGTTTCATAAAATTCGGTTCAGCCGTTTATGCGTGAAAAGGTAACAAACAAACCAACAGACACCAAAGAAACAAAATGCAGTTATGGTGTCTATGGCATGTGAAACGAAAAGTTATCGTGAAATTTCGCGAAAAAAATCAATGTACAGACAGAGGTTACAATTTTATATATATATAGATATAAAATTTTGAACGGACATCATTTTCGTTATCTCCTGGGTAGAATCGATGGTCATTTGTAAACATTTTTGAAAACCCCATTGTGAGAACAACCTCAACAGCTGATTTCCTCTAAGGGAAATCTGCTAAAAGTCCGGCAGGCATGTAACTTGTAAACTAATCAGATTTCCAACACACGTATTATAATAAGCCAATTCTATTCTTTATTACCCATCACTAGATGCAATTATAGAAAGAAAGTTTTGTGTCTGGAATTTATGCTGGTGAAATGAGGTAAGTAGTAGGGTGGGCCGAAAAAAAAAATTATTTTTTTTTCTTAATGCTATACCGAAAAAAACTTGTCTCTATTACGTTTTATCAAAATGCAACAAAAAAAAAATATATACCTAACCCCCAGCTAGCGCAACACACTTGAAATTTCGAAATTTCACTAAAATCATACGTTTTTGTAATTATTTTTAAAGCATCTTAATAGTTTCCTATTGGACTGCTATAGTGATAGCCCTTTACAGTAGAGTTTTAAAAATACAATAAATAATTGGAAAAGTATAATTATATTAATCTGAAGTAGCGCAACGGACATGAATATGACGCATTATATTATATTAAGTGCAGATCAAGTGCCGGGCATCCCCCACTTATACTACTACAACCCATAACGCACTACCATTTCATATTCTTTGTTACTCGGCAGTTTACGTCTGCAGACGCGTAGTCGCTGTGAGTTGACGGTGGAAATTAAGTTGATAATTTATTGAGTGAAGTGTAAGTTCAAATTCGCCTCCGTGATGGCTGCTGCTAAGAAAATAACTGGCAGTGATTTTCATAGTCCTTTGTTTGGCTGCCCGAGGGAATTGCCTGTGAGTAAGCTTCCAACTTACCAAGATGTCCTTAGGAGCTGTTTCCACGAACAGTACCTTCTAGCATTAGAAAGTAACAAGCCTGTTTGTTTCTCTCAAATATCTAATACGTATTGTCGCTCCAAAAGTAAAAGCCCTCTTTGACAAAGCACCAATACCAACAGTGACGCTCTTCAGAATTGTGCAATTAATAAATTCATACCACAATAGCTACCGTAATCTAATGAAGTCCTTTAAGGGTGACAAGGGAAAAGAAAAATACAAACAAAAAAATTGAGGAATTCAAGCAAAAGGCTTTATCACTCTTTGATATATCTGCATATAAATGTAAAATAGAATACTCCTGCAACTGCAAAAAGGTCCCGGAGATCTGTGAGTGCCCTTTATCACTTTCATGTCAATGTGAAAAAGATAAAAAATTTCCGGTGCTTGAACTTAAGTTTATGTATTTCCAAAGAAATTTTGGACAAGGAAAAATTGGAAATTTAGATAAGAATGAGTCGAAAAAAATGACGAAAAGACTGCAACGTAAAGGAACAAAAAATCAGGCTATGTCGCCTAACATTTCATTAGTTTCACATTCGCAACCTTCATGATCTAAGGATGCAACTGAAGCCTATTCAAAACTCGTTGGTGCCAAGAACAGAGATGGTTTCATACGAACAACCCTGCTATCAAGAGCTTCAATGCCAAGTTTTTCCAGCAAACAAGATTTCAAACTTACAAATGTTTAAAGGACTATTCTAAGAGAAGCACAATAAAATGTTGAAGTCTGGGAATTGACAATTTGTATTTCATGATACATTTTGTCATTAATAAACTCATTTGGAAAATGTAAATTGCCTATTTATTTTTTTCCCTACAGGCAATTGTTCCATCAACATTATTTTTCTAAAAAAACATGGGTAATGGGTTTAAAAAATTAGATACTGCACTGCACTACAGCCGGTTAGCACTCGAAAATTGATCAATTAACTATATTGAAGGGATTTGCGCTACCTAAAATTAAAAGAAATATATATTTTTAATAACCCGTTGTGTTTTTATAACTCTAATATAAATGATTTTCACTATAGCAGTTCAATATCTAGCTGTTTGGGTACTTTAAAAAAATTTGTAAAATCCTGTGATTTTAGTGAAATTTCGAAATTTCAAGTGTGTTGCGCTAGCTGGGGGTAAGGTATATATTTTTTTTCTTTGTTGCATTTTGATAACACATAATAGAGACAAGTTTTTTTTGGTATAGCATTAAGAAAAAAATTAAATTTTTTTTTCGGCCCACCCTAATAAGTAGTGTGTCAGACCAGCACAAGGGGAATTTGCTGAGATTACGCAGCTCCTGCGTGACGGACTTTTATTTGCTTCCTACACTCGTAGGTTTTAATACAACCAGAGAAGAAAATGTATTCAAAAATATCGCTTCGTTGAACTTTTACAATTACGAAAATTGGATTGGTAATAAATAACAGTGCACCGGGGAGATGCAATATCTATGCAGAACAGTTTATCATGCATATTAGACGTTACACGGGGGCTTCCGAAATAAATTATCGGCTGATTCAAAGTTGACGTAATACATAATGTTGTTTAATGTTATTGGATGATAGCGATGGTATTGGGGAGTGGCCTCATGAAGATGGATAGGGTGCAAGTTTAAAAAGTATTCGAGTTGGGAGGGTGTACAGCCCCGAGGTACGCCATGATGTATGGCTCTCTTGTAGAAATCACTACATGGCTCGCTTTGTTATAATTCAATTTTTACAAAGTATATCGGCTTTCACCCCTCTCCCCCGAAGTAAGGGGTTACTTCACTTTTGAAATTTGATATTAATGTTCTTTTTTTTTTTTGTTTTTTTGTTTACGTTCGTGTTACATTTTTTTAATGGAAAGCAACAATAAAACAGCGTAGTTTACACGCTTTTACAAAAAAAAAACACTCTTTTCTAATGCACGGCCAAGAGAGAAAGAGGTCCTAATCAATCTTGTATTAACGTCTTTTGTATATTTTTCAGAGTTGTAGAAGAGACTCTGGTTATTTAAAATTTAATGTTTATTTTTAAACTTTTTCCCTTTAGGATGTAAAGAGTTTTCCTAAATCTCTTGGATAAGTCCTATTGCCAAGGAAAAAGGCAACATTTCATTTGAAAGATACAACGTATGTCCCAATATAAATATTCTAACAAATGGTGTGTGAGGAAACATTTGTTGTTTCTATTTCGTTGCCTATGTGGCCACGAAGATCTTTATTTATTTGAGTTTCGCACCTGAGGCGATAGTACTCAGTACAAAAGCTAGATAAAATTAACAAAAAAAAAATAATGTAAACGGAAATAAAGCCACAAAACAGAAACAGCGTAGAAAAACAAAAATGAAAACCAAAATACAGAAATGGAACACAGAAACAGAAATGGGACACAGAGATCGAAATGGGACAAGAAGCAGAAATAGGACACAAAAACAGAAAAAGAACACAAAAACATACCTTTATGGAAAACAAATAAGTGAAATGAAACAAAAAAAAACAGATATGGAAAAAAAAATAAGCGAAATGGAACAGAAAAACACAAATGGGACACAGAGACAGAAATTAGAAACATTGAAATGGAAAACAAAAATCATAAATGAAAAAACAGAAAAGTGAAAATTACCGAATGGAACACAAAAACAGAAATGGAAAACGCCAAAACAGAATTGAAAACAGCAAAACAGAAAGGGAATACAAAAACAGAAATTTAAGGGCCAAAAGAAAACTGAAACACAAAAATATAAGTGGAAAACCAAAAACAAATATTACACTAAAACAGGGATCAAACACAGAAATGAAAAGATAAACACAAATATAACTCAAAAAGACCATAAAAAAGGAACCAACAAAAAGATAAATCCAAAACTAACTACAAAAACTGGCAGGTGACAACTGAAAAACCAAACATAGAGTCGCATTAGACAATAGGGAAACCCAATTAAAATATGGCCGTAGTACAGGTAACCATTTACCAAGTTACCGATTCTGGCCAAGGTGGGACTAAAGATTTTATTTAATGAGTCCATCACTAAATACATTCCTATTGCCCAGTTTGTAATCCTAAATATTTTATGCGTATTAATTCTTTCATGCTAATGTTAGCACCTATTGATGAAATTTATTTATTTAGGAATACCTGAGGAAATGTCAAAGAAGCCACGGTAATTAAATATCATGGTATATATATATATATATATGTACATTAATGAATTGAAAAAAAAAGATACATGTTTTTATTTGACCATAGGTATACAAGTGCATACGGTTCTACTAGCGCTGGGCATTGATGACCTTGATGTTCTTTTGACCAAAACCCAACAAACGAACAACTGCATTAATAGTATCAACATAAATTATTTAATATTATTCAAATGAACTATACTGACAATGAGTCGGTAAAAGCAGATATCAATGGCATATTGATGATTTAATAAGTTATAATAAAATACATGAAATGTGTTAAAAAATATGTACAGAGAAAATTCAACGTTTTCTCCTCTTCAAAGAAGGAGAGTTAAGAAGAAAAAAAATACTGATAATTCAATCATCTTAAAAAGAGATGAAAGAATTCAATATTTTCTCAATCAACTCCATTTACATGCTGTACTCACTTCGAGCCTTGCAAATAGAGTAATTTAATCCTTGGAATCAATATTTACCATTTATATTCACAAGGTCTCCATGTTTTCTAACGATAAATTAATTAAATAAACTTTTTTTCCATAGGAGTTAAGGGAAAGGTCTCTCTGGATGGAGTAGGCAAAGCAAAAGATGTAAGTAAAGTAAGAGAAAATGAAGAAGAGGTGGAGGCAGAATCTACATCTAAAGTTCCGACGGAAGATTCAAATGAGATATCCCGGACGAGAAAAAGAAGGAAAATCAGTGAGCGGCGAAGGAAAGCTTTGATTAAAGGAGGGCTTGGAGAAATTGAACCTGCACAGTTTCAAGAACGCTCCCATTTTTCCTGTTTTACCTAGACATCAAGCAAAGATTTTCCACTGGACACATTATTTGTCACACAATGCGTTCTTATTATAATGAAGTGTATTGTGTGTTCTTTTCAACAAATGTACACTCCTATGAAGAGTCGTATTATTCTGGTTTTCTATTATATTTTTTTTGTAAAGGAAGATAAAATACCTCCCGTTTCTTCAATATTTTCTGATTCAAGAGAGAAAAATAGTTTATAAAAAAGTCCGCTATGGAGCATCCCCAATTAATAAAAAACAGATTTCCAATTAATGAAAAAGAAAATATTAATAACTTGCTTAATAATTGAGTTCCGAATAAATGCACAGAAACACAATTGTAGACCAAAACGCAAACTCAAAAAAAATAAATTAGTTGTATACAAAATTGGTTATTTAATATAATAAATAAAAGTAGAATAAAACAATAAAAAAGATTAATAAAAAAATATTGAATGAAGTAAGATAACTAGGAATAAAATTAATGAATTAAAATTAAAAGAAAGAAAGAAATTAATTAAATAAAGTTAAACTCAATGGATGTTTCGGTTTTTTCTTCTTTAATTTACGACTCTATGTAAGGTAAATATATTGAATTATAATTTTGTTTCCTCACAACCAACTTTATATTCTAATGTATTTTTAGATTATCTTTTGATAAACTTTGTGTGTTCTTTATTATATATTATAATAAATAATATATGAGGAGGTTATGGAGCCTTCCTCTTTAAGTACGGAAGTAAAAGGATTTCGAGGCAAAAACTATGAGGTTGGGAAGGCGGTGAAAGAAACATCCGTGCCCAGATGGCGTTGAGTGAAGGTAGATATGTCCCTTTGATTGGCTGTCCCGCTAGGTAACGAGATCCAGAGACAAACAGCTGGGACGGGGCCACCATTAGACGAGTGTTTGCCTTCTGACATCGACGGCACATCTGTCAGCGCCACCGATTACATCAGAGAGAGGTCAGTTTGCACTCGAGCCCCTTCCGCTAACATTCGACCCGCTACCCATCATTTGAAGTTCAGCTTTAATTGCTTTTTCGCTTGACTATAACTAGGGGGAGGGTAAGAGAATTGTATGTTTTTCGACATTTGAAAAGGTAAATGAATCGAAGGTACATAACCTCTAGCCAGTGGTTCTAAATAAAAATATTGTCAAGAAGAGAA
This sequence comes from Riptortus pedestris, assembly GCA_019009955.1. Lineage (NCBI taxonomy): Eukaryota > Metazoa > Arthropoda > Insecta > Hemiptera > Alydidae > Riptortus > Riptortus pedestris. The sequence goes on along the minus strand of CM032229.1, from coordinate 162,967,110 downwards.
CGAATAAAAGTCCTTCACGCAGGGCATGCGTGACTAAGCAGATTTCGCAAGTGCGTCACGTATTTCCATACCTCAAAACGAAAAAGTTCAATTAGAACAATACTTGGTATTTAGGCTTCAAATAATGCAATAGAATATAACATATTGTTAATATGACATGATTGGGTGTTTCCGGAATGCTAAAAACTAAAAAAAATGCAAACATCTAGGTTAATAACCAAGACAGTGAAAAAATATTCATGAGAACATCTACGGAACATTACATTTGCAATAAGATTGTTACTACACAATTTTTCGATCAGAGAGATAACAATGGAGGTATTAAGAATTTTCGACGTTTCCCCCTCTAACCACCCCTCCTACTAGTTAAATTTCTGCCAATAACAAACTTGATCTCTAGTTTTACATAAAACGTTTAAATATCAAGTTTGGTAACCATAAAACAAAAATAAAAAAATAGAGCGTTAACAGACACACACACACACACACACACACACACATACAATTTTCAACGGGCCTAATTTTCATCATCTCCAGGGTAGGATCGATGGACATTTGAAGAAATTTTTATTTGAAAATTGCGTCATGAGTACGACGTCAATATGCTAAATGAGGAAACTACTTACAGAAACGGGCTAAATTCATTTGAGGAAAATTCACGTAATTTTCTCGTACTATATCGAGGATTTTGGTCAATGCACCATTGATAGGTGAGGCAATAAATTTTATTACAACAACAAAGGATGAGTGTCACTGCACTGCATCATGAAGAGGCATTCTTGAGTAGTTACTATTTTTCAACTGGATCACAGCTCCAAACACAGCCGAAACCTGGACATTTCATATTTCCCAATTATTTCATAATACCCTCCTCTCCTGTATTATTGCCTCAAATAAAAAATGGACGAACATGTAAAATAAGGAGATTATTGATAAGAAAATTAATGTTTTAAGAAATGAGCAGGACGACATGACATTTAAAACAGTCAAGGACTGGCTCTGACAAACAGTCGATAGGAGTCATAAGCAGACATCTAATATGACTAGCTATGATTCACCCACTCGCCCCTGAAGAAGACATGATTGCCAGGGGGTGGAGAGTCCAATCGTAACCCTCCCCCTCCACAAACCTTCAGCGGCAAGAATCTTTCGTTCCTTCTTCACCCCTTCATTAGAAGGCAGATGTTCTCGAGTCAAAATTAAATCGTCGACTCAAACATCTCGAGCGGACAGTAATTAAGAGCCTTACTTCACTTTTGGAGTTGTTTTAGAGCCTAACTCTTTGAGAGTCTCGGAGGGGAAGCTCGGATATTGGACAAAGTTATATTAAGCCTTATTCAAGGCTGGGGCAAAGTATGTAGAACAACATCTTTATACCACTTATACCTCTGAGGCGGGGCATTTATTAACAGTTAATCACTTATTAAATGAGGGGCGCAAAAATATTACCACTTAATCAATCTGAGTGCTCTCCTCTCAGGAATTTCAATAAGCAGCGTCCAGGAATCTCAGTGGATTGCTTATGAAGTGCAAGAGAACGGAAGTCGGCATTGGATGCAGGGACGAGATGCTTCTATTCCCAGCAGAAAGCATTCCGATTCAAAATCTCTCTTGAAAAGCGAAACACATGATCAGAAGCAACACCGATCAGATGGAATTGAATGGCGAACCTGCTATAATCTATGCAATCAAAAAGAGTCTAGTCCTTCAGCAGGGATTGCGTGAACTAAGCAGATTTCCCCCGCGGTGGATTCCGATAACAGATATTATCTATATATAATTAAACATCCGTTGAGTAGGAGTGGGGGTTTATTTAAGGCCGAAAACAATAAAGTTTACTTGGTCAGTAATATTTGAGTTCAAAAATAAAAGGGTGTAGCAGCTGGGCCGCGTTGCCCCTAGTTACCACTTAACCTAACTCGTAAAATAAAGTTTAGACAGTCAGTTGCTAGTGTACTGCATGAGAAGACCACTGTTTGTTGTTTTTAGCTTATTATATCTGCGAACTACAACAGCCGAGCACCACATCATCATCAAGCCAGCACAACTGAAAAGAAGCAGGACCGACCAAAATAAGTTTAAAAACATGAGTCGGTATCGTGAGTAAAAACAATTATATTTTACAGAGATACCGGCCAGCAAGAAAGCATCCTTCCAAGCTTTTGTTTTCTGCTCCAACTCGGCCAGCAGGATAGCCTCACATTAACCTCTCACTTTACTGGACGGACCGTAATTCATTTATATATTTCGGTGTCCATAATTCTAAACTTGTGTTATTATTTTTCTCGTTTATTTACCTGTTTTAAAATACAATAACCTTTATTATTTGGAGTCAAGATTTTATTTATTTATAGGGACACCTTCTGAAAATTAAAATAACACTCCCTATAAGAGTATCATTATTTTAACAAGATTGTTAAATCATATCGAACTTTTTACTATCTTAAATAATAACTGTGACATTTTGAATTTTTGAACGAGCTTCATTTTCGTCATCCCTTTGGTAGAATCGATGGACATTTGAAGTAATTTATCAAAATTGCGTCAATCATGATTCCCTTCAGAGAAGTCTGGTAAAATGGTATGACCAGGCAAAGGTGGTTTAATGACCTGAAGAAGTACCTTTGTAGATTAGCTATTGGAGAAACATTTCGGCAGTGTGAACTGCAGTGGTCGAAGCTAAGGGGATTGTAGGTTAATGAGTGACAGTGTTGGAAAACCTTGTCAAATGAGTTAATTCTTGCAGATATTTTTTTTCTTTTCTTAGACGATTCACAGATCTGTATTTTGGTAGAAGTTTGACTGATTTGTCAGGAGGATTTTCTGGGATTTTTCAAAACCCTGTAAGTCGCCACGGTTATCTGTGAACACTTATGGCTACGATACTCCCATTATAAGCTAATTTCGTCCTTGATGTGTAAAACTGAAAATTATTGGCTGAATATATACCGGATCCATGATACCTTGCCAATGCCTATTAGTATGTCAGACGTAAATCTATGAAATTCGGACTAACAGTGTCTGAGGGCTCACCCCCTTATGTTCTACTCGTCTAATTTTTGGCATCGATGGTCCATAATTTTATTTTGTTCACTTCTAACATTTCTTAGACATTAAGAAAATATATTTATTATATTTCATATGGAGTCTGATGCAATCGAACATTTTTTTATAAAAATAATAATAATAATTAAATATTTTAAGATATTTTTATATTAATTGTTTGTTTGTCGACAGGGCACTGACGATGTAGCGATTCCTTTTGAAAGCCATGCCACTAATAAATATACTGTTTGTGGAAGAAATGACAGTTTTTGTGTTTTCTTCTTAATTAACAATGGTCTTCAACAGAATAAATTCAAAATATCTTTTAAATTTACTATATTTAATGAGAGCAATCCTGATTCAATAATGATATTATTCAAAAGAGACTATAAAAATGAATTCATATTTTTTTATTTATTTAGTGGTTATGAGCATTAAAAATAAAATTATTGAACTCTTGACTCACTGAATACGGCAGTTTTATGATAATGTGAACTAATCAACAATTTTCACAAGGTAAACAAGGAAAATAGTTGGACAATGATAGCATCATTCATTGCTTGGGAAATGTACAATGACTAATAAATATTCACATCTAGTTAACTATAACACCTTCGACGCAACTTTAGCTATTTTTCACTCTCATATAAAACAAATGGTATCCCAAATTACAAAAAAAAAAAAATGTCAAAGAAAATTGTGGCTCTTCAGCATCGGTAAGATGTAATGGAAAGAGACATTTTTACTAATTTTTAAAATTAAACTACTTTTTACTTAAAGCTATAGAGTATTATTATTTATTGATTTGATATTAAATAGGTGTCTATGGGGCTAGGGGCTAGAGTAAATAAAAGCAGATGGGATGAGAGTATGTCAGCTGGCTATATCATTCAACTCCCAGTGGAAATCAGTGCCCAGGGCAAGAAAACTAACAAACAGACAATGTCAAAGCCACAGTCCTTTATGATTGCATTCCTGATACTCACTATTTGAATGCTACTTCATTCGAGTGGTTTGTATGGCTTGAAGTTTTATGTTTAATTAAAACAAGACAGTAAGATGTTTCTTTTACTGTAACTATAATATTATAATTATAACTATAATATTATTAAATAAAAGTAAATTGGAATTTGGAGTGTAAAACAGCGTTCTTTGTGTGTACTGATAAAATGAATTTTGCTCATTTAATAATTGTTGACACTTCTCTGTCCTAGTAGTTTCTAAATTACTTCTCGAAAGGGATAAAAAACTGATGGTTACCTTCGGATAACAAAATATTTTTCCTATACACTCAGTTACAAACCTTCCATGTCTTTATGAATTATGAGGCTTATACTTCTGGGATTAGACTGTTCAGCCATTGAGATTTAATCTTTAAAAACATATTTTTGGCTCAACAGAGCCAAGGATAAATGCCTCGACTGGTTCAATCATATTGAAGAATTGAGTAAGAAGCTAAAGCCGCTTTGCTTCTTATTAAAATTTGCTAAAAAGCATCTTCCAATGGTAACTCTATAAGTAATAAACTATGAATATTTCCATAGATTGATTTATGAAAAACTAGATGAAAGCATGAGAAGTTTAAATCGTATAAATTAATTGATTGTGGTAATGGGCGATTTTAATGGTCGTATAGGAAAACGAGTAAATTGGAGAAGAGGAGATAAATGGAAGGAATACTTGTAGAAGGACAAATGAGGCGTTCAGAAGTCAATCTAACTCCAATTTTTAAAGATTCGTGAGTAATAACATCGCTGGGTGGCATTACTGAAAACTGGTCACTAGCCAAGACGACTAACTGCACAGTTCAATGTTTTGGCACCGGAATGCGCTATCTGCTCTGGCAACTGAACATTTGGCCCGCAGTTTCATTGGTCAAAGTGATTAACTCCATGATAACGGATTTTGATCTTACTTGAGGTTAAAATTTTGAAACTGTTTTGTGTCTTCCAGATTTACAGTGTTTGTTTGTGGAATTTATTGGCTTGAAGTTTTATGTTTAATTAAAACAAGACAGTAAGACGTTTCTTTCACTGTAACTATAATATTATAACTATAACTATAATATTATTAAATAAAAGTAAATTGGAATTTGGAGTGTAAAACAGCGTTCTTTGTGTGTACTGATAAAATGAATTTTGCTCATTTAATAATTGTTGACACTTCTCTGTCCTAGTAGTTTCTAAATTACGTCTAGAAAGGGATAAAATACTGATGGTTACCTTCGGATGACAAAATATTTCTCCTATACACTCAGTTACAAACTTTCCATGTCTTTATGAATTATGAGGCTTATACTTTTGGGATTAGGCTGTTCAGCCAATTCCAGTTCATTTTTTACTTAGAAAAATGTATCACCAACAGGAAAAAAAGTGTCGAAGGTGACCCAGTTAACTGGCTGACAGTAAGATGGATCAGGACTGAGAAAGCTGAACCATTTGCTATCAAATACAAAACTACTTTCTTACCAGAAATGCCATTTGGAAAAATTAATATCCGAAAGACAAATGGAAATGGACGTCCTTTAGAAAGCCTTGCTAAAGTGCCACAAGGTCTTCTTTATAGGACATCAAGACCGATGACCATGGCAAAAAAGAAGGATTTAATGGGCCTCTTTAGTTTATACCTCCTATTCATCACAACTATTATAAAAACCTGAAGACTGCAAGAAATATCCTGCAAGATGAACCTGTCAGTGATGACTACTGCATCACAAATGCCGAATAGAAGCAATGAACAAAGTTGTATTTGTATTTTAGGCAACTTTTCAAGTGTTATGTGTTATATTTCATTAATAACAATACCATTGGTTACTATACATTTAAAATAAGTTTGTTTGTGCATATTTCCTTAATAAAAGTACTTGTATACAAACTACTCGGAATATTCTGTTAGAATACCTTTCAGTTGGCACTGTGACGAACTCCATATAAAATGCGTTTTTTACAGGATTGAGATACACTGAAGTTATTTTATGCATTTATACAGTACTAAAAATCTAATCTTAATTGTAAGAAATTAAATGAATTTATTCTCAATATTCTAAAAAACTTTTGATTTTTTTTTATAAACAAATAACTTTAACTACTTCTACTGAACATTTTCATTTGTTGGAGTTAGTCACATTGGCTTCTAAACGCCTCAAATGATGGAGGTTGAAACATGATTTACTTTGCCTTCAGCCACCGCCTTAAAATTGCAAATTCAGACTTTAATAAAATATAATGGACAAATGGACATGGTGATCTCCTAATGGTGAAACATTTGAAATTGATTACAAACTAAATTGGCATATAGCCATTCTACATAGAATATCTTAAAATTATAAACAACTTCGAATTCTTTTCAGACCACAGGTTAGTGAGAGGAGAATTTTCTCTCTCACTAAAATGAAGAAAGAAAGGCCTTTCTTCATTGGGAATATAACTTCTGGAACTACTCTGGAAAAAGAAGAGGATATAGAAAAATTTATGGAGAATCTAGTGCAGTATTTAGAAACCAAAAAAAGTCCGTCACGCAGGGGTTGCGTAAACTAAGCAGATTTCCCACGTGAAGTTATACACTGAGGTATCTCTAAACCTATTCAAGAGAGACGAGTAGTTATGGAAACGGCCGCCAGAGCTCTCGGCGGAACGTCCCGAACATAGTCGACACCTGTCCATCATACACAGAATACAAATGCAAATATCTCGGTTAATATTCAAGATAGAGAATAAACGTATAGAACAATATTTATAGTAAATTTAATGTGCAATAAGATTGGTTTAATACGATTTTTCGATCCGACGCATAATAACTGAGATATTTCGAATTTTCAAAATTCTCTCCTCTAAACCCCCCCCCCCCTTCTACTGTCCGCTTTCAGCCGAACTTAATCTTTCTTTTTACATAAAAGGATTAAACTTCAAGATTGGTAACGATCAAACAAAAATTGCGACCGCTAAAGCGTTAACAGACAAATATATATATATATATATATATATATATATATATATATATATATATATATATGTATATTTGAAAGGACCTCATTTTCGTCATCTCCTGGGTAGGATCGATGGACTTTTGAAGAAATTTTTCAAAACTCGCGTCATGAGTACGACCTCAATAGCTGATTTCCCTTAAGGGAAATCTGCTAAATGAAAGTCTCTCGTCTATGCAAAAAAAATATAATAGAATCATAAAAGGACTTCAAGAATGTGCTATTGTTCAACAAAATAAACCTCTGAAGGAACAATAAATATGATCAAAAGGAGAAGAGCTAATAGAACAGATGAAGACTCAAAACTTACAACTAATTTAAACAAAGCGATTAAAAAAATGTGGACATTTTAAGTAATTTTTCGAAAATCCAACCACGAGTAGATCCTCAATGGATGATTTCTCTTAAGAGAAATCTTCTAAAAAGAGGATGGTATGTGGCAACAAATATATTAATCATATTTGCTTTTTACGTTGCTAACTTATGACGTCCATTTTTTAAAATGAAACTTAAGCAGGAAACTGGTTCATCACAGAAATAATTACGGAGAAGCTACTCTATCAAATTCTGTGTCGACACACCTAGATTTAGTTGGGATCGGTGGTTGAAATTCGTGCATAATTATACAATTTGTTACCAATAGAACCTTAATCCGAATTTAAAAAAATAAATAAATTGTCTTTGACATTTCAAAGTTAAAGTTGAAAAGTGTCGAAGGGGCCACTACATTGGCCACATATAAATTCTAGAAATCCCCCGGAGTAATGATTTCAGTTTTCTGGTCACGTCGACGCGGCTCCAGGAAGCCCTTATTTCCTGTATTTAGACTTGACAAGAAGGTGCTCTGGACACTGTCCCTCTACGGTATATTCACTTCAGTCCGGACCATTTCCACTGAATATACTCCATACGTGCCTGTATATACTCCATAGGTGGTCTGCCCAATGTTACTTGGAATAATGGAAATGAACGTAAGAACATTTATTTGAGATTCATAAGACTCCTTTTTAGGAACAAGCATATAAGTCTCATATCTGTAGAATTTGATAAAATAATTCAATAGGAAAAAGTCCGTCACTCAGGGGCTGCGTTAACTAAGCAGATCTCCTACGTGTGCCACGTATTTTCACATATTTCAAAACATAAAATTTCAAAGAGAACAATATTTGGCATTTAGGACACATCACATTTGCAACAAAATTGGTTCAATACAACTTTACGATCCGACGCATAATAACGGAGATACTAAGAATTTTTGATGGGGTTCGGGTTAGCCGTGTGAGTTAAAGCGTTGGCTTTAATCTGGTAAACCATGAGTGGCGAGTTCGATTCTTGATAAATAGAAATTTATTTAGTAACAAGCCCGGTTAATAAAATCATTAGTCGCGCCCTAGCTATAAAAGGGTGGCAAACTGTAGATAGCCCGTCCAAATTAGAAATTGTAGCATAAAGTGGACGTTAATAAACAAATAAACACGAATTTTTGAAATTCCCCCCCCCTCTGAAACCCCTTCCCGCTACACATAAAACGTTTAAGTATCGAGTTTGGTAATGATAAAACAAAAAAAAATCCGTCAGGCAGGGGCTGCGTAAACTAAGCAGATTTCCCCCGTGAAGTTTTACAATAGAGAAATTTCACGAGATCCAACCAGTTATGAAAACGGCCGACCTAGCTTTTGGTGGGAAGCTCACTATCATCCGTTATCCGCCCCAATTACATAAAAATGCTAAGATCTCGGTTAATATTCAAGATATAGAATAAATGTATATAACAATATTTATAGTAAATTTAATTTGCAATAAGATTGATTCTATACAATTTTTCGATACGATGTATATTAACAGAGATATTTCGATTTTTCGAAATTCCTCCTCCTCGTCCGATTTCATCCGTTAACGAACTTGATCTTTCTATTTACATAAAACGATCTTTTCTACTACATAAATATCGAGTTTGGTAACGATAAAAAAAAATTGTGACCGCTAGATCGGTAACAGACAAATATATATATACAGTTTTGAACGCACTTCATTTTCGTCACCTACTAGGTAGGATCGATGGACATTTGAAGAAAAATTTCGAAAATTCCTTCATGAGTAGAACTTCAATAGCTGATTTCCCTTGAGGGAAATCTGCTAAAAATTGCGACCGCTAGAGGGTTAATATATATATATATATATATATATATATATATATATATATATATATATATATATATATATATATTAGTATACAGTTTTGAACGGACCTCATTTTTGTCATCTACTAGGTAGGATAGATGGACATTTGAAGAAAAATTTCAAAAATTCCGTCATGAGTACAACCCCAATAGCTGATTTCCCTTGAGGGTACAGTTTTGAACGGACCTCATATTTGTCATCTTCTGGATAAGATCGATGGACATTTGAGGAAATGTGTCAAAAACTAATCCCTTAACGGAAATTTGCTAAAATCTAATAAAAGATTAAAATGGGAATACGTGTTCACTTGTAAAATAATGTGTGTTATATATAAATCTACAATCGTTATGGATACCAGGGCACATAAGAATAAAAAAAAAAACACTGTATCTTTCAATCACGCATCATAAGCTCCAAACTGACATATTTATGTCGATAAAACATGTATTCCCAGGTTATTGTACAGAATGTCTGGTTCGCCAACGCTGGTAAAACGTAATACTAAGAAATCAAAATTAACCCCCTGAAGTTAGATATGATATTGTGATAATCCCGAAGAATAATACTCAAGAAATGAGACGGTGTCATCATAATTCTATTGAGAATTGGCCGCAAGAGACTAATCCAATTGTAAAGGACGATCCATCAGCGAGGAACACATGTGGTGTAGATCTGTCAATTGTGCGCTTGCCATCTGAGTGGTGAACATGAAAGATATATAGAGCCGATGTAAATAATAAGGTTAGATTAATAAAATGTGTTCAAATGTTGAGTCGTAACAAAGTAGTTTCAAAGTTTACTTCGCATATTATGTACTGGGTATAAATTATGAACAATTAATTTACTGAATAATCGCCAAGAATAGTTTTTGTTATTTTCAGACATCTGAATGCCACCGCTTTTTCTAAATGTCTAATTTTCAATAAATGCATTTATATCACTAAACATTTCATTTTTATGAATTTATTTTGAACTTTAGAGCTCCTCACTGTGGCGACTTGGCTCTTCTTAAAGATGGGAAAACAAAAACATGGAAACAAAATAAAAATAAATGGAACACACAAAATAATATAAAGAACAATACTCTAAACGGAACACGAAACACTAAAAGAAACAAGAAACACGAACACAACTTAGAATTATAAAAGTGCTAAATAAATAAGTGAAGAGAAAATTTGGTAATTCAGAAACAACAACTATTCAATAAAAAGATTAAAAGAAGGGATATTTCATTCAAATTTAAACTCACATCACACACACACACACATTACTTAGCAATATATATAGTACATCAAATAAAGAGTAAAAAATGGACTCCATACTACTTTCAGAGCCAACAACACACTAAGATAAAAGCTGACAAATGAAATCGAGAATAAGGACATTTAGAATATGAACGGAGTACACTAACTAACTTGCAGTTACAATAACACGTACACTGGACAAACTGGGAGGAGGCTGAAAACGCTATACTCATATATAAATTATTTTATTTTATTTGTATACATATTTGTATAAAATTAAACAAAATTTCATAGAAACCATCTAAGTTCATGAATTAGAATACTCTTGCAAGAGTACTCTTGCTACCTTGTGTCAAGGTGAATTACCTTGTCCGACTGTGGCATACCTCGCTCTTCTCCGTTGTATTTTTATGGGGCTCATTCAGACTAAATAAAAGAGACTCTAACTTCGCCAACCATTTGAACGATCACTGCCATGACTCAACAAATACATATCCGAATTCAATATAGCATGAAACACACCTTCACAGGCAAACAAAAGGCCGTCATACTAGATAACATGGAGATTTTCTAACAACGGACATTCAAAGAAACGATATTCAGACCATTGCAACTACTTAAACGGAATACCAAACGGAAGACGCCAACTAACGGACACACGCACGAATATCAACAGACGAAGCGAGGACAAACATAGGTCCATATTCTAATTTAACTATGTAACATTAGTTTTGCTAGTAACCATATAACTTTGTAAACATCTTAACATTATATGAAAACTGAAATCATACACTAGCAACCATACCAGACCAAAACGAAAATAACATACTAAAAAAAAAGCCCGCCACGCCGGGGTTGCGTAAACTAAGCACATTTCTCACGTAAAGTTACACAAAAAAGAAATTTCTATACGAGCGCCGAACAGTTACGGAAACAGCCGAATTAGCTTTCGCCGGAAACGATTTTCGAAATCCCCCTCTCTAAACCCCCCCTCCCACTGGTCCGATTTCAGCCGTTAACGAACTTGATCTTTCTTTTTACATAAAACGAATAAATACCGAGTTTGGTGACGGTTAAACAAAAATTGCGACCGCTAGAGCGATAATAGACATATATATATATATATATATATCTATATATATATATATATATATATATATATATGTATATATATACACACACACACACATGTAATTTTGAACGAACCTCATTTTGCTCATCACCTGGGTAGGATAGATGGACATTTGAGAACATTTTTCAAAACTCGGATCATGAGTACGACGTCAATAGCTGATTTTTCTATGGAGAAATCTGCTAAAACGTAAACAATCTAATATTTGTAACGTACAACGGCCTACAACACGAAAACAGTTAATCTGTACACAAGCTAAAACCGACCTTCGTTTGACAGACCTAAGGTGTCAATAAACAGACAAAGACTATAAACTGTACTCGACGACGGTATCCACAGACAGGCATGACAATAACTCATTTTTAATTTAAATTTCTAATATTATTTTATTGTGTATATATTTATAATCAGAATGTAAGGTCACATCCTACACGTTTGAAATGTGTTTACATGCGTGAAGTTTTTTATATTGCTTTACGTTGCTTGCCTTTGTGATAAAACTGGTTCAATAAGTATGAAAGTCCACAGTTAAAAATGAATGTTTATTCTAGAAAAAAATCAGTACATTGAACAAATGAGTTTGTAGTAATAACGTTAAAGAAAACTGCAAGCACGCCACCAACATTTTGCTTCCCCCTGAAAAGATTTTTATCCGTAAGCGTAGGTTCCCCTCCTCAAATCGGATTTTCTATACATAGGCCTTACTGCATTACCATAAATCCAGACATTTAGGCTTAATGGTGTGGCAGATGTGATCTCTATGCCTTATGCCTGCCTTTATAACTCTTAAGGTTGGAAATACTGAGTTTTCACCCTCACATACTGTTAATTTTATTTATAAAAAGTCCGTCACGCAGGGGCTGCGTAAACTAAGCAGATTTCCCCCGTGAAGTTTTACAATAGAGAAATCTGCATACTGGTAACACAATACCACCGTGATTAGATAATGAGAAATCTTTCAGTTAATTAAAATAAATTCCCAACTGAAACGGCTTCTGAATTGTAAGAATAATTTATATTTTTATAACTCAAATGTTAGTAGTCCAAGAACTAAATAAGGGGGGGGGGCGGATTAACAGAACGTATTTGCATAAATCTCACAAAGAAACGAAGGTAAGGATAAAAACGACAGGTTAGAAGAAGCATCCACCTGAGCCGAGAAATGACGAAGATGGCCGACGTAATCCGAACTATACCCTACCTCACACTTCATTAAAATGCAAATATCTCGTTTAATATTCAAGATAGAGAATAAATGAATATAACTATATTTATAGTACATTACATTTACAGTAAGATTGGTTTTATACAATTTTTCGATCCGACGTATAGTAACGGAGATGTTTCGAATATTCGAAAATGCCCCCCTTTAACCCCCCCCCCTCCCACAGGTCCGATTTCAGCCGTCAACGAACTTGATCTCCTTTTTTACATAAAACGATTAAATACCGTTAACAGACAAATATATATATATATATGTATATATATATATATATATATATATATATATATATATATATATATATATAGTTTGGAATGGACCTCATTTTAGTCGTGTCCTAGGTATAATGGATGGACATCTGAAGAAAAATGTCTAAATAGCGTCATGAGTACGACCTCAATAGCAGATTTCCCTTAAGGGGAATCTGCTAAAATGTGTTACCTCTCTAGGAGTGGGCTATAGCAGTAGTTCATTTATGCAATTCTGTCAGTATCCCGGTTTAAGCAACGTGCCTTCTTAGATCGATTTTACTCGCGGTCAGCAGAGAGGTTAATCAAGTTGAGGACCTTAATCTTTGTTTTGAATGCAATTGAGAATGGAGTATTTTTGGTAATAACATTCTTTTGAATTAGCGCAAGAATCCAAGTCCTCATTTTTAGCAGATTTCCCAAACGTCGGAGATAACCAAAATGAGGTCCGTTCAAAATTTTAAATATGTATATAGGGTGGAACAGAGGAAACATATGTTTTTCACAATGTTTGTCATTATTCCTCTTCTCCATGTGTATTACACATACACACGCACACACACAGACACACACACACCCACATAGATGTATATGTATGTGCTCTAGCGGTCAAAATTTTATATCTGGTCGTTAACAAAATCGATATTTATACGTTTGATGTACGAAGAAAGTTCAGCAGGGGGGGGGGTGGGATTTGAAAATTTGAAATATCTCCCTTATGCGAGGGATTGAAAAATTGTACAAAATCAATCTAAATGTAATGTTCTTTAATTGTTGTTATGCATTTTTTTCACTATCCAAAATCGAAATATTTTCATCTTTCCTTTCAACTTTTTCTAGTTTCCGGTCTTCAGTACACCCGCACTCTTGCTCATATCATATTAGCAATAAGCCGATATAATATGGAACACATTATTTGAAGCCTAAATACCAAATATTGTTCTCATTGAACTTATCGTTTTGGGATAAATACTAATACTTGACGCACGTGCAAAATCTGTTTAGTTAACGCATCCACTCCGTGATGGACCTTATTTTTATTTTTGCCGTGTTGCTTTAGACGAATGCAGAACAATGGCTAGTAGCTCAAGTTTAAATTGTATGCTGCAATTTTTTAGAGCTTCTCTGGAACCCTCCTTCAGGCATTGTACAAAGATAAGTCTTTTTTAAAGACTGGGTTATACTCCTACCTGGCTCTGGGAGGTTTAAATGAAGAAGGGCCTAGCATGAATATACAAGGTAGGCATATCACCAAAGAAGTTGTGAAAAGTGATCATTTCGTAGGGATGAAGTTTTTTCGAACATCTGAATCTCCTACTACAATTTTATATTGTTTTCTTCTTAAAAATAGAAAATCCACGAAAATGCTAGTTATTTTTTAAGAAAACGCCAATTAGAACGTTAGTATTATCAAATAAACCAAGAAGATAATAGTTTTTTATTATACAAGTGACGAAAGTAGATCATTTTACAACTCGAGTGAAACGTTTACGAGCGAAGCGAGTGTGGTAATTTCACGAGAGTTGTAAATTCTACTTTCGTCACGAGTGTAATATTAATTTTTTTTCTGTAATCGTGTAATACATGATCAGATCTAACCAGAATATGAACAAAATTAGGATGTTGTGAAGATTATGGTATGTTGTTGGTAGGTTATAAGCATGGTTGTGAAAGGTTATAAGCATAGTTATAAAACAACTAGTGATGATTGTGAAGTAGTGCAGTTATAAACAAGTGCAGGTTATAAACAAGGACGGTAATTATTATTATATTTAAATTTTAAAATATATTGATTATGTCCATCAATAATTCATTCACAATTCAATTTATTTTGTTAAAATAAATTCTTACAATGTTAAGAAACATTTAAAAGCATTTAATTTCCAACTTCAAATTATTTTTTAATTTATACTTATTACTAATTAAGAAGGCAATTCACTTTCTTCACTCTATTGCAAAATGTTTCACTTTCTTCACTCATTTCAGTTTAGTAATGTTACCATTATTCAACGATTACAGAAAAAAGTATTTTATTCTATCTCTAAAACTGATTCTGCAATCATTTATTTATGTGGCAATCGAAAAAAAATGAGAGGCACACAATACCAAGGTAAAAAAAAATGCGCCTTCATAAAACTACCACTGGAATAAAAATGTTTTCTTCTGGAACTAACCATAAATTTTCTTCTGGGATATTCTTTTCTTTGTTCTAGCAGAGCTAGAACAGTTCAAAATACAGGAAAGTATATATTATAAATGTAAGGGGCTTACTCTAAGAGCAACGATACTATTTGTATGCTAAGGAGAGTTTGGAAATGTATGCTGTGCTTAAATATTTAGCCATACTTGAGACCGTTGAGGTTTCTCAGTGCGTTTCTATTTCTGATTTATTCATGTAGCCTTCAAGAAGAATCAATGCAATGCAATCCATTTGAAATGGCTCAAACCTAATCTTAAGAACGATCTCTTATCTATTGAAAAATGTAAATCGTGCCATGTATCATATAAATTTATAGTCAATCGTCTTGAAAGTAGAATCACTACATATGACTATTTTTCAAAAACTGGATTTAAGATCTTGACTTCCCCCACAATTATAATAGAAAAACAACAATAGTTGAAATTGTACGTGCATTAAAGCACACGAAGTAGTTAATCTAGAGTTATGGAATCCATTTCGGCGTAAAGAAGAGGAACCTTTGAAGCAGTAAACTCACTAACTGAGATCCTTAGTTCCACCATGTAGGGGAAGTAATGGAAATTATTAGATAGGTATCGTAGGCCGTGAACGTGTTAAAACTAAAGTAATTGTAAACAAACTGACAGCATTTTGGTTAAAAACAATATTTAAATGGAACCAAATGTTACCAAACAGACGAATTTAATGGAACTAATTTATTCACAAACAACCCAATAGTAAAAGAAATACATAATTAAATACAAATGCTCCGAGAGCTAAAAAGGGCCGTCTACTTCATGTGGATTCCAAGCCACGTGGGAATAGATGGAAACGAAAAAGCAGATTTAGCAGCCAGAGAAGCCCACCAACTCGACTCCATCACCCCAACAACGACTACATCTGCAGAACTCTATCAACCGCTCAAAGAATATATTGATAAAAACTGGCAGCACATGTGGAATGAAACCCAGAACAATAAACTAAAAACTAGTGAAACCACCATCCGTCCATGGAAAAATTCGACAAGAGACAACAGAAGAGATTAAGTTGTATTAGGAAGATTCCGAATTGGGCACACAAGACTTATGCATGGCTATCTTATGACAAAAGATCAACCCCCGATTTGTGAGAAGTGTAACACAGACCTGACTATCTATCACATATTAATGGAATGTCATAAGTATTCAGATATTAGAATCAAAGGCAATATTTCCAATGATATAGAAGTGGCCCTTGGAGATGACCTGAAAGAACTCGATAAATTGTTTAATGTTGTAAAAAAAAACACGAGTTTATACAAAGAAATTTAAAGTACAATTGTTTGTATCCTCGTTTATATTGTTAAAATGGCGATATGGATGAGGATACCAAAATGTGAATTATAAATATTACAGGGCGATGATAACCTGGTAGTTTTCGCCCTTAAACCCTATACAACAACAACATAAATGGAACTCCTAACCTCAAAAAAAAAAAATAATAAAAAAATAACTCAGGCAGTGGCTGGGTAAACTAAGCAGATTTCAAACGTACATCATATATTTACATTTATCTCAAAACGTAAAATTCAATGAGAATAATATTTGGTATTTATGCTTTAAATGAAGTGCTTAATATTATAACAGCTTTTTGATAATAGACATGAGTAGAAGTGGTTTTTACTCAGGGCCAAAAACTAAAAAGTGCAAAAATCTCGCTACTAATCAAGATATTGAAAAACTGTACATAACAACATTTATTGAACATTAAATTTTCAATAAGACTGGTTCTATATAATTTTTTGATCAGACACATAATAACGGAGATATTAACAATTTTGAATATTCCCCATCTAAATAATATGTCTAAAATCTAAAACTCCCCTCTGGTAGGATTTTAGTCGTTGACTAACTAGATCTTTGTTTTTACATAAAACGTTTCAATATGAATTTTGGCAACGATCAGACAAAATGTTCGACCTCTAGAGCGTTAACAGACATATCTAATATATAAAATTTCCATGTCACAATGTTAGTTAGCGTACTCCTCCGAAACGACTTTTCCGATTTTATATGCGTATTCAGTAGGTCTGAGAATCGGCTACTATCTATTTTTCATACCCCTAAGTGATAAGGGTTGTTCACCCTTAACATTTTTTTTTTAATTTTTGGACGAAATTTTTTGTTTTTATTTTTTTTATAATGTGGCATTAAAACATACATACAACCCTAAATTTTTACTTTTTTATCACCAACCCCTATTTTGTTATAGACATTTTAGTAATTTAATCATTATCATCCCGCTCGATAACTGATCAATTATAGTGTTTTTAACTGTACCTCGATTAAAATTTCCCTTAGCTTAAATATTATATATATATATATATATATATATATATATATATATATATATGCTCAAACGAATTCAGTTTCCAATTAGATGCAATGACAATCAATAAATCCCAAGGCCAAACGATGTCTATTTTTGGCTTAGATTTGAGTACACCATGTTTTTCACACGGGCAATTGTACGTAGCATCCTCTCGAGTGGGTAAACCATCCAGTTTGTTTGTGCTCGCTAAAAATCGGCTAACAAAAAATATTGTTCACGCTATAGCATTAAAAGATTGATGTTGTTTGTTAGTGTTACTGTCGTAATTAATATGTGATATGTAATTTTAAGAAATAAACTATAATAACTTAAAAATAATATTGTTTGGCGTTTGTTATTTTTATATTCCCTTATCATTGATAGCGCTCCATGCCTATTTCACGCATATACCACATACTTACACACTTATAATAAGTAAGTTACTTTTTGTCTACACTAGAATTTATCTAGAGACTAGAAATAATTTATAAGGCAAAAAAACATTTCCCGGGTCAACTAGTATATATATATATATATTTATATATATATAGTTTTGAACGGACCTCATTTTCGTCATCTGATTGGTAGGATCGATTGGACATATGAGGAAATGTTTAAAAAATCGCGTCAAGGGTACAACCCTAATAGCTGATTTCCCTTAAGGGATATCTCCTAAAATCTTTAGTCAGAGATAACATATTTTACGTTTATGGATTCAATGCCAGGAGCAATTAATACTAGAAAAAGGTGGGAGATAGTGAATTAAGTTTATTATGTATTCATATTAACTAATGATTTAAATAATTCTGCAAGTTTTTTTTTGTTTTTCTTTTTATCAATAGTCACATAATAGGAAACGTTATTTGCTAAAATGCTGATTTGAAAAGCAAATTTAACAATGTTCTGTCATTTTTCTTGAACAGTAAAGTATACTTGGATTCTAATAATATAAGCCTTGCCTTGACAGCACTGAGGAATTTGAAGACCAACGACTTGTATCGTGATTCCGATAAATTGATTATCGTTGAAGCTTTTTGTGATAGAAAAATATTAGTAAGAGATTTGTCATACAATCGTCACATGCTGATGTTTGGGTTTGGGAGGGAAATGTTATCAATATGCGATCTACATCGTTATCATAATCATGGAAGTAGATCAGTATCAGTCCTTTTCATGTGAACCAAGCATCGCATGACTTCGCCATCGTGAAAGATAATTTTGCTTGCTCCATATTGCACTATTATCTTGCCATTTTTGAGTATTCTATAGAGATTTCATGCTTTGAGGATCTTTAATTTCTTTAAGGTTTTATTATATCCCACACAAGAGGAATATGTATACGGTAAATTTTTGGCACTTTATCTGAGTTATAGATTAGCACTTTAACACCATGGGAAATGTAGCTGAATCTGAAAGTTTTCATAATTGCATCGCCCAACTGCCTGTCATATTGGTGGTCAGACATAACCAATAAAAAACTTTTTAAGGCTATCAAGCAAAATATCTTCAGGATTCCACTTATATTCTTCCATTTTAGGTATTATGTAACACAGTCAGACAAGCCCCACAATAAAAAATAATAAAAAAAACTTTTGCTTTCTTTGTTGGTGGAACAAATTATGCAAAACATATGTTCCTGCAATATAGTTTTGCTATATTTATATGATCTGTCATCAGTGTGATTCTTAAAATGGATATTATTTTAATGATCCGTCTTCCCAAAGCAGCTGCGCTCTGTTATTTTTTTTTTCCTCAACTTCATTCTCATACTTAACTACATATTAAATTTTGTAATGTCATGATTTAATATTATATTACCATATTAAATAACTGAAAATGTATTTATTATCTACAAAAATATAGAGAATGATATCATGAACTTCGAATTTAAGGGAGAAATTATGGAATTTGAGAAATTTCTGTAGATCTTAGAAACGTTTTGTTCATGCACCTATTTCAATTTCGATTTTATGAATTCATGTTTTAATTAGATATTATTTTGTTTTTGACTTTAATGTTTTGTTTTGGTTTTAAATAAATTTCTATCGATCTGGCTCATCAATGCCATCTTTTTTTTCCTTATTTGACAAATCCTCCTCTTGCTTAAATTTCTTTCTTTTTCTATTATACTTACATATTCCAAATCGAATTTATGGCTGTATTTAATTGCGTAGTCGGCTCGGGACGTACTATTGTCCTTATGATCAACGTTTATTTAGGCTACACTTCATTAGTAATAATCGATATATTTTTATATGACAGCGTATCGATATAAATCAGTTGAATTAACCCACCATACTTTGTTACCCAATACCCGAATGGTACGGCTAGTGGAAGGTCATAGAGGTATAGATCTAGCCACTAGTTTAGTTCCATTGTGTAGTAGAACTTCTGATGAGGTGTTTCACGAGAAATAAAAATTATTTCAATAATCATTTGACGTTTTCATTATAGCTGATTTTTCTTGAGGGAAATCAGCTTTCGAGGTTGTACTCATGACGCAATTTCTAGCTAGTAGCTAACAAAAATAAGGTCCGTTAAAAATTATATATATATAAGGTCTGTTAATCGAATTGCCCAATTTTGGATTAATCGAAACCAAACTCAATATTTAATTGTTTATGTAAAAGGAAAAAGCAGAGGAAGAGGGGTTTAGATGGGAGGAATTTCGAAAATTCTTAATATCTCCGTTATTGTGCGCCAGATAGAAATATTGAACAGAACCAATCTTATTGCAAATGTAATGTTCTATATATGTTTATATGTACGTTTTCAGTATCTTGATTAATAACAGAGATATTTGGGTTTTATATTTTTCGGCCTTCAGTAAACTCCCCCTCCTGCTAATGTCATATAAGCTGTTATGTTATGAATCCCATTATATTAAGCATAAATATCAAATATTGTTCTCATTGAACTTATACTTTTTGAGACACATTCAAATATGTGCCACACAAGGGTGTGCTTAGTTTACGCAGCACCTGCGTGAAGGACTTTGATGAGCATCCGCCATAGAAAGGTCATACTTCCCCTACAACAGTTTATGTTTGTTAAGAGTATAAAGTTCTATTCTTAGCTTTTTAATTATTGTGGTTTAACGTCAATTTCTATCGACTTTGCTGGAGGAAATCGATAAGATTATAGCTGTTGTTGATGGCGAGGAGTAGGTAGAGCTAGCGAATGACGGTAGAGAGGATGATGAGCTGATCCCGTTTGACGAGGGTTTTATCTTCGTTAGCCGGTGGAAAACACAGGACCGGTTGCCATGACGGTGACCCTCCCTAATGATTCAAACTAATTATAATCATCTCCTCCAAGCCGAGCCCATAGGGTCCGTAATCATCATCTCTGGCAACCTTTACTGCCGCTACTTAACCACAGCATCATTTACCCCCGTCAGCAAAGATCTCCGCCCACCTGCCTCTCTAATGAACCCACGCGGAAGTTTCCAATTGAATCGCCGACGAAAGGGAAAAATAGAAATACTTATTTACTGTACAAAAGTCCGCCTCGCAGGGCCTGCGTAAATTGAACAGATTTATATGTGTTCTTCATATTTTCATGGCAAGGATCACCTATAAATAATATTTTTTTCCTCACAAACATTATTGATACTGTCCTATATGTTTCGTAGCTTACATTCGCAATAGAAGTGTACAGCAAAACCTTCGAACATCAGAAGCATCCAGACCTTCCAAATTCCAGCGCATCATAGTAGATGATGCTCCATATTATGTTACAAACCACACCCTCGATAAAAATTTAATATCCCATTTCTAAAGGGGTTCCCCTAATTCCCTTAAGATTCAGAAAATTCCACAGCAGGCTATCCAATCATCCTAATCCAGAAGTCCTAGCCCTTTCCAGTACCACCCATCCATATTCCCCTCCACGGCGCCTCAAGAGACAATGGCCTAGAGATCTCCTATAGAAGTGTAAAGTGAAGTGATAGCTGCGGCTATTTTCTTATCTAGTGCCATTTCTCCTTAGCTCTTGACTTCCTTGCCAGGCAGGGAGAGGCTGCTCCTCTCATTGTGGCGGAAAGGTGTAGCTTCTATCAAGGGTGATGGAGGACGATCGTATCGTACATATCACACATTACCAAATGCACTTAAATGCAGACTGTATAAGTCAAGGTATTATTCTTTTATAATTGACACAACGTCTGCATGTCTAAAGTTCCTGAATCTTAAATTCATTAGCAATCCCCATGCAAGTACTGTTCACTGCAACGTTCATACAGATGATGAGTAGTAAGACCCACTCCACGTCTCGAGTTTGGAATTGACACGACTTAAAGTGTATTCGCCTTCAATAGTGATCCTCATGCGTTTGAAATTCTCGTCTCTCTTAAACTTTTGACTTACAACATTCAGGAGTAGATTGAGAGGCAACCCTAATCGAGAAGGAGCATAGAGAGAAGAATGATCGGCCGAATCACCGAACATTCGGGAAAAAACACTACCCAGGTCGCATACAGCGGCATCTTCATGACCACAAATCTTCATGTATTTATTTTATTAATTGTAAATTGTTTCTACCCAATGACCAAAAATGACATTCAGATCTCACAAGGACAATGTACTTAGGAGTCCCTTCCTCGAACATTGAGTTCGATGTGTTTATTTACCTTCCAGTGCCCCGCTATCACTCCCACAACATCTCGGTTTCTTCCTAGGAAGTCTGGGATACATTTCTTGTTTCTGCCCTGCTCAAACCTGATGGTTAAATAGAAGTGAAAGGAAGTCAACTGTTGTACACGTCAGGTTTTCACTTTGATCTTTGGCATGTTAAAACTTTTATTGTCAGAATATTATTATTATTCATATAATAATCGCATTTCGCAACAGGGGCGATTTAGCGACAAATCAGTTATTTAATATACAGCATAATAATATATAACATATAACCTATTTAACATATAACCTATAACATATTTAACATATAACCTATTTAACATATAACCTATAACATATAACATAATCAACATATAACCTATAACATATATAACATATAACCTGCAACATATTTAACACATAACATATTTAATATATAACATATTCAACACATATAACATATTAAACCTATAACATATAATTATTATATTTACGTAAATATGCTCATTTCTTCAGAATATAAAAACATGTTTGTGTATATCTATAAAATTGCGAGATTTGTATGGAATACGCTCACAGTTTATCTCGCATACATAGAAAATATCCGAAGGGCGCAGGAAATATTTAGAAGATGAAGAGGCTGGCAGTGAATACTGCGTAAGGGTTTGGGAGTGTTGTATAGAGTGCATCAATAAAGAGAGAGTTACTTGTGACTCGAGGCCTTGGTTTTTATTTGGTCACACCCCCAAGTGGCAAGAGTCCAAAGAATCGAATCTGAGGGGGCGAAAGAGAGAGAGGGATAGGGGGGGTGAGAGAGAGAGAGCTACGAACAGCGAGGTCCCGAGCCAGTGATGGATGGTTGAGAGGGGTAATTGAAGACGTGATTGACATCCCGCCTTCCCCCACCCCTGCCGTCGGGGTTTGTGGATGGGGGCATCTCTCTCTCTCTTTCACTCTCACTCTCTCTCAGTCTCTCTCTCACTCTCTCTCTCTCTCTCTCTCTCTCTCTCTCTCTCTCTCTCTCTCCCCCTCTCTCTGCCGCAGCCCTGAAAAATGTTTCATATTCATTACGCAAGGGCAGGCAGATCGGAGCTGACTCGACTGTAGGGCGTAGCACGTCAGCCCGTACATAATTCAAGAGGTGCACCTGAGCCCACTCCAGGCTTCCCACCTCCCTCCCAGCCATCAGTCAAACTGGCCTACGCTTCTGAATGATTTCCCTGCCAATTTTTACATTTACAACTGACAGTAAGCTGGCAAGAATTCCGACCAAATTCCACATTTATTAACCTACTTTATAAAATCGACAACGAAGATTCAAAACATTTAATTTAGGATTACACCGACTCTAATGCTTTTCATTTCTTCGTATCTTGTATATTGTTAGTTTTTGACAAGTGATATCTTCTATGTAGCAATCCATGTCCAAATCGTCTTTCCTGTTCCTTTCTTTTAATTATTGTCTGGGGTTTCCAAGTGTAAAGGCTGATGGTAAAGGAATATTGTTGAAATGAACAGGACAAGAACTTAGCCCGAGGTAAAAAGAGATATGTTGAGAGATTTATTTTCGTTGATCTTTAAACTCCAAGCATCGCACCATTTTTCGTTAAGCGGAATTGGAGATTCTTTGAAGCAGTAATAGGATCGGGATCGGGTGAAAGGATTGTTGTGTCATCTGCATAGGTAGCTAGGAGAGTTGTCGGTGATGTAAGGATGTCAGATGTGTACACGAGATACAGTAGTGGTCCTAGGCCACTGCCCTAGGGAACTCCTGCTTCCACAGGTTTGTAATCTGAGTATTCATTTCCTTGATATGAATGTGGTGGGAAGGAGTAGCTTGAGCTTATAGAGTAAGCCGTCATGCCAAACATTGTTAAAAGCTTGCGCTATGTCAAGAAAGGCTCACGTGCAATACTCTTTTCGCTCGATAGATGCAGATATGTGATCTACAACACGAAGGCATTGCTGTACTGTTGAATGACGAGTACGAAATCCGAATTGATGGGAAGGAAGGGTGCTTTGACTTTGGAGAATTGGGAGAAGGCGCTTAATTAAAAGTTTTGAGAAAATAGGGAGAAGGCTAATAAGAAGATGGATTCTGGGACGATTTTCCAAGTTTCGAGAAGAGGACTACAATCACGAATTTCCAGAGTAGAGGGAAATGGGTAGTGCGTAATATGCAATTGTACAGTATGTTAAGAATATAATGGCCTTAAGTGGGAGTCGACGACAGTTTTAGAGTAAATTAGATCAAACCCTGTAGGTTTATTGAGAGGAAGGGGGCAAATGATACGGTTGATCTCTGATGGCATTTGGGGGGAAGGGAAATTGATAATGGTGAATCGAGGAATTCTATGATTTTCTGGGAGTGGGAGTGGTCATCCTGAAGATCTGATGAGAAGGTTTGACGTATAAACTGATAGAGAATAAAACACTATTTCTTACTAAATAAGGATATTTTTTAGGTTATTCATGGCACAGGTTTGTGGCTCCTCATAATTTATATTTAAAAACGTTTAGTGCATGGAGTTCATAGGCAGAGTTCAGCCAAGTAGAATCTCTCATGACACGTACTACGTTATGCCAATCGGATGACGGGAATGTTAATTCCTGAAGGCGCTAAGCGTTTTCAAAAATAAATTGAGAGGTGCCAGAAAATTGTGTCCTGAATAACTAACCTAATAAATCTCACTACAAAGAGAAAAAACAATTAAGGTTATCTTTGTTTGACCCTCGTTAAGTACTTCCTTACAAGTTGGAATTTGGGCTACCATGTCTTAAAACTTGTAGTCAAATAAATGTTGTGGTGGTGACTTACTGCTCCCAATGAGGGACGGACCTTGGGTGGTATGAAGCAGGCAGGAATAAAAGAAATTCGTCTAAAGTGTATTATTTCCAGCCTACTAGGCTATTTGAAGGCAGTTTGGATTTCTGTTCCCAATCAAGCAGTATAAACATAAACAGTACATCAGAGGGACTCAGGTTAGCTATGTGAGTTACAAGGTTGGCCTTATTCTCAGATGGTATACCTAGAGAGACAAAGTCGATTCTCTCCTGGGCAATGGAAATTTACTTAGTGACGAAATTCATTAAATAGCATCCTAAATCCCACCCTGGCTAGAAAAGGGTGGTAACCAGTCGATAACGCTACCATTTAATAATTTAATTGTATTTAATTTGGACATTAATAAATAATAATAATAACAGTATATCAAACAATGTGATGTTTTTGTAGATTTATTCTCCCCCAAAACATTTAATTTACAATACAGCGCTATAATTGATATTTTAATTTTTATTTCCCAGAACTAACTGATGTCATAGGGCTTTTTATTACTATATTGCCCTCTCTTCTTACACTATATATAAATGCATATAAGATTTCAATTTTCATATTTATATATGCCTTGATTAAGTCATACTCATAACTATAATTATGGCAGAATTGTTTAAAAATATCAAATGAATTCCATTTCTAAATTTATGCTAATTTTAATTAATAGATTACGTTCAAATATTTATCCCCTATGTTTCTAATTACAAATAATTGTGAAAAATATATTTGCTGGCCATAAAAAAACAAAAACGTAGCATCATAAACGAAATGGAACCAATTCTCTTATTAGTGTAGCTCATGTAAATTAAATAAATAAATAAATTCAATGTGACAAACGGAAGGACATACACATTTGCGAAACTTTATTATTCTTTTCGAAATAATGAGCATACAAATTTAGAAAAGTAATCGAGAGTTTTTCATTAATATCATCCCTTATTTCATTAAAAAGCAAAAATGTAATTAGCGATTTCCAGTATAACTTGGCGTTTGTATAGCAATGGCGAGGGTTTTTAACAAAATCTACCCTGTCGGTCTTACTCCTTTAGTTATTTTCCGATCGTGAAGTTAAGACAAGAAAACTCATGACTGAATAATAAATGACATTTGCCCTATTGACATATGTTAATCTAGAGCACTCTGAAGGTCTAGAGGTACTTGACGAGTAGAAAGAAAAAAAGTCCGTCACGCAGGGGCTGCGTAAACTAAGCAGATTTCCCACGTGAAGTTTTACAATAGATAAATATACATACTGCTAACACATCACCACCATGAATAAATACAAACGGAAATAAGAAATGTTTCATCCAATTTCAATAACCTGCCGACAGGAAGCGTTAGGTTAGAAATGTAAACAAACGGGCCCGGCCCGGCTCACACATGAAAC
This sequence comes from Riptortus pedestris, assembly GCA_019009955.1. Classification (NCBI taxonomy): domain Eukaryota; kingdom Metazoa; phylum Arthropoda; class Insecta; order Hemiptera; family Alydidae; genus Riptortus; species Riptortus pedestris. The sequence goes on along the minus strand of CM032229.1, from coordinate 162,940,689 downwards.
AAAAACAATTACTGAAATATATCAGAATATAATACATTATTTTATTGAGAACTATTTACTATATCTAGTACTGTAATTAATAATGAGTCAGAATAATTGTTATCTCAATCAATAAAATTTTAGTAGTCCAAAACGTTAAGATGGGGGGGGTCACCAGGGCATATTTGCATGTATCTCGTATAATAACGGTCTCTTGAATACAATTTTTGGTATTTAAACTTCCAATAATGTGATTTATTATGTAGCAGAGTATTGTTTACGTAACATGAGTAGAAGTGGCGGTTTGCATAAAAACTGAAAAATGCAAATATCTCGGTTAATATTCAAGATAGAGAATAAACGGATATCACACTATTTATAGTAAATTGAATTTGCAATAAGATTGAATATATACAATTTTTCGATCCGATGCATAATAACGGAGATATTTGGAATTTTCGAAAATCACCCTCTCTAAACCCCCCTCCCTCTGGTCCGATTTCAGCCATTAACGAACTTGATCTGTCTTTTTACATAAAACGGTTAAATATAAAGTTTCGTAACGATTAAACAAAAATTGCGACCGCTAGAGCGGTAACAGACAAATATATATATATATATATATATATATATATATATATATATATATATAGATATATATATATATATACAGTTTTGAACGGACCTCATTCGTCATCTCCTGGGTAGGATCGATGGACATTTGAAGAAAAATTTCGAAAATTCTGTCATGAGTAAAACCTCAATAGCTGATTTCCCTTAAGGGAAATCTTCTAAAATCACTGAGTCCATAGTCATATGGACATCTTATTTTAATATTTCTGGGATTTCATTGCATGCCAAGAGTGGAATAAAGATTTGAATAAATTTTATTTCTAGATTGAATAATAATTAAAATGATATTCGTAGAATTATTTGGGCTTCCGAATTCGGCTCTAGTCATTAAATGTACGTCACGCAGGGGCTGCGTAAACTAAGCTCATTTCCCACGTGAAGTTTTACAATAGAGAAATCTGCATGTTAATAACAGTAGTAGTAACGAATCTCTAAACCAATTTATGAGGGATGAACAGTTACGGAAACGGCCGAACAAGCTTTTGGCGGAAAGTCCCGAATATAGCCGACTTCTGCCGACCATACACACTTCACAAATGCAAATATCTCGGTTAATATTCAAGATAAAGAAAAAATATATATAAAACAATATTTATAGTAAATTTAATTTGCAATAAGATTGATTTTATATAATGTTTCGATCCGGTGCATATTAACGGAGATATTTTGAATTTTCTAAAATCCTCCATATAAAACCCCCTCCCGCTGGTCCGATTTCAGCCGATCTTGATCTCTCTTTTTACATAAAACGATTACATGTGGAGTTTGGTAGCGATCAAACAAAAATTGCGACCTTTAGAGCGTTAACAGACAAATATATATATATATATATATATATATATATATATATATATTTATAAATTTGAGCGGACCTCATTTTCTTCATCTGCTACGTAGGATCGATGGACATTTGAAGATGTTTTTCGAACATCGTGTCTGGAGTACACCCACAATTACTGATTTCTCTCAAGAGAAATCTGCTAACAAACATAATTAGGGGAGCGGTGGGAGTATTTCTGACAGGTTTGATGCAAATCGGCAGTCCAAATTGAACGATTCAGCAATGCCTCTATCCCTCCTGCCATTCAGGGGGAATGCCTGATTAAACCACAATATAGCGGGCCAACTGGTGCACCCCGAGCGAATTTCTCATTTAGATTAAAAGGAGCAATTGGGCAAAAGACAGTGAGGAAATGGGCTACTTGACTGAATGCAGATTGAGCCTCGGGTTGAAACATGTGTTCAGAGGCAAGTCGACAGATAGACAGACCCCTTCCAATTAATTTACTCTCCCCAATTCTTTCTACCGCATTTACAGACTTCCGGCTCTTTCGATATCATTAATCTTAGATGGAACGTTCAATAATTCGTAAATCCATGAACATTTTCGGAGTTATGGTAATTAAATTAGCATTCATTTATTATGTTTAGATTTAACTATCCCAAATGACTTACACGTCTTATTAGTGAAGATAGCCCGCACATTCCCAAAATACTCCAACATTCAGAAGACATTAACATATACTCACAAATTTAAAAGTATTCCAAAATTTAAAAAAAAGTCCGTCACGCAGGGGCTGCGTAAACTAAGCAGATTTCCCACGTAAAGTTATACAATAAAGAAATCTCCATACGACTGCCGATGAGTTACGGAAACGGTCGAACTAGCTTTCGGCGGGAACCATAGCTCGTCCATTACACTTAATAAAATTGCAAATATCTCGGTTAATATTCAAGATAGAGAATAAATGTACATAATAATATTTATAGTACATTTAATTTTCAATAAGATTGGTTCTATACAATTTTTCGATCCGACGTATAGTAACGGAGATATTTCGAAGTTTCGAAAATCCCCCCTTTACACCCCCCCTCCCACTCGTCCCGATTTCAGCCGTTTCCGAACTGGATCTTCCTTTTTACATACAACGATATAAGAACGAGTTTGGTGACGATTAAACAAATATTGCGACCGCTAGAGTGTTAACAGACAAATATATATATATATATATATAATTTTGAACAGACCTCATTTTCGTCATCTCTCTTCAGGGAAATCTGCTAATTGGACTATATATATTTATGTGTGTGTGTGTGTGTGTGTGTGTGTGTGTGTGTTCGTGTGTGTGACATAGAAAGTGTTATAGCATACGAGTGTTAATATTCAATATATTAGAAAAAAGGGGCTCAGGTTAGCCATGCGAGTTAAAGCGTTGACCTTTATCTCACATGGTAAACCTAGAGTGGCGAGTTCGATTCTTGCCTGGGCAAAGGAAATTATTTAGTGACGAAATTCATTAAATAACGTCCTAAAATCCCACCCTGGCTAGAAAAGGGTGGTAACCTGTAGATAACCCGTCCCGATTAGCCTAAGTTGCAAAACGTGGACGTTAATAAATAAATAAATAAAATAATATATTAGAAAATTTAATCTAAGCATTTCATTTATGTACATACTAATTTTTATTTATCTGGTTTTAGTTTTAATTTTAACAATTGAAAATATATAATTTTTTTCTGAGTTCATTAGTCATTACAGTTTTTAATTATCTGGCTTCTTAATAATATATTTTTTAATTTAATGTTTATTTATTTTATTTGTTGGTTCCTGTCTCTTTTGATACGTTTTGTGTTTTGCGTTCTTAGTTTCTCCTGTTCTAAAAGTAGTGTTTAATTTGTACTCTTTTTGTTTTCCATATTTTTGTTTATATCTGTTCTTTTTTTATAGCAATATCGCCTCGCCGCTAATGCTCCTCAAGAAATAAATAAATATTACAGTATTTAAATTTCAATGGCCTGCCACTCATCACGTTTAATTTCCTTGGGAGAGCTTTTAACAAAACATAAAATATACATTTCACGTGTCAACTTATTCGCGTTAGAGTTATAAGCTGTCTAATTGTAATCAATCATTAGATTCATTGATAAATCGCCTCCATTCTACTTTTTCAGATTATAAGAAAGTGACTTTCATCCTTTTCCAATTTTGACCAGATTTTTAAAATAGTTCATACTGTTCACCGTTATGTTCCAAAACACAGTTAACCCTTGTCTGCCAAAACAATGCTTAGCATTATCTCTCAAAGCACAGTAACCCACATCTGCCAAAAACAATTCTCTTTATCTGTCAAAATAATCTTGAGTAAGATAATAAACTTATTATAATTCATAACCGACAATGAAGCGGTGCTATTTGCATTCACCAGAATAATTCCATTCTTTCTGAACATGTAATATATTTAACAATTGGAAAATTAATGTTATACAATGATAAAATGAACTTCGGTGATTTCATATAAATTAAAATCTTTCTTTGATAGTAAATCGTTAATATATATTTAGGTAAATAAAATTTTAAATATCTAAGATTAGTGTTCTCATTGTAGGTAAAGAATGTAATTCGAAGTACTAATAATCACCTAGTTGGTACACTAAACTTATTATTGCCCCAAATGTTGATTGGTCTTTCGTTTTAAATGAAATTTTTAGAATTAAGGCGAGTAATTCTTAGCCAACTACAAGCAAAATGATGAATAACGTACTACGTAAATAATGTAATCCCTTTTTGGGGCAGTAAACAAAAAACAGAAATCAAATACCTCAATCATATATTCTATAACATTTATTCTTAAATTAATCGATTTTGAATTTTGACGCGAAATAGTGGAATTCAAGATTTACTTGTTAATAATCGATTTGTACTCAGCTGACTTTGCCTACCTCGGGAACCTCTCAGTATCAACTACCTCTTCTGTGAGGGCAGTCGCAACGAATTTAAAAGGGAAACGAGCACGTCAGAAATCTATGTAGCGATTTATAATTAGATTCAATAAATATATCATAGATGTCGGCACATATTAATACAATGTTTAGCAAAAGTGTTATCAAGGGATGTGTTAAATTAATGTTATTAATTTTTTATATTATTATTTTTAAAAAGGGATAGCCACTGAAGAAGTGGCAAGTAAGCTATGAAACATGTAGGGCAGTTTCAATAAAGTTTGCACCGATAAAACGGTTTTTATTGGTGACCCTTGCCGTAAAATATGAAGAATATATAGTTGGTTAACTAGAGGAAACATAGTATTGTTCTAGATGTTGGTTAGCCATTCGTTTTGAATGAAATCCTCAAAATAAGGCAAATAATTTTTAGTCAACTAGAACTCAATAAAAATCTGAGTTTGTATACACGAGACCAACTTCCGTGAGGGCTGACTCCTTGGGCCAATAGAGACAAAGAAAAGGACATAATCATTAATAAATTCGTCTCAATACGAAAGGAATTCACTTAGAAGAATTAGCAAGGCGTCATTTGCATTATGAGTTATTGGCTATTGTCGAGTGAATATAATTAAAGGAGTTGTATCGGTAGTTATAGGATCCGGGGAGAGAGAGCGTCTCGAATGGAAGAGGCACCAGCAGCCCACGAAATGAGAAAATAAATTAAACGAAATGAGTCAGAGAAGACGAAGGGAGTTTAAAGAGTGTCTCAAATCCAACGAGAGGGGACACAATCCTACTGACTCATTCGATTCATGGCTACTCCTCACTTGGAACACTTAAACCTCAACTCATTTATATATACGGGTACGCTCAATGTAATCTATATATATATATATATATATATATACATAGTCCGTTTTGAGATTAATAAAAATCAAGCAGACGAGGTCGACCAGGAGAAGAAAAGCATATATGAACCTTGTTGCCCCTATTCCATAAAGAAATACGAAATCCAAGACTGGACAGTTATGGGGCTACTGTTCGGCTCAAGAGGAGTCCTCCATCAAAAAAAGTCGAAGATACTAATAGAACAAGGGCTAACAAACGATGAACTGAAGAACTTATCCACACTTGTTCTAAAATCATCAATAAGGATCATACATCATCATTTATATAAAAAATAAAGATAAAAATAATAAGCTGGACTCTCACCTGAGGTACCCCCCTAATTTGTAATATTCAATGTATTTGAATTTTTCGTATACAATTTAAACAAAATTAAAAAAAAAAAATAAAAAAAAAAACATTATTACCAGAAATTGGCAGATTAGGAGGCTGACCATACAGGTACCCTCAGAAAGAGGGCTGCTTATTTTGTTTTTGTTTTTGTATATATATATATATATATATATATATATATATATATATATATATATATATATATATACATGATTAATGTAATTATTATATACAATAATATGATAAATTTAATTTCTATATATGATCAATGTAATTTCTATATATAATCAAAGTTATTTCAATATATTCAAGAATGTAATCTATTTATATATATATATATATATATATATATATAAAATTGTAACTTCTGTCAGTATATTGATTTTTTTCTTAAAATTTCGCGGTACTTTTTCGTTTCACATGTCGTAGACACGAAATCTGCAATTTGTTTCTTCTGAGTATGTTTGTTTGTTTGTTAGCTTTTCACGCATAAACGGCTAAACCGAATTTTCTGAAACTTGGCATGTATATTACCACTATCCCATCTTAGACTATATTAATTTCCTCTGAGATGTACATGAGTTCGTCCCCCCAAGAGTGGGGGTTGTAAGGGAGGCCTGAAATTAAAAATAGCGGTACTTGGTTTCCTATGGGTTTTTCGGCAATTATGCACATAACAAAAGCTGTTTATTTTGTTATTTAGAGTAACGTTAGTTATATTCACTTTTGTCGTATACCGATTTTTAAATGCGTTATACGCTAAAAGTTATAGCGGGAGTCAACAATATTATTTGCCAAAAAAGACTCCACTGAACTAAATAAAACTCGGTATGTGTATTAGCAGTGAGGCCTTCATTATAATATGCCATTCCTACATTTCTATGGACGGGCAGGAGTAGGGGTTCTAAGGGAAGCCTGAAATTAAAAATAGCGATATTTCGTTTCCTATTGGTTTTTCCGCAAATATAAACTTAACAAAAGTTGTTTATTTTTTTATTTGGAGTAACGTTTGTTATATACACTTTTGTCGTATACCTAAGTATAAATGTTATACGTTAAAACTTTAGCGGGAGCCAACAATTTTATAGGGCACTTAAGGCTGAACCGAACATAACAAAACTCGGTATGTCAATTTGCATTAATTATTCCATGATTATAAGTTATATTAAAATTCCCTTAAGGGAAATCTGCTAAAATGTAATTTCGGTATATGATCAATGTAATTCCAATATATGATGAATGTAATATCTATATATGGTCAATGAAATATCAATATATGATCAATGTAATTTCTATAGATGATAAAGTAATTTTTATATGTGAGCGATATAATGTTTAAATATGACCACTTTCATTACTATATATGGACAATGTGATTTTTGTATTTCATCAATGTTATTTCCATATATGATCAATGTAATGTCTATATACATATATACACACACACACACACGCACACACACATATATATGTGTGTGTGTGTGTGTGTGTGTGTGTAATTTAATCAATATTTTGTTTCACAACATCAGAGTTCATGGGTCCAGAAAAGGTCATTAATATGCAGATAACTAATTTTCGGAAATGTTTACAATAAAATGGCAGCAGGAAGGTTTCGTGGAAAAGGTAAATGGACCTACTGCTAGGAAGCATAAAATGTTGAGGTAATTAATGTGATGTGGTATGTTCACATTAATGGAAGCCACATTATCACGAGCGACTCTGTTTGCCATATATTACGTCACCCACTCAGTCCTTTCTGGCCTAGAGAAACGTTTTTAGAAACATTCTATTGAAAAATGAAATGAATGAGCCAAAATATTCTAGGTTTAATTTGTCTCCTTTGGTTGGAAATGAAATTTGCTGATTTGATGAAAAACAATATCCTTATTATAATATAATTAGATGTTATACTTCTGTTAATTTAGGCACTATACTAACAGGGCGTAATGCTATTTGTTACTTCACGCATCTACGTACATATACGTTGGTATTTATATAAACCCTGGTTATAACTCATCATCTGATTGTATTAGTTTTAGAAGATTTTCCTTGAGGGAAATCAGCTATTGAGGTTGTACTCATGACGCGATTTTCGAAATTTTTCTTCAAATGTCCATCGATCCTACCCAGGAGATGACGAAAATGAGGTCCGTTCAAAACTATATATATTTGTCTGTTACCGCTCTAGCGGTCGCAATTATTGTTTAATCGTTACCAAACTCGATATTTAGTCGTTTTATGTAAATAGAAAGATCAAGGTCTTAACGGCTGGAATCGGGCCAGGGGGAGGGGGGCGGGTTTAGAGGGGAGGATTTTCGAAAATTCGAAATATCTCCTTACCATAGGTCGGATCGAAAAGTTGTATAGAATCAATCTTATTGCAAATTAAATTTACTATAAATATTGTTATATACGTTCATTCACTATCTTGAATATTAACCGAGACATTTGCATTTTTTAGTTTTCAGCCTTCAGTTAACCTCCACTTCTACTCATCTCACATAAACAATACTCTGCTACATAATAAATTACATTTTTCGATGTTTAAAGACCAAAATTTGTATTAACGAGACCTTTTTTAGACGTGATACATGCAAATATGTCCTGGTGACCCCCCCCCCCGTCTTAAGGTTTTGGACTACTAAAATTTGATTGATTGACAATTATATATTGACAACAATTATTCTGACTCATTATTAAGATCTCCAGTAGAGTACTAGATATAGTAAATAGTTCTCAATAAAATTAATATGTTATATTTCAGTAATTATTTTTCATTCCGGTGTGAGGTGGGCAGACCCGTTTGTTTTCTTTTTCAACCTAACGCTTCCTGTCGGCAGGTTATTGACATTGAATGAAACATTTCTAATTTCCGTTTGTTTTTATTCATGGTGGTGTTGTGTTACTAGTATTTATATTTATCTATTACTAAACTTCACGTGGGAAACCTGCTTAGTTTACGATGCCCCTGCGTGACGGACTTTTTCTGAAATATTTTTAATATATTAGGGAGTGCTTGGAACATTTTTAACATTTATAGGTTTTTCAATGACTATAAATCGGTGAGTTATCTGTAGTTAAGAAGTAAAAGTCCGTCACGCAGGAGCTGCATTAACTAAGCAGATTTCCCACGTGAAGTTTTACAATAGAGAAATTTCACGAGAGCCAAGCCAATCAAGGAAACGGTCGAACTAGCTTTTGGCGGGAAAGTAACTCTCGTCCGTTAGGCTCCGAGATGAAATTAAAAACTATTCAATCTCAAAAAAACAACAAAAACACAAAAGATGGACTTACCTTTAATGATAGCAGCGCTCTGAACACTTATTACACCAACACTAAATAGTACCACAGAATATCTATTATTTGTAAGACTTAATACTGCTGTGAATATTAAGTAAACAAATAAAGGGCAAGTCAAATGGTAAGAACCTTCCTGATAGCAAACAGTCTGAGTTGTAAACAATCAGGTTAGCCAGCTTTTACCGGAAATAAAAGCAATTATGGAAATATATTTGAATATAAGTTATAAATTTTATTCATAACTATTTATTATATCTACTACAGTAATTAATAATAAACCAGAATAATTTTAATCACAACCATTCCAAATTTTAAACGGTTATGAGATTTTCACATGATTAAGGAACAAGCAGGTTAGCCAGCGAAGATTTACAATAGATAAATATACATACAGGTAACACTTCCGTGAATAATTACAAACGGCAATGAGAAATCTTTCAGTGAATTTACAATATAAGTTAATAGTCCCTACAACGTAATACGGCTGGATTGTAAACAAACAGGTTAGCCAACCTTGTAGCGCAATATCGATAGATAGACCGGAAAAACAAACAATTAAAGAAATATATCTGAATATAAAATATTAATTTTATTGGAAACTATTTACTATAGTTAGTGGAGTAATTTGAAATGAATCAAAATAATTTCTATCTCTATCACTCAGATTTTTGTAGTCCATGAAAAAAAAGAGGTGGGGGGGGGGAGTTCAACAGAACGTATTTGTTTGTACCTCGTAAAATAAAGCTTTGTTGAAAAAAATATTTTGCATTTAACCTAATAATGAGGTGGATCATGAGATATCAGCTTATTATTAATATGCCCCTAGTGGGAGTGGGGGTTTACTGAAAGCGGAAAACTATAAAATCCAAATATCTTGGTTAATACTCATTATAAGGAAAATATGTATAGAACAATATCTATAGTAAATATAAATTGCAATATGATTGTTTTTATACAATGTTTCGATCTGACTTATAGTAACGGAGATATTTCGAATTTTCAAAATTCCTCCCCTCTCAACCCCCCCGCCCACTGGTCCGATTTCAGCCGTTAACGAACTTGATCTTTCTTTTTACAAAAAACGACTAAATATCGAGTTTCGTAACGATCAAACAAAAATTGCGACCACTAGAGCGTCAACAGACAAATATATATATATATATATATATATATATATATATATATATATATATATATATATATATACAGATTTGAACGGACCTCATTTTCGTCATCTACTAAGTCGGATCGATGGACCTTTGAAGAAAAATGTCGAAAATTCCGTCATGAGTACAACCTCAATAGCTGATTTCCCTTAAGGGAAATCTGCTAAAAATGGATGGAAACAATGCCTTTCTATTGATTTACTTATTGATTTATTAAGGTGCGTAATAATTTGAGCTATTCACACTTTTAGCAGATTTCCCTTAAGGAAAATCGGCTATTGAGGTCGTATTCATGACGCGATATTCGCAAAATGTCTTCAAATGTCCATCGATCCTACCAAGGAGATGACGAAAATGAAGTCCATTGAAAATTATATATTTGTCTGTTAACGCTCTAGCGGTCGCAATTTTTGTTTGATCGTTACCAAACTAGACATTTATTCTTTTTTATGTAAAATGAAAGATAAAGTTCGTTAATGGCTGAAATCCGACCAGTGGAAGGGGGGGGGTTAGAGGGGGAATTTTGAAAATTAGATATATCTTCTTTAATATGCGTTGGATCGAAAAAGTGTACAAAGTCAATTTTATTGCAAATTAAATTTTCTATAAATACTGTTCTATATATTTATTCTCTATCTTGAATATTAACCGAGATATTTGCAATTTGTATTGTGTGTGTAGTCGACTGAAGTCGGCTACATTTGGGGCATTCCACCGAATGCTAGTTGGGCTTTTTCCGTAACTATTCGTCCTTCGTGAATTGGTTTAGAGCTTCGTCACTACTACTGTTATTACTAGGCAGATTTTTCTATTGAAAAACATCACTTGCGAAACCTGCTTTGTTTACGCAGCCCTTGCGTGACGGACTTTTAATTATTATAAAAGTAAAATAGTTTTGGCAAAGCCACCTTGTAATAAAAAAAGTGTGAAAATATCTACAGTTTTAGGTAAAAGGACGGTTAATTTTTCTCATGTGGAAATTATTAGGAGCATAAATCCAATTCTTGAAGTCTAAAGTTTAATCTATTAGTGATAATTTTGATTGTAAATGTGAGCCTCTTGGGGGTGTTTCATGATTGTCGCGATGTATGGGCTGTTGTCGTGTAGTAGTTCTGATAGGTTGGTAAGTAAGATCTTATCGGTTATTAGTCTGCAGTCTGTAAGTAAGTGTTTAAGAGTTAGTTGTATATTACACAGTGTACATGAAGTTGGGAAGTTTTGTAGAGTGTTTGGAGATCTGAGCGTATGACAATTTCATGATTATTGGTGTTATAAGTTCATAAGTCGAAGTTTTATGCTTTGTAGGCACATAAGTCTAAGTTTTACATGTACATAAGTCGAAGTTTTATATGTACTCAAGTCCAAGTTTCATGCTTTATAGGTAAATAAATCATAGTTTTATGTTTTACATTTACATAAGTCGAAGTTTTATATGTAAAAATGTCCAATTATTACGCTTCATAGGCAAACAAATCAAAGTTTTATGTTTTATGTGTACATAAGGCAAAGTTTCATGTTTTATATATACATTAGTTGAAGTTTCATGTTTTAAATATACATTAGTTGAAGTTTTATGTATTATATATACATTAGTTGAAGTTTTATATGTACACAAGTCAAAGTTTTATGTTTTATGTGTACATAAGGCAAAGTTTCATGTTTTATATATACATTAGTTGAAGTTTCATGTTTTAAATATACATTAGTTGAAGTTTTATGTATTATATATACATTAGTTGAAGTTTTATATGTACACAAGTCAAAGTTTTATGTTTTATACGTACATAAGTCGAAGTTTTTTATATACACAAGTCCAAGTTTTATGCTTTGTAGGTAAATTAATCAAAGTTTTATGTTTTAAATGTATATAAGTCGAAGTTTAATATGTACAAATGTTCAATTATTACGCTTCATAGGCAAACAAAACAAAGTTTTATGTTTTATAAGTACATAAGGCAAAGTTTCATGTTTTATATATACATTAGTTGAAGTTTTATGTTTTACATGTACATAAGTCGAAGTTTTATGTTTTATATGTACATAAGTCAAAGTTTTATGCTTTATAGGCAAAAAAGGCGAAGTTTTATGTTTTACATGTACATAAGTCGAAGTTTTAAATGTACACAAGTCCAAGTTTTATGCTTTATAGGTAAATAAAACAATGTTTTATGTTTTACATGTACATAAGTCGAAGTTTTATATGTACAAATGTCCAATTTTTACGCTTTATAGTCTAATACATCAAAGTTTTTTGTTTTATATGAGGCGATCAGAATAATAGTGGCCTAACCCCAAAAAGTAAGATTTGTGTAAAACCAATTTGGTTAGGCCACTATATATTTTTCAAAGGCCACCAAAACTGTTAGTTAAAAAACAAACCGCTGCTGCTATCTAGTTAAAAATCGTAGAAGGCTCAGGCCACTAATATTTCATAGAACACATTATTCAGCAACAGATGCTATGGTAACTCAAATAAGCAAAATATAAGGGTTGATCCACTATAATACTGATCGGCAAATAAATCAAAGTTGTGTGTTTTATATGTACTCAAGTCCTAGTTTTATGCTTTATAGGTAAATAAATCATAGTTTTATGTTTTACATTTACATAAGTCGAAGTTTTATGTTTTATATGTACATAAGTCGAAGTTTTATGTTTTATTAGTACATAAGTCGAAGTTTTATGCTTCATAGTCAAATAAATTAAAGTTTTATGTTTTGTATGTAAATAAGGCAAAGTTTTATGCTTTATAGGTCAATAAAGTTTTATGTTTTATATGTACATAAGTCGAAGTTTTATGATTCATAGGCAAAATATTCGAAGTTTTATGTTTTATTTGTACTTAAGGCAAAGTTTCTATCGTCATATACACATTCGTTGAAGTTTTATATGTACATAAGTGTTAACCTGAACTATTAAATTAAATTATTAATTCACGTCCAGTCTTTGCAACTAAGGCTGATTGGGACGTGTTATTCTAAAGGTTACCACTTTAATGTCCAAGCTGGGACTAAAGATTTTATTTAATGAGTTCCATTACTAAATAAGTTCCTTTGCATAGGCGGGAATCGAACTCGCCACTCTAGGTTGACCATGTGATATTAATGAACAATTTGATGAAGTGCATAAAATTAGTGAACTCCCTAACCCGGCAATGCATGATCGGTTCTTCACTTATGCTTCAGAAAGGAAACTGTCCACTTAAATGTAGCTTTGATCCTGTCGAGCAGTTAAATCTGATTAGAAAACACTAATGTACCAAGGGCTATCAACAACCTCTAGCTAGCTTTCTGCACTTTGACCTTCCGAAGAGGGAATCCCTCTCTCTCACTCTCCCTCTTACTGGAGTCATAAATTAATTATTTAAAGCTAATTTTGTCAAATGACTGCAAACTTTTTAAACGAATAAGCATTATTAGAGCTTAGTGCTATGGTACAGGAGGTCCTACTGGTAGGCCCATCTCCCTCCCCCTCCATTACCATAACTGTAATACGATTTTTGAAATGAGGGCGACCAGGAAGGGGTATAAAAAACACCCCGACCCTCCCCATGAGTGTATGTGTGTGTACCCAGCCTGCTAATAAAGACTCATGTGTCCGTTCTGCTTCCTAGCAAGGGTGGCGTTATTTTAATTCCGCTTCCTCCTCCTCCTGTATAACCCCAGCAGTAAATAACAATTAAGAAATTAAAACTAAAATCTCGCGGGAGGCATTGCTCCTAGAACAAACTGAATTAAATATGAAACCCGTGGCTCTCGACGGCTACGATGTATATAATTGGGCTTAGTGCTGAAGTCGGAGAAGAGGCGATTTCAAACTTAATCTAGACGTAAAAAAATTATAAGCAGAAAAAAATAGTGAATTCTGCAGCGAATAAAACACTACAAAATAGGGAACAAAAGTAGCTAATAATGAAGGGCGAATGAAAATTGACAGTATCCGTCCGAATCCAAGAGCTATTTAAATTTCAACATTCACAGAGTAAAGAAGTAACTTTAAAAAGGCTCCTTAAAGACCACACCTTCCATAAGTAATAGCTTTAAAACGAAAAACGTCCGTCACGCAGGGGCTGCGTAAACTAAGCTGATTTCCCATGTGAAGTTTTACAATAGAGAAATCTGCATACTGGTAACACAATACCACCGTGATTAAATACAAACGGTTATGAGAAATCTTTCAGTTAATTAAAATAAATTCCCAACTGAAACGGCCTCTGAATTGTAAGAATAATTTATATTTTAATAACTCAAATTTTAGTAGTCCAAGAACTAAAGAAGGGGGGGGCGGATGAACAGAACGTAAATCTCACAAAGTAACGAAGGTAAGGTAAGGTTAGAGGAACCTTCCACCTGAGCCGAATACTGGCGGAAATGGCTGACCTAATCCGAACTATACCCGACCACAGACTGCAAATATCTCGGTTAATATTCAAGATAGAGAATAAATGTATATAACAATATTTACAGTAAATTTAATTTGCAATAGGATTGATTCTGTACACTTTTTCGATCCGACGCATAGTAACGAAGATATTTCGAATTTTCGATAATTCTCCCATTTAAGCCCCCCCCCCTCCCACTGGTCCGATTTCAGCCGTTAATGAACTTGATCTTTCTTTTTACATAAAACGACTAAATATCGAGTTTGGTACCGATCAAACAAAAATTGCGACCGCTAGAGTGGTAGCAGACAAATATATATACAGTTTTGACCGGACTTCATTTTCGTCATCTACTAGACAGGATCGATGGACATTTGAAGAAAAGTTTTGAAAATTCCGTCATGAGTCCAACCTCAATAGCTGATTTCGCTTAAGGGAAATCTGCTAAAAATGATATAGGCGCCAGATGACTTCTTTCTATTTCTATCACATTATTTTTTTTTATTTATTTATTTAAATGAGTTCCGCAACACAGGTCATTTACTCATAATTAAATCGTGCACAAAAAAGCGAATAACAAAATAAAAAATTGAAAGAAGGAAACGTAAAAGGAGTGGACAAAGGTGGTTTTTGATAGGTTCATTGGAATGCCATTTTTATATGAAAGAACAATATTGTATGGAAACATCAGGGTGGGGAAAATAATATAAATGAAAATGTAAGATCAACTGGGGGGGGGGAATTAAATAAAAATAATAATAATATAATAAGAAAAAAGAAAAGCAAAGAAACGAATACATAAAAAAAGAAAGGAAAAAAAAATCTATCACATTAAATAAATACAGTTGTTTGCTACTTTTCACTTCTAAGAAATACATTTCAAAAGTAATATACAATATTTCCGTTAAAATACATCGTATTAAAAATTCCGCTACACAGGGGCTGCGTTAACTAAGCAAATTTTCAACGTCCATCCTTTATTTACATTTATCTCAAATCGTAAATGATAAATGAGAACAATATTTTGGATTTAGACTCCAAATAAAATGCTTCATATTATAACAGCTTTTTGTTAATATGACATTTGTTGTAGTGGGGTTTACGTAGGGCCAAAAACTAAAAAAAAACCGCAAATATCTCGGTTAATAATCAAAATATTGAAAAACCGCACATAACGGCATTTATAGAACATTAAATTTGCAATAATTTTGGTCTCTTACAATTTCTCGATAAGATACATAATAACGGAGGTATGAAGAATTTACAAAACAGCCCCCTACCAAACCCTCCCCCTTTCCAGGTAGGATCTTAGCCGTTAACGAAATTGATCTTTTTTTTTACATAAAACGTTTAAATATCGAGTTTGGTAACAATAAGACAAAATTTGCGACCGCTAGAGCAGTAACACACAAATATATATATATATACACACACACACTCACACGCAGTTTTGAACGGACCTCATTTTCCCCATCTCCTTGGTAGGATCTATGGACATTTGAGGAATTTTATTCCAAAATCGCGAAGTGAGTACGACCTCAATAGCTCCCTTAAGGAAAATCTGCTAAAAAAGTCAGAAAACATAATATACATTTTATTTCATCATACAAAAAACAGTTCAATACAAATATACCATATTTAATAGGTACGATTAATATTGCTAAATTTAATTTCAGCGCTCATCTCAGGCGATTTTGATCAGAGGAACATTATTAGACAGTAAAATATTAACATTCTAAGGCATGTAATATACATGTAATGTACGGACAGGCACCAAAGCTTCTCAAAATGGGTACAGAGACGGTCATAACGGATAACTCTTTTGGAATCTGAAAACCTTTTTTAAGGATAAATGAAAATTTTTTCCTAATAGATCCCTCTAAAATTTTTGACTAAATTATTTTCAATAATTCTTAAAATAATCTAGGGTAGCATTTATTACAATTAAATATCATCTATAATGAACATATTCCCTTTCAAAAGCCAGTCCGAGCTCATATAGTTTAGGTATAGTTTTGCACGTAAGATTATATTTGTAATAGTGAATCTGACTGGAAATCACTTGCAGTAATGCCAGACGGGAAATAAGTAAACTCAATTAACATCTTCCGCTCCCCCATGAGACTTCTCAACATTCTTCTTCTTAAGTTATTGATTCAAAACATTATTTTAATAATTTATCGACCAGAATTAAATAATAGTGGTACCCTGAAAATATCATATCGAGTTTAAACTCATATTGTTTTTTGTCATAATGACATTAACATTAACCTTTTTAATAACATTAAGGTACATTATACAAATTAAATAATGGAAATGCTCTTATAGTTTATATTTCTATTGGAAATAAATAACAATGTTTTTTTCTAGGAAAAATAAATAAATAAGCAGGGGGTGACGAAGATTTATAACCTCACTAACCCGAATCATACTTTGAACTATCATATAAGACGAAAACATAACATCATTTATCATAATATTCATTTATTAAAACCCCTTAAATAAGTACTAATATAATTATTGACTCCCGTTTAGCGTATATCCCGTGTTTACTTCATTTTACGACAAAAGTGAATGCACACAAAAGTTCTCTAAATAACAAAGTAAACAACTTTTGTTATGTGTACGTTTGCCGAAAAATAAATAGAAAATAAAAAAAAGCGAGTTTTAATTTTCAGCCACTCATATAATCCCCACTACCCTTTGAACCTAAAATTTTTAATATAGCTTATAATCATGGAAGAATCAATGCTAATTCACACACCGAGTTTTGCTAAGTTCAGTTCAATCGTTAGTGCCCATCAAAATTGTTGGCCCCACTTTATATTTTAGTGTATATCTCGTTTATACTTATCTATACGACAAAAGTGAATATAACAAAAGTTACTTTAAATAGAAAAATAAACTACTTTTACCATGCGCATATTTGCAGAAAAACCAATTGAAAACGAAATACAGCTATTTTTAAACTCAGGCCTCTCTTACAACCCCCACTTCTGCCCGTCCCAGGAAATGTTGGTATAGCTTATTATAATGAAGGTGTTAGTGCTAATACACTTACCGAGTTTTATTTAGTTTCATTGAGTCTTTCGTGGCAAATAAAATTGTTGACTCATTTATACTTCGGTATACAACGAATGTGTATATAAAAAAAGTTACTCTAAATAACAAAATAAATAACTTTTGTTATGTGCATATTTGCCGAAAAACCAATAGGAAACGAAATATCGCTATTTTTAATTTCAGCCCTCTTTTATAACCCTCACTCCTGTTTGTCTTAGAGAATATTAATATAGCTTAAAGTCTAAGTTGGGCTAGTAGTAATATACATACCAAGTTTCATAAAATTCGGTTCAGCCGTTTACAACAATATTTTATTTATATCAAATTTATTTTAATTATTTTAGATATATGTAATTGCTTTAAAATTGAATTTACCCCATGGCGCATAACGTCTATATTTTATTTATAGAATTTTAATGTTTCAAAGTTTTTTTTGGGCTTTGTCCTTACGTTTATTCGTTGTTTTGTATTTTTTTTGTGTTCCGTTTCCGGGTTTTCTTAATTTTTATTTTCGTTTAGGCCTAATTTAGTTTGTGTTCTTATTCTTAGTAATAAATTTAAACAGCAACATAGCCAAAGCTGCGAAGCTATAAATAAATAGATATATGATGTTATAGTCGACAGATTTCCTAGACATTAACGTTATCAATCCGTCACAAGCCTTTGATTGGCTCGTAAAATCAATAGATCGGTGCATACATAATGAAGGGCGAAGCTAGTACTATGCTCCACGGCATCAACTAGTCTACAATTATATTATGGAAATTGCTAATGTAGACTATTCTCTTAACATCTGTTAGCTTTTTACAGAATATACTCTGTAACATTCTTTCTTAATTATTATTATTTTTATTAGGAGGGTGATAAAAAATTGGAATAAAATCCATATCGGGGGAAAATCCAACCAATATGAACTTTGTGATTGTGACATATGTGAAGGGTAATTTAAAAATGTTCGTACAATTCTTGCAGTATAGAGAAGTACCCATTGCTGTGCTTCTTTTACCATTTCAGTTGGCAGATTTAAATTCTTGGTGCCAGCTATTCTGGCGTTTGGCAGGTGTCCATGTGAACTTACTATAATAGCCGTAACTATGGCAAATTTCAGTTTATATACTTCTTTGTTCTCAATAGCCAATTCTTGATATTTTCATAATTTTTCGCCATAGTATTTTCGAATATTCTCAACACTAGGTACTGCAATGTCAATAATATCAGCAGTCTTATTGATCTTGTCAATAATTAGAATATCAGGTTAGTTATGATGCACAGTATGGTCAGTTATCATCGCTTCGTCCCAATCATCTTTAAATTATCTTTTTCCAATATTTTTGAGGATTATAGCGATAATAAGCGACCTTTCTGTCTACCATGTCGAATTTCTCTGCTAGAGCTTGATGGTATACTTTTGCCACGTTATTGTGCCTTCGTAAGTATTCGGTAATTGGGTTTACTATCCGTTTCTAACCCAGAGTGTGACTAAGAATTTTATTTAAAGAGTTTTTCAATTAAAAAAATTCCTATTGCCCTGGCGAGTATGGAACTTGACATTTTAAGTTTACCTTGTGAGACTAATGCCAAAGCTTTAACTCACATCAAACGGGCTAGCCCGAGTCCCATTCTTTCTAAATAAATAGTAAATAATAAATGTAATAATTTATTCATTAATCAAAACTTAGTCTTATTTTCATTTTTGAATAAGAATAGCCTTCAGGTTTTTTTTTTTTTTTTTTTTTTTTTTTTTTTTTTTTTTTTTTAGGATTTATATATATACACACGCCCACAATATATTTCGTAATTAAAATTCAACTGGCTTTTGCCAACCTGCGTTAGACCTAACCAAATAGAGATGTGGGTGAGCTAATTTCGCATATCAATAAATAAACAGAACAGATACTAAGAAGAAAAAGTATATTTAAATATAAGAAAACAAAGCTTTCATTCATAATTTAAATTGAAATTATTTATAACCCATTCACCTGATTTCGATTTCCACGTGGGCAAATAGAATTTATTTAGTGAGGAACTCTCTAAATAATAGTCCTTGACGCACAGGCTGAACTAACTAATCAGATTTCCCACGTGCGTCACGTATTTTCATTTACATAACGTAAAAGTTCAATGAGGCTTCAAATAGTGTCCTACATAATATAACAGCTTATTTTTAATATGACATGAGAATGAGTGAGTGTTTACGGAAAGCCGAAAACTAAAAAATGCAAATATTGTGGTTAATAATCGAGATAGTGAAAAAACTTAATAATAATTTACATTTGCAATAAGATTGGTTCTATATATTTTTTCGATCCGACGCATAATAACGGAGATACTAAGAATTTTCGAAATTTCCCCCTCTAATCCCCCACCTCCCAGTTGTTGGATTTTAGCAATTAACGAACTTGATCCTTAGTTTTATATAAAACGTTTAAATATCGAGTTTGATAACGATCAAATAAAAATTGCGACCGCTGGAGCGTTATTAGACAAAGACGTATAACGGACCTCATATATCTCATCTGGGTGGGATGGAAGGACATTTGAGGAAATTTTTCTAAAATTGCGTCATGAGTACGACCTCAATAGCTGATTCCCCTTAGGAGAAATCTTCTAAAATCTGTAGTCCCACTCTGGCCCGTCGTGTTAGTTTTTTTTTTTGCATTAGGTGGACATTAATAAAATAAAATTAAATTATTTATTAACGTCCTCTTTTTGCGACTAAGGCTAATCGGAACGGGCTATCTACAGGTTACCACCATGTTCAAACCAGGGTGACACTCAGGATTTTATTTAATGAATTCCGACACTAAATAAATTCCTTTGACCAGGCGGGAATCGAACACGCCACTCAAGGTTTACCATGTGAGATTTAAGACATTAATAAATAATTTAGGTTAGATGAGTTCCAGTTTAATATCGTCGTTTTAAGCCACTTCTCACTAAGGATCACGACAACCATAGTAAATCATTCTCAAGAATGATCATGATGAATGGGAGTGACTATCACAATAAAACAATCAACGCATCAGGTTTTTTAAATTTTTCAAGGGGCATGGTAGAAGAAGCTCTGCTTACATTGGTGTCTTGCTGGGACGGTATCTTGCTACGCCGTAATAATATGGTCACACCTTTTAAACCACAAGTGGGCTATAACCGGGCCCGTAAAACATTTTGAAAAACCTTATTAAACAAAATTATTACACAACTTACTCCAAATGAGGAAGATGCAGAGATATTTTTGCGTTTGGCGGTACTCATAAATGCAAACATTTCTGTTCAAAGTTGACAGTTAATAAATCAAGACAACGGACAAGGCTGAATCACAATAATTTGGAAAATTCTTTACGTCTTATCAATATCAAGTGTCTCATTGATTTCGGTGTCGCTATTTAACTTTCGTAGTTCGTAATAATTCCAAATTTCACGAGTCAATTGCAATCTTTTACCTATTTTTTCCGTTTCATGTTGTTTTTTTTTAATAAATTTTATTATAATTACATTGTCGTATAAGTTAATGTCTGATATCTGTCGTTGAAAATTATGAACACTACTTAAAAATGCAATATTTCGAAAGTGGCCCACGAACGTATTTGACGTTAACGTTTGGCCCGGAACATTTCAAAGGTTGGCCATACCTTTTTTAAACAAAAAGCCGTAACAGGGGCTGCGTAAACAAAGCAGATTTTACATGGGGCGGTATGAAACGTTTGTGATCTCATGTATGCACATTTGTATTGTTTGTTTATATGTAAAAAAAAAACAACTACAAATGACAATGCGAAATCATTCAGTCAATTTACGTTTGAATAACCTCTACAACGGAAATCGTTTGAATTGTATACAAACAGTTCGGCCAACCTCTGAGAGCTGAAAGATAAAAATCTTGAAATATGTCTGAATATAATATATTAATCCCATTGAAAACTATTTATTGTATATAGCGTTGCAATTTATAATGAACCACAACAATTTTCATCTCAATCACTCTAATTTTTGTAATCCAAGAACAAAATACGGTGGGATTAGGGGGTTATCAGAACCTATTTGCATGTATCTCATCTAGAAACGATTTGTTAAACACAATATTTGGTATTTCAGAGTGATATAAAATGGTTCATGATATTTTCCGCCATCGAATGTTTATTATTTATTATTTGTATATAATTTGAAGTCAAATAAGTGTGATATGATAAAAACGTTTGTCACGCTGGAGCTGCGCAAACTAAACAGATTTCTCTCGTGAAGTTTAATAATAGATAAGCCTGCATACTGGTAACACAACACCGCCCTGAATATTAAGTGAATAAATAAAAACAGTGATAAGAAATGTTTCACTTCCCGGTGGAAAGCGTCTCAAATGTAAACAAACAGGTCTGCCAACGGCTTAACATATCAGAACATAACCTATTAATTTTAACTGTGTATTATATCTAGTACTGTAATTTATAATTAATCAGAATAATGTTTATCTCAATCAATCAAATTTAGTAGTCCAAGAATTTAAGACGGGGGAGTGGGGGTGTCACAAGAATATATTTGCTTGTATCTCGTATAATAAAGGTCTACGGAAAACAATATTTGGTATTTAATCTTCGAATAATGCGGTTTATTATATAACAGAGTATTGTTTATGTAACACGAGTAGAAGTGGGGGTTTACTGAACACTGAAAACTCCAAATATCTCGGTTAATATTCAAGATACAGAGTGCATGTATATAACAATATTAATAGTACATTTAATTTTCAATAAGATTTATTCTATACACATTTTCAGTCCGACTTATGTTAACAGGGATATTTCCAAATTTCGAAATTCTCCCACTCTAAACCCCCCTCCCTCTGATCTTATTTCAGCCGTTGACAAATATAATCTTTCGTTTTGCATAAAACGACGAAATATCGATTTTGGTATACATTAATTACATGAGGCGTTAATTACGCCTCCTCTTTATCTAAATTACTTGCATTATACTATCCTAACTATTTTTATATTTACATGCATGTAAAGCAAACGTTCTATTTCTAATAAAAAACATATATATTTTTTTTCTTTATCTATGTAAGTCTTTTGGAAACTCTAATCAATTTTAAAGGTGATCAATTAACTAAGCTTAAGGAGAGCGCTGTGAAATAATCAAGAATCAGAATACGCATCAACTGTGGATAAGGAAAATTATGACATAGCTCCCTAATACAAATTACATAAATATCAAATTAAAAGAATTGACTATTTATTTTTAAAAACCAAATGAAAAATTGAGACAGTTCAACAAAAAAGTCTTGAATTTAAAAAGTCCGTCACGCAGGGGCTGCGAAAACTAAGCAGATTTCCCACTTAAAGTTATACAATAGAGAAATCTCCATACGAGTGCCGAACAGTTACGGTCGAACTAGCTTTTGGCGGGAAACTCCACTCGTCCGTTATTCGCCCAAATTTAATAAAAACAATTATTGAAATATATCAGAATATAACACATTAATTTTATTGAAAACAATTTACTAAAGCTAGTGTAGTGCTGTTATTTCTAATAAATCAAAATCAGTTTTATCTCAATCACTCAAATTTTAGTAATTACAAAACAAAATAAGGGGAGGGGGGGGGTCAAAAGAACGTATTTGCATATATCGCAGAAAGTAAAAGTTTAATGAAAGCAATATTTCGTATTTAGGCTTCAATTAATATGTTTTATTATATAACAGAGCATTGTTTATGTAACACTAATAGAAGCTGGTATATAACAATATTTATAGTACATTTAATTTGCAATAAGATTTATTCTATACACATTTTCAGTCCGACTTATGTTAACAGGGATATTTCCAAATTTCGAAATTCTCCCACTCTAAACCCCCCTCCCTCTGATCTTATTTCAGCCGTTGACAAATATAATCTTTCGTTTTGCATAAAACGACGAAATATCGATTTTGGTAACGATCAAACATAATTTGCGACCGCTAGAGCGGCAACAGACAAATATATTGGTTTGTAACACATGAAGTGTCCGATTTTTTAAACCCTAATCTTTATAAAGGATTAAAACGTTGTGTGTTGATTCCAAGCAAAATATTTACCATCTATAATAAACATTTGTTAATCCTCTAGTCGCAAGCTATGTTTGTTTTTGTCCCAAGTAGGCTTACATATTTTAGTTTAATATCAATCGGGAACTTGGAAACACGCGATTTCCGGATAATTTTCTTTTACGAGTATAAACTTGGTCATTCCGCGGCCCAGTCAGCAAGGAATATTAATCATGCGTTTGGCGAAGGAAGTCTAATGAAAGAACCATTCGTCGTTGGTTTTCAAAATTTTCTTCAGGAGATACGACTTTAGAAAATCAGCCCCGTGGACGACCTCACTCATCAGTGGAGGACGAAGATCTTAAAAAAGCCGTTGAAGAAGACCCTCATAAAACAGTCAGAGAACTTGCGTCAGAGCTAGGCACAAGTCATATGACGGTCTCCAGGCATTTACAAACGATTGGAAAGGTGAAAAAGCTCGGTTCCTGGGTCCCGCACGAGCTCAACGAACGTCAGCCGTTAAAACGCCAAGAGACGTGTGTTTCTTTGCTTGCTCGTCAAAGAAACGAACCATTCCTCGGACGCGTAATAACAAGTGACGAACAAATTAAAGGAGTTGGGCTACGAAGTCCTACCACACCCCCCATATTCCCCTGATCTATCTCCTACAGACTACCACTTTTTTCGGAGTTTGGACAACTTTTTGCGAGGAAAATTTTTTGTAGATGATTTAGACATTAAACATGCATTTTCTGAGTTTCTTTCAACATGTGACACAAAATTTTTCAAAAGTGGGATAGAAATCTTGGTAAATCTATGGCAGAAGTGTATTGAAAATGACGGTAAATACTTTGAATGAATAATATTTCTGATTCGATCTCAATTTTTCATTTTTTTCCTGATTCAACAAACGGTCATTTCATATGTTACAACCCAATAGATAGGCATATAAATAGATCTCTCTAGTTTTGACGTCTTCATTTTCGGCATCTACTAGGTAGGATCCATGGAAAAAATTCGAAAACTGCTTCTAGTATGGCCTCAATAGCTGATTTCCCGTAAGTATTACGTACGTTTCGTGGTAACAGAGAAACCATGAAGCACTAATTTCATAGTGCCTGTTAGTAGTTACAAATGTCATTAAATAGTAAATTTAAAATATTTATGCTTTAGGGTTAGTATTATGGTTCATATTTATTTTTAGCCGGTTGGTGAGGGTGATGAATGGTTAATCACAAACAATTTTTATGGCTCCTCACAATTTTATTTCTTATAAACGCTGAGCGCTTTCGGGGACTACATCCCCATCCTCAGAGCTACAAAACAATGTAACACCATAATTAGGAGTCTAAAAATCAATTGTTAAAAATGTTTTTCATAATTGGTCATATAACAAAAACGTCTATAACATTATAAAATTTTTTACAATAATAACACCTATATTCAAACACATTTACAATTAAAATATAACACATTAATAATTACTATTTAAACATTAAAATAATATTATAAGCAAAAATTACCGTCAGAGCGTAGGGCGATCCTATAGACTTGCTACCAGGCTAAACCCTGCCGATGCACTGAGGCCAAGGGGATCATTCCAAGCCGCTAGGGAGGGGGCAGAGACAAGTCTGGACATGAGAGACGCGTTTGTGTCAGTCTGCACATTTACATTGTCTTTATTTATGGCTTTTTCAAGTTTTCTTTCAATAGCCTCCACCATGTCCAAGAGATAACCCCTAACATCACTATGAATTAATTTAGCCGGTGGTCTCCAGCCTGGTGGTTGTGCTCCTTAGAGTGTGCATAAAACTCTGAGCCTGCTCTCATGTGTTCCTTAGCCCTGATCCGTAACTTCCTCTCTGTCCTCACAAAGTAGCTGGCTTCACACATCCCACACTTCATCTGTCTCCTAGAGGAGTAGCATCCTTGATTTTAGAAACAAAATTCTGAAGTGACGCCCTCTTTCTGTAGGCTATTATAATGTCCTGCCTGTTTAGTTTCCTTCCCAGGATTTCTGATAGCCTCCCCAAATTTGGCAATATTCCCCAGGATTTAACTTCTTCCCCTCCACCCCTAAAAGTCTCCCTCATCAATTTTTTAGAAACCCTCCTGTCATATATTTTTCTTATAAATTCCCGACTGTGGCCATTCCGTATTATGGATCTGGAGCATTTGATACTAACTGTAAACGGGGTAAATGTATTTATTGAATCGAAAAGCAATATATGAAATATGAGGTAAAAGTAAAACACATGTATACATTACTCGTTTATAGAGATAATTGACAGTGCTTGCCTGCTGCTGGGAGATAATGAAAGCTTTAATGTGGCAAACGGATGAAAGAGATGTTTATATATAGATATAGAACACACTTTCTCTCTCTCTCCCTCTCTTTCATTAGGTCAAACGTACATAAAACAATATCAAAACATAATAGAAACTCATTTATTTTAGAATATATTCAATTATATTTGGTTACAACAAAAGCGAAACTCGGACGCCGAAAAAGGCACCCACGTATGCTAATTTAATTATTTATCCTTCATATGATTTAGAATATCTGAGTTCTCTCGTTTCAGATTATTCACTAGCATGTATTCATTTTTGTTCATAAAATATTTATTTCTTATTATTTTATTTATTTATTCTTGGGGCTCAGGTTAGCCATGCGAGTTAAAGCGTTGACCTTAATCTCACGTGGTAAACCGAGAGTGGCGAGTTCGATTCCCGCCTGGACAATAGGAATTTATTTAGTGATGGATGTCATTAAATAAAAGTGCGTTACTAAGCAGATTTCCCACGTGTGCAACGTATTTTCATTTATCCCAAAACTTAAATGTTCAATGTGAACAATATTTGGTATTTAAGCTTCAAATAAAGTACTTCATAATAGCAGATCAGTTAGTTTTAGTAGTATAACACAATATAATAGAATATTTTTTTATATTAGAGAGAGAGAGAGAGAGGGAGAGAGAGAGAGAGAGAGAGAGAGAGAGTAGGGAGAGAGAGAGAGAGAAGAGAGAGAGAGAGAGAGAGAGAGAGAGAGAGAGAGAGAGAGAGAGAGAGAGAGAGAGAGAGAGAGAGAGAGAGAGAGAGAGAGAGAGAGAGAGAGAGAGAGAGAGAGAGAGAGAGAGAGAGAGAGAGAGAGAGAGAGAGAGATTTACTACATCGGCCTAGGTGGGAAGTTGCTTCGATAGCCATAGCAAGGCCTACCGCCCAGCCTTATTGTGTTAGCGTTATTAGTACAACCCACATTATAATAGATAGATCCAACTTTATCTATTAGTCCAATGTCTTCTCTACAACCCATCCAGGCTGCAAACTATTATCTAATACTTAGGGAAAACCGCTTAACTCTGCACTACCAACTTCATTTTTATCGCCATTTACTAAGGAAATCCTAAAGTCCATAACTAAAAGAACAACAAAATCATTTTTCCAGGGGTGAAATAGTTATTTATTATGAAAGTAGATCATTTTACAACTCGAGTGAAACGTTTACCCACACGAGCGAAGCGTTTAGCCACACGAGCGAAGCGAGTGTGGTAATTTCACGAGAGTTGTAAATTCTACTTTCGTCACAAGTGTAATATTAATTTTTTTCTGTAATCGTGTAATACATGATCAGATCTAACCAGAATATGAACAAAATTAGGATGTGGTGAAGATTATGGTATGTTGTTGGTAGGTTATAAGCATGGTTGTGAAAGGTTATAAGCATAGTTATAAAACAACTAGTGATGATTGTGAAGTAGTGCAGTTATAAACAAGTGCAGGTTATAAACAAGGAAGGTAATTATTATTATATATAAATTTTAAAATGTATTGATTATTTCCACCAATAATTCATTCACATCTCAATTTATTTTGTTAAAATATATTCTTACAATGTTAAGAAACATTTAAAAGCATTTAATTTCCAACTTTTATTTTATTATTTTTTAATTTATACTTATTATTAATTAAGAAGGCAATTCACTTTCTTCACTTGTGAAGAATGTGATTATTTTCTTCACTCTATTGCAAAATGTTTCACTTTCTCCACTCATTTCAGTTTAGTAATGTTACCATAATTCAACGATTACAGAAAAATAACGTATTACAATTTTCATTCTGCAAATATTTTTTACGGGGTGATCTAAGGGATTGATCTTCATGAATATACACCAAACTGCTATTTCATCCATCCTCAGAACACAGATCAGTGCAAAAGACCAATTATAACATTACTAGACTCAAAATTATAAATACATAATAACTTTATAAAAATAAAGGAGGCCTTAATCTCTGTATTCCGATAATAGTAAGTGAATATAACAAAACACCTGAAAACATAGAAATCATATTTTTCATATTTCCCCTTGAGGGAAATCTGCTATTGAGGTCATACTCGTGATGCGACTTTTGAAAAAAATCCTCAAATGTCCATCAATCCTACCCAGGAGATGACGAAAATGAGGTCCGTTCAAAATTATATATATATTTGTCTGTTAACGCTCTAGCGGTCGCAAATTTTGTTTGATCGTTACCAAACTCCATATTTAATCGTTTTATGTAAAAAGAAAGATCAAGTTCGTTAACGAAATATCTCCGTTACTATAAATCGGATAAGTGTATAGAATCAATCGTAATGCAAATTAAATGTACTATAAATATTGTTATAAAGCCTAAATACCAAATATTGATTTCATTAAACTTTTACTTTCTGCGATATATGCAAATACGTTCTTTTGACCCCCCCCCTCCCCTTATTTTGTTTTGTAATTACTAAAATTTGAGTGATTCTGATTCATTACAAATTACAGCACTAGCTTTAGTAAATTGTTTTCAATAAAATTAATGTGTTATATTCTGATATATTTCAATAATTGTTTTTTTTTTTTAATTTGGGCGAATAACGGACGAGAGTGAGTTTCCCGCCAAAAGCTAGTTCGGCCGTAACTGTTCGGCACTCGTATGGAGATTTCTCTATTGTATAACTTTAAGTGGGAAATCTGCTTAGTTACGCAGCCCCTGCGTGACGGACTTTTTAAATTCAAGACTTTTTTGTTGAACTGTCTCAATTTTTCATTTGGTTTTTAAAAATAAATAGTCAATTCTTTTAATTTGATATTTATGTAATTTGTATTAGGGAGCTATGTCATAATTTTCCTTATCCACAGTTGATGCGTATTCTGATTCTTGATTACCTCAAAAGCGCTCTGTTTAAGCTTAGTTAATTGATCACCTTTAAAATTGATTAGAGTTTCCAAAAGACTTACATAGATAAAGAAAAAAAATATATATGTTTTTTATTAGAAATAGAACGTTTGCTTTACATGCATGTAAATATAAAAATAGTTAGGATAGTATAATGCATATAATTTAGATAAAGAGGAGGCGTAATTAACCGGAGACGTTATATAATGTATATGTTAAATAATAAAATGTAGAACAATATTTTGAAATAAGATATTTTGGATATAACTTCAACTGAACTATATGTAATCTAGTACTCGTCTCACTAAAAAAATTAGAAAAAGTTCCCTTAAGGGAAATCTGCTAAGATAACTGAAATCATTTATCTGAGTTTATAAATTAGTTTTCAATATATAGACGATGTTATATTGCTTTAGTAACTGTTATGCGAAGTATAAGAATTTCTCTGTGGATAGAGAGAATGCTTTTCTTGAGTATAGATTTTCCGAAGCAAGGAAAAATTAGATTTCATTAAGCTTTATTGCAAGGAAAATCATTCATTTGTTCTCATCTGTCACTTTCAGAAAATAGGAAGGGTGAGAAGGCGTTAAGCAGTCTTAATCCATCTCGGAAAACATCTGTAGGACAAAAAAAAAATTAATATCTGCTAATAAGAGTGTAGGGTAAAACTGGCGATGGGGGGAGGAGCGTCATAAATCAGGATAAATAGACCTTCCTGATCCCAAAGGAAATAACATCGGGGGGAGAGGGAAAAATTGCTCCAAGGAAAAGCAATTGGTATTTTATGACAGTTGAGCATTTTCTATGGGGCCAAAGTGCCTTTCCTCGTGTCATACAAGGTACCTCACTCGGAACTGAGATGTTTGTTTCATTAGTACGCCACTGGCGTGTGCGTGTGTGTGTTTTTCTCTCTCTCTCTCTCTCTCTCTCTCTCTCTCTCTCTCTCTCTCTCTCTCTCTCTCTCTCTCTCTCTCTCTCTCTCTCTCTCTCTGTCTCTCTCTCTTCTCTCTCTCACTTCTCTTGAGTGATCGATGTAGAGCAATAACTGACGACCTCAAGAATCCCGACCAGGTGACTGTCTTCCCACGAGCTGTCCTTTCTTTATAAGAGTGAAAAGTTTTACCGCTCCCTTTCATATACCGTCTGGGGCTTTAACTCAGGTCATTACGAGCAACCACCTGCGGGTCGTTCGCCTTTCAAAAATATGCTCGGAAGATAAAGTTTTCCTGTCGCTCAATTGGGCGAAATGAATTTTAAAAAATATATAAAAATATATTGACGGCCATGAACTCCAGCCCGACAAACATCCTTAGGTACTAAGCATGGATTTTAAGAAAATCACGAAATTGTATTATTTCTCTACACATATTACCAGATTGTATTGAGGTTGTACTCAAGGCTCGATTTTCGAAACATTTCATTAAATGCACAACGATCCGACCCAGGAGACGAAAATAAGGTCCGTTCACAACTATATATATATATATATATATATATATATATATATATATATATCGTTACCAAACTCGATATTCAATTATTTTATGTAAAAACAAACGTTATATCCCTTAACTGTTGAAATCGGACAAAAGAGAGGAGGAGTTTCAAAATCAATATCTTTGTTATTATGCGTCAGATCGAAAAATTGCATAGAACTAATTATATTTCAAATATAATGTTCCATAAATGTTAGTTTTGTCTTTCCACTATATTGATTATTAAATTAGATATTTGTATTTTTTAGTTTTCGGCCTTCAAGAAGCCCCACTCTTACTCAAGTCATATTAACAATAATCTGTTATACTATGAAGTACTTTATTTGAAGCTTAAAAACTGAGATATTTGCATTTTTATGAAGTCTGTGGGACACGCGGTCGGTTATAGTTCGGATTAGTTCGTCATTTTCGTAACCGCCCGGCTCAGGTGGAAGCTCCTTCTAACCTTACCTGTCATTTCTAACATTACCTTACCTTTGTTACTTTGTGAGATTTATGCAAATACGTTCTGTTCATCCGCCCCCCCCCCTTCTTTAGTTCTTGGACTACTTCAATTTGCGTTATTAAAATATAAATTATTCTTACAATTCAGAAGCCGTTTCAGTTGGGAATTTATTTTAATTAACTGAAAGAGTTCTCATTACCGGTTGTATTTATTCACGATGGTGTTGTGTTACCAGTTTGGAGATTTCTCTATTGTAAAACTTCACGTGGGAAATCTGCTTAGTTTACGCAGCCCCTGCGTGACGGACTTTATTTGTCTGTTACCGCTCTAGCGGTCGCAATTTTTGTTTAATCGTTACCAAACTCGATATTTAGTCGTTTTATGTAAAAAGAAAGATCAAGTTCGTTAACGGCTGAAATCAGACCAGAGGGTGGGGGGGATCGAGATATTGTATAAAACTAATCTTATAGCAAATTGAATGCACTATAATTATTGTCATATGCATTTATTCTCTATCTTCAATATTAACCGAGATATTTGCATTTTTCAGTTTTCATCCTTCAGCAAACCCCACTTCTACTCATGTTACATGAACAATACTCTATTATGTAAGGATCAATAAGAAGGCCAAGTCCTCTACTGGTTTTTAATATAATGCAGAGTGCACTTTCGGAGTCAACGCTCCATCCTCAGTGCCTGCTGACAAACACAAACCTCGAGTTAATTTAACATTCACAGCATGGCCAAAAGGCAAAATAAACAACAGTCATAAAAAACGAACACAATATAAATAGTAAAAACAATGTTAATTCTTAAAACTAGTCAACTAATAAAAATATAAAAAATCTAATCCTAGTCAACTACTATAAATTAAAGCCGAAACAATCAAAAAATTTAATAACAAGTCAAATAATAAAAACAAACAACGGTAAGCATATGTCAACAACTATAAATAAAATTAAAAACTAAAAAACTACCTAAATTTCAATTTATGTCACAGTGGGTGAGAACCTCGGAAAAAAACCACCCAGAGGAACTGTAAGAAACATCTAAAAAATAAACAAAAACCTCATACAGTATGGACCCGATTAACCGAGGTTCGATTAACCGAGGTCCCGATTAACCGAGGTCCCAAACATTTAAAAAAAAAAAAAAAAAAAAAAAAGTTGGGGCGGTAACCGTTGGCAGGGAATATGAACCATTTTAAAAAACTCAAAACCCAAGGCCCGATGCAGGTGTTCAGCAAGCGGTTTATTGAAAAGGAAGACAGTCGTTAATTGCCTTCTGAGAAATGCATCTCTAGCACCCCGTCCAACCCTCCTTCCCCTGTTCCGGGAATATTGTATTTACATCTCTACTTGTCACAACCCGGCTAAAAAACGTAAAAGAGTGGTTATTTCGCTTGAAAAAAAATTAGAAGCAATTCATCGCTTGGACAAAGGCGAGTCTTTAAAAAAAGTTGCTCAGGATTATGGTGTCGGTGAAAATACTGTCGGTGACTGGAGGAGGAATAGGAAGCAAATTGAAAACTATGTTTATCAAAGTGCATCCAAGGAGGCTTCTAACTGCAGATCTACATTGAAGAAGTCATCGTGTGAGCTTTTAGAAGAAGCCCTTTTACTGTGGTTTTGCCAGGCAAGAGAGCAAGGATTCCCGGTAAGTGGTCCAATAATTCAAGAGAAAGCATTGTCTCTTAATTTAATATTAAATTCGCCTATAGAGAAATTTGAGGCGAGTAAAGGTTTGCTAAGTCGTTTTAAAAACAGACACGCGGCATAAGAGCACTCGCCATTTCCGTGGAAAAACGTTCAGCAGACACGGAATCTGCGACCAGATTTATTAGTAATAGTTTTTCTTTATTAGTAAAGTCCCATAATCTATGCGCGGACCAAATTTACAATGCTGATGAGACCGATTTGTGGTATAAAGTGTTGCCCCAAAAAACTCTAGCGACGAATATGGAAAAATCTGTTAGTGGTTTCAAGGGTGTTAAAGATAGGGTCACTGTTTTGGTTTGCGCGAATGCAAGTGGAGAGGATAAACTAAAGTTAGTTTTAATCGGAAAATCAGCCAAACCTAGAGCCCTCAAACACGTCAATTTTAATAACCTGCCGGTTGTTTATAAACATCAAAAATCTGCGTGGATGAGTGCTGAAATTTTCGAGCATTGGTTCAAACATAATTTTTTTGTACCACACGTCAAAAATTTTCTTGACGATAAAAAACTGCCTCATAAAGCCCTGCTTCTCATTGATAATGCACCATCACATCCCGACGAGAGCGTCTTAAGCGTGGGCGAGATTAAGGCCATGTTTTTCCCACCAAATGTTACATCATTGATCCAACCCATGGATCAAGGAGTAATTTCGGCATTTACAAAAAGAAGCTCTTAACTACAATGTTATTAGATAACGATAAAGGGCTAATAGAACAACTAAAAAAGATTACAATTAAAGATGTCATTTACATGGCAGCTAATTCCTGGGATTCAGTACCCAACACCACATTAAATAAAGCCTGGAAAAACTTATGGCCTGAAGTTACCTATAGTAGTCAGCCAAACGAAGAGCCACCAACAAATCTGGAGTTGTGCTCTTTGTTAAAAGATCTTAACTCCCAAGATGTAATGGACTTCGAAGTTACGGATTGGGTCAATGAAGAATCATTAAAGAGATCAGCGGTCCTAACGGAAGAGGAAATCATTAATGAAATAATGAAAACAACTAACGAAGAAGAGCTTGAAGGAGACGAGGTATCTATCCCCACGAAAGTAAGCCATGAGGAGGGTTTCAACCTACTTGACAGGTCACTACTCTATTTAGAAGGCAGAGGTGATGTGCCTTCATATGAACTGATGATGTTAAGGAAGTGGAGAGGCACTGCAGCTGCTGATAGAAGCAGTTGTTTAAAACAAACAACAATAAATGATTTTTTTAAATCAAAATAGTTTTCCGATTTTCCATTAATTTTTTTTTTTTTTTTTTTTTGTGTTCGATGTTATTTTATACTACATATGTATGTATGTACATACATTCTACTTCTATTATTAATTTATGATTAAAAAAGGTACTAGTTTTTATTCTAAAAACCTTACATTTTCAGCTGATATTAGTAGGTTCCGATTAACCGAGAATTTCGATTAACCGAGGTAACAGCGGTCCCGATCGACTCGGTTAATCGGGTCCCTACTGTACTAATAATAGAGAGAAGATGAAGGAGGATGAAAATTAAAATTTACTATAAATATTGTTATATACATTTATTCTGTATCTTGAATATTAACCGAGATATTTGCATTTGTATTTTGCGTGTGGCCGGCAGGAGTCGGCTATGTTCGGTGCATTCCGCCGAGAGCTTTGGCGGCCGTTTCCGTAACTATTCGTCCCTCGTGAATAGGCCTAGAGATACCTTCCTACTACTGTTATTATTAGACGGATTTTTCTATTGTAAAACTTCACGTGGGAAATCTGCTTAGTCTACGCAGCCCCTGTGTGAACGAATTTTATTTTATTATATATTAATGCCCACTTTTTACTATTGTGGCTAATTGGGACGGGCTAGCTACAGGTAACCATCCTTTTCTAGCCAGGGATGGAGTAATGATTTTATTAATTAGTTCGTCACGGAATAAATTCCTATTGTCTAGACGGGAGCTCACCACTCTTAAGTATACCGGGCAAGAATAAGACCTCTGCTCTAAACTATTAGCCTAATTCTAGAAATGAAAAACAAACATAGTAATTAATAATAACATAAAATGGTATTTTATTCTTATTATAATATTTCTTATGAAAAGAGAACCCATATTTACGGGATATTAGGAATCTTTCTTTCCTTAATTATTTTGTTCTTAATTTATTTAAATGTTGCAGATAACGGAAAAATGTTCACTATATTAAAAGAAGCTTAGTTAGAATTGTTATATAATTTTGAAATTTGAACTTGTTTTATAAATTGATGTTTATTGCAATAATATCCTCTTTTCTTTTCTTCTTTTTTTTTTAAGTCAGAAAATAATTTTCATTCTGCGAATAAAATGAATAACAACTCGACTGTTTATAAGTACGAATGTACTAAAATATTCTTTCACCTAAAATATATTTTGAGCGAAATCCTGTCTCGAATAGTTACTATGCTGAGAGGTCACTTAGGATTTGTCAATGTAATTTCTGTTGACAAACTATGAGCTTTAATTCAATTTCTCTTATATTCCGATGACGATGTTGATGATGCTATTCAGCGGAAGGTATGTGCATAAATATCAACACAATTTTAAAACAGCCTCTAATATCAGAATTCGATAACATAATCGCTCTATTTATATTTAAATTATATATGATGAATCATGAAAATAGATAAAATTAACGATGTTAGGCAGTTGAAACTTGTAAGAATTATATTATTATTTATTAACGTCCACTTTTTGCAACTAAGGCTAATCGGGACGGGTTATCTACAGGTTACCACCCTTTTCTAGCCAGGGTGGGATTTTAGGACGTTATTTAATGAATTTCGTCACTAAATAATTTCCTTTGCCCAGGCAAGAATCGAACTCGCCACTCTAGGTTTACCATGTGAGATAAAGGTCAACGCTTTAACTCGCATGGCTAACCTGAGCCCCTTGTAAGAATTAAATTTTGGATTACTAGTAACATTAAACACATGTTGTATTGCCTATTTCTTGATAAATGTTCTTTTCGGTGTACTACTAAAATATGTCAAAGCGGAACTTCAAAAATTGAGTATTTCCCTAAAAGATTTTAGTATCTAACTTGCCCGATTATTGTATTATAACTCTAAGCGTAAAACATATTTTAAAAAAAAAGTCCGTCACGCAGGGGCTGCGTAAACTAAGCAGATTTCCCACGTGAAGTTTAGTAATAGATAAATCTACATACTGCTAACACAACACCACCGTGAATAAATACAAACGGAACTAAGAAATGTTTCAGCCAATTTCAATAACCTGCCGACAGGAAGCGTTAGAAATGTAAACAAACGGGTCTGCCCGCCTCACACCGGAAAGAAAAACAATTACTGAAATATATTAGAATATAACATATTAATTTTATTGAGAACTATTTATTATATCTAGTACTGTAACTAATAATGAGTCAGAATAATTGTTCTCTCAATCAATCAAATTTTAGTAATCCAAGACCTTAAAACGGGGGGGGGGGCACTTGTTATCTCGTATAACAAAGGTCTCTTGAATAACATATTTGGTATTTAAGCTTCGAATAATGTGGTTTATTATATAGCAGAGTATTGTTCATGTAACATGAGTAGAAGTGGGGTTTGCTGAAGGATGAAAACTGAAAAATGCAAATATCTCGGTTAATATTGAAGATAGAGAATAAATGCATATGACAATAATTATAGTGCATTCAATTTGCTATAAGATTAGTTTTATACAATATCTCGATCCCCCCCACCCTCTGGTCTGATTTCAGCCGTTAACGAACTTGATCTTTCTTTTTACATAAAACGACTAAATATCGAGTTTGGTAACGATTAAACAATAATTGCGACAGCTAGAGCGGTAACAGACAAATAAAGTCCGTCACGCAGGGGCTGCGTAAACTAAGCAGATTTCCCATGTGAAGTTTTACAATAGAGAAATCTCCAAACTGGTAACACAACACCATCGTTAATAAATACAACCGGTAATTAGAACTCTTTCAGTTAATTACAATAAATTCCCAACTGAAACGGCTTCTGATTTTTAAGAATAATTTATATTTTAATAACGCAAATTGAAGTAGTCCAAGAACTAAAGAAGGGGGGGGGGCGGATGAACAGAACGTATTTGCATAAATCTCACAAAGTAACAAAGGTAAGGTAATGTTAGAAATGACAGGTAAGGTTAGAAGGAGCTTCCACCTGAGCCGGGCGGTTACGAAAATGACGAACTAATCCGAACTATAACCGACCACGTGTCCCACAGACTTCATAAAAATGCAAATATCTCGGTTAATATTCAAGATACAGAATAAATGTATATAACAATATTTATAGTAAATTTAATTTGCAATAAGATTGGCTCATTACAAGTTTTCGATCCGATGCATAATAACGGAGATATTTCGAATTTATGAAAATCCCCTTCTAACCCCCCCCCCTCCCTCTTGTCCGATTTCAGCCATTAACGAACTTGATCTGTCTTTTTACATAAAACGGTTAAATATGGAGTTTCGAAACAAAAATTGCCACCGCTAGAGCGTTAACAGACAAATGTATATAGATATATATAATTTTGAACGGACCTCATTTTCGTCATCTCCTGGGTAGGATTGATGGACATTTGAAGAAATTGAAAATCGCGTCATGAGTACGACCTCAATAGCTGATTTACCTTAGGGGAAATCTTCTAAATAGTATATATATATATATATATATATATATATATATATATATATATATATATATACAGTTTTGAACGGACCTCATCTTCGTCATCTCCTAGGTAGGATCGATGGACTTATTATGGAAAAATTTCCCTTGAGGGAAATCTGCTAAAAAGTATTTCCATCCACACTTACTACGAATAAATAATAAAGCTTTACAGGACTTACAAATGTCCATTCCTATCAATTAGGGGAAACATACTTTTCTTTTATTAACTATAAATTTCTTAAATTCCAAATTCATGAATAAATACATTTTACAATGTTATTTTATCTCGTTGTTTTTTAAATTCAACCTTTTGGACCAGAATATTTAAATAATCAGGAATTAATGAAATTCAGTTTTGGCAGACAAAACAGCTTACGTCTTTTGTGAAACTGAGAGCGAATCTTTTATAATGGTTGATTCTCGGAAAAACCATTTAGTTCAATTGAACCATTATTGCTAATAATCGTCGGTCCATTGAAACCAATTTAAAATGGCTATAACTCAAATTGAAATTTTAAATTTTGTATTTCAATTAGAGTAAAATGTATTTTGAGGATAGAATTACTCCACTAATTATTAATATCTCAATTTACCAACTATTATAGAGGGAATGATGGAATAAACAGTAATAAAGTTGCTTTAAATGAAGTGGTATTTAATCTATTATTCAATTAAATTCATGGAAATCAAAACCAAATTAATAAGTGGAAATTCCTGGTGGTTAATCAACAAAGCAATTGTTTGAGCTATTGTTGCGTTGCCTATTAAAACGGATTTATAAATAAATAAACAATAGCATGTACATGAGCAACAATGTAATTACATGTAACCATATATAATTTATATACGGAAGTATTTATTAAATCTACAGGAAATGACAATATTCTTTATTAGTTGAAACTAATTAATTTATTTCTATCCGTACAGAGGGTACAAAGAGGGTAGGGTTTACCCCTACTTAAAACTTCTTTTTTGGAGTTAACATTTGAATCAGTATATTTTGTTTAAATGACTTGGCACAGATGCATGCGGCTGTGAATATTGGACAATTATAAAATACGTCAGTGACGCAGGGGGTGCGTAAACTGAGCATATTTCCCCACGAGGTGGTAAGACACACTAGTCATCCCATGTTACTGCCTATTCTAAATCTAAAAAAAAAAAAAAAAAAAATGAAATACGATTTACATTCATAACATTTGAGTTACGAAAAATGTATACAAGAACAATTGTAAATCATCTGTATGTAAACAACATTAGTTCTATAAGCTTTTGTGATCCGATCGATAATTACGGAGATATTTTGAATTATCTAATTCTCCCCCCACTCAAAACACCCCTTATTTCTTATCCGATTTCAGCCAATTAACCCTTAACTGGTGACGTACGGGTCAAATTGACCCAAGCGAGAAATGTGTTGCCTTTCAGGAGCAGACATTTTTAGAGTGAATGCTGTTATTCCCAGTACCTTCCGCCCTTCCTACACCCTCTCGCTTCAGTGTGATCTTGGCCTTGTAATTGTTAACGTCTTTTAGTTATCCATATCCTCGGCTCATTCTGACCCAACCTCACCGTTTGTGAAACTTTTTTTTTGTACAACATATTTGAAATAGCTCGGAATATTAGTGATTCCCGTTGTTGAGTGGAGACCCAGAGTACCCGAAATTTAAATGTGCCCAAGAGAACCTGTTCTTCCGTGCTAAAGAGGAGTGTCTACAACGAAAGACTTCATGTAGCCTTCCGCAAACTGTTCAAAGACGTTCTTGGGCCTGATGCACCACGAGAACTTCAGAAGCCAATTGAGATAACCAGTAGACTAACAAAAAGGAATAGGTGCTACATTTGTCCATCCAGCAGTGACCGGAAGACATCCAGCAGCTGCGGAAAGTGTAAAATGTCAATATGCAACAGCTCTATCACACCTATTTGCAGAAAATGTCAAAACCTATAATATTAAACTATTTTTTATGATATTAATATTGTATTATTAATTGAGAAATAAAACAGAATGATTTTAAAAGCACTTGTTTAATAAATAATATTATATGTTTATTATTGTAAAATATAATAAAAGACTAAGATTTTCATTTTTATAATTTTTTAATAAGAATATTAAAAATAATCTTACCAATTTAAGAATTTTATCATATACTTAAGTCCTGGTTTAGTTATAAGAAATATGATTTTTCTTTTTAAAAAATTTCTTTCAACCCCTTTTAAGCCCTGGGTCATTCTGACCCGACGTCACCAGTTAAGTTTCTCTACATGCACGTCACCAGTAGAGGGTTAAAATTATGATCTTCAGTGATGATTGCAATGGTTAAATATCGAGTATTGTATAGATCAAATAAACATTTTCGAGGCAAGAGCATAATATCTGACTTGATGACGTCATTGCTCTCCGAATTTGCATGTGTCTTGCATAAAAATGGTCTCTTGAAAAAAATAATGAGTATTTAAGCATAGCATCATTTGGTTCACCATATGACAGTTAATTATTAATATGACAAGAGTAGGAGTGGGAGCTTACTGACATCCGAAAAATAAGGAATCCAAATATCTCGGTTAATATACTTTACAGGGAAAATATGTGTATAACAACTTTAAATTGTTAATAAAATTACTTCAATAAACTTTTTCGATACGAAGTATAACAGAGGAGATATTTCCAATTTTTGAAATACCCCCCTCCTAATCCCCCACCCTCCCACTGGTCAGATTTCAGTTGTTAACGAACTTCATTTTTTTTTTTTTTTTTACATAAAACGTTTAAATAATGAGTTTGGTAACTATTAGAAAAAAATTGGGACCGCTAGAGCGTTGACAGACAAATACGAGGGTCCCAAGTTCGCATCCCACCTCCCCTTAAAATCTGTAGCTGTTTTAATGCAAGGCTGAGGACTTGGTGTGTCACAATTATGGTCCTTGCAGAATCTTTTCAGTCCATATTCAACCTCATTACCTTCCCCAGTACTTCTAGACGGACCATAACTTTGGAAATACGAATAGAATACCATAATTTTTATGGTGAATTATTGTAGAAATCAAATTCTAAAACGAGTTTTTATAGGTAAACTTTTCGATATGACGCATCCTTAAGTCGTAAAATGCATGCCAAAAACACGTTTTAAATACAAGTGAAAAACACTAATAAAGTTTCTTTAAATGTATATGAAGTTGGATTAAATCTATTATTCCATAAAATTCATGGAAATCAAAACCAAATTAATAAGTGGAAATTTCTGGAGGTTAGTTAACAAAAACAATTGTTTCAGTTATAATTGAGTTGCCCTTTGAAAGGGATTTATATTTAAATAATCATAAACGTGTACAAAAATGTTATGTAACCATGAATAATTTATAAACGGAAGTATTTATTAAATTTAAAACAAATGGATATAATGTATTTTATCATTTCAAATTAATTATCTCAGAAACAGATTTTATTCAAAAATGCTGCTAGAAAATTATCTTTGAGACAAGACAACGCTAAAAGAAATGGATTGTGAAATAATGTAAAACAAAAAAAGTATTTAAATCGAAATACTTACGACAATAGACCAATTATGTATTGTAATAAGGGTCCTTTAGTAAAAAATAACAACAAGAGTCCGTCACGAGGGGGCTGCGTAAACTAAGCAGATTTCCCACGTGAAGTTATACAATAGAGAAATCTCCATACGAGAGCCGAACAGTGACGGAAACGGCTGAACTAGCTTTCGAGGGAAACGTATAAAACCGACCTTAGCCGATCTCATGGCCGTTATCCACACACACTTTATTAAAAATGCACCTATCTCGGTTAATATTCAAGATAGATAATACATTTGTATTACAATATTTCTAATAAAGTTAATTTGCTTTAAGATTGGATCTATACACTTTTTCGATTCGACGGATAGTAACAGAGATATTTCGAATTTTCTAAATTCTACTCCTCTGAACCCCCCTCCCATTGGTACGATTACAGCTGTTAACGAACTTGATTTTTTTTTTTTTACATAAAACGACTAAATACCGAGTTTTGGTAACGATCAAACAAAAATTGCTTGAGCGGTAACAGAAAAATATATTTATATACAGCTTTGAACGGACCTCATTTCGTCATCTACTAGGTGGGATCGATTGACATTTGAAGAATAATTTCGAAAATTGCGTCATGTGCAGGACCTCAAAAGCTGATTTCCCGTGAGGAAAATCTGCTAAAACATAATGAAAAAAAGTCCGTCACGCAGGGGCTGCGTAAACTAAGCAGATTTCTCACGTGAAGTTTTACAATAGAGAAATCTGCCTAATAACAACTGTAGTAGTAAGAAACCTCTAAACCTAAAACATTATTTAGGGCGTAATAACCCAGTAGTTTCTAGCCCCAAAAAACAGTTAACCTAACCTCTAAACCTATTCACGAGGGACGAATAGTTATGGAAACGGCCACCAGAGCTCTCGGCGGAAAGTCCGAACAAAGCTTACTGTGTGACCACACGCAGAATACAAATGCAAATATCTCGGTTAATATTCAAGATAGAGAAAAAATGTATATAACAATATTTATAGTACATTTAATTTGCAATAAGATTGATTCTGTACAATTTTTCGGACCGACGTATAGTAACGGAGATATTTTGAATTTTCGAAAATCCTCCTCTTTAAACCCCCCCTTCCACTGGTCCGATTTCAGCCGTTAACGAACTTGATCTTTCTTTTTACATAAAACGACTAAATATCGAGTTTGGTAACGATCAAACAAAAATTTCGACCGCTAGAGCGGTAACAGACAAATATATATATATATATATATATATATATATATATATATATATATATATATATATATATATATATATACAGTTTTGAACGGACCTCATTTTCGTCATCTGGGTAGGATCAATGGACATTTGAAGAAAAATCCCGTCATGAGTACGACCTCAATAGCTGATCTCCCTTAAAGGAAATCTGCTAAAATGAATGAATACCTCTTTCGTTAAACTTAGGATTTGCTTATGAACTCTTTAGCTTGTATGGCCTCAGTTTTGGTACAGAGGTACAGAACACAGTTTCTTCTGACCCCTAAATTGATCTTTTGGTCAGTGGCCTGCGATCCACTCTACGGCTAATTCATAGGAAGCCGTTTCCAACGAACTAGCCGCTATAAGTTGTGGGCGAGTATTGGACTGGACTTCTGCTTGTGAACACAGCCTCTAAAGCATGAGAGATAGGTGGAGTTGGGAGTTGAGGAAAGTACCTCCTTGCCTCGGGTATGACGGCGCCCTAATCTTGGCATAATAGCTCGAGCAAGTTAAGCCTTTTGTCCCACTAATTACTGGATCCTCTCCAGCCAACTTCCAGCCGGCCAGCTGGATAAATCATCCGATAACAGATTCGAAACCTCTCCCTTTCCTGTCAGCTTACCAAGCTCCTACATCCTTTTAATTAAGAGTTCCAGGTCTGGACTGGAGTCCTTCCTGTCGCCGATAGCACCTGATCTCCACTCTAGCCTCGCCTCTCCAACTCAAGACCAAACACTCCGCTAACTCATTTTTTTATTTCAACTAAACCACTTGATCTCTCATTAGATTTTGGCATAAGTTTTGGAACAAATCACAGCAATAAGAGTGAACATTTAACGACACTGCTGAAAATCCATATTCGCTCATCGATCACAAGGATTATTCAAAATTTTTAACTGTTGGATTGAAAGACCAAATTAATAAAGCATTATTATTAATAAAACATTCAGTCAAATTGAAAAAAAAAATGACTAGTCTTAATGGTTGATATATTGTACGGTTGGAAACCGAAAACATGTTGAGATAATAAGAGCGTTTTAATAAGTCGGAGAGAAATGATCTGACAGCCAAATAAATGTAATAAAAAAATAATTTTTTCACAAATGCGTACAAAGACATCGGAAAAGATGCTGCTATATCGGATACATACTGTAGCTAGAACTAGTGAAACTATTGCAGAAAACCATTTTCATCATTCCTGGAAGTATTATTTCTTGAATCATTTCCCTTCCTGTTTTTAACATACTAGGGGGATCTGCCATTGAGGTTGCACTCATGATGGGATTTTCGGAGTATTTCTTCAAATGTCCATCTTACAAAAAAGATTCTAATTCCCGTAATATTCAAAAAATTCCACAGCCGGCTATCCAATCACCCTAATCCAGAAGTCCTAGCCCTTTCCAGTGCCACTCATCCATATTCACCTCCACGGCGCCTCAAGAGACAATGGCCCAGAGATCTATCTAAGAGTAATGTGAAGTGATAGCAGTGGCTATTTTCTTATTAAGTGTCATTCCTCCTTAGCTCTTGACTTCTTTGCCAGGCAGGGAGAGGCCTTTCATTGTGGTGAGGGGGTGTGGCTACTGTCAAGAGTGATGGAGGAACTATTTTATTGTATATATCGCACATTACCAAATGCATTTAAATGCAGGATGTAATATTCTCAATAAAATAACATCTAATCTACAAAGAAGATAACGAAAACGAGGTCGGTTCAAAATTCTGTGTACATATTTCTGTTAACGCTCTAGCGGGGACACTTGTGGAATCTGCTTTGTTTATACAGCCCCTACGTGACAGACTTTTTATTTTTTTCTTTATTCTTTTCTCAGGTACCTCATTTTCTTGGTTGAAACTATTTGGACTGAATCCAGAAATGGCTTCCATTAAAATTTACGAGACTGAAATTGAAGATTTATTGGTATATAAGAATCAGTCTTGATAGAAGACAAAGATAATGGACCTAAGTGTATGCGCGCAATATGTTCCCCGAGACGGTAAAAGATGATTCCATTCTTTGGACATATTAATGTGATTTAAATAATTAGAACTACCTGTGGGCTCGGGTTGGCCGTGCGAGTTAGGGCGTTAGTCCAAATCTCCCATGGCAGACCTAGAGTGGCGGGTTCGAATCCCGCCCTGGGCAGTAGAGATTTATTTAATGACAGCCTCATTAAATAACATCCTAAAATCCCACCCTGGCTAGAAAAGGATGGCAACCTGTAGATAACCCGTCCCGATTAGCCTAGTTGCATAAAGTGGACGTAAAAATAATAATAATAAAAAAAAAAGAATTAGCAACGTGATTCTGAATTAGTAATGCAATAGATTTTAAACGTTTTAAATACGTGGTATAATTATTACTTTTAATAATCGTATTGAGGAAAACTAGGTAAAAGGTAATAGAACATAATTAGCACAACTTCTTTGAAATTAATATTTTAAGTGCCAAAATTGAGAGAATATCTAGTAAAATTATATAAACTAAGGAAGTATTTAAAGTGTAAAATCATTAGGAAAAAGAGAAGATTAGTAATTAGAAAAACTCCTGAGGGAAA
Source organism: Riptortus pedestris (assembly GCA_019009955.1). NCBI lineage: Eukaryota > Metazoa > Arthropoda > Insecta > Hemiptera > Alydidae > Riptortus > Riptortus pedestris. The sequence goes on along the minus strand of CM032229.1, from coordinate 162,896,302 downwards.
GACGACAGTTATTTTTCCCTTCGATTCCACGGAGGGTGTTAACCTAAGTTGATTAAGACAGACCTTTCGACAGAAGGTCCCGGGGTGCCGAAGGGAGAGAGAGAGAGAGGCAAATTACTTTTATTCGTCCCTTTTATGAAAAGATATTGACTAGTGGGGATTGTCTGTAATTGGGCTGAAAGGCGGGTCAGTCCTAACTGAGTTAGGAGTCGGGTCTAATCACCTTGGCGGCCCTTTTAGACCGCTCACTGTCTTAATTACGTAAAAGCTCTGCCCATCTCCCGCTCCATCCCTTCCTATCCCACAACCCAGGGATACGACTTTACTTCCTCATACTCAGCAGGAACCTTAAACGGAGTCTGTAATGTCACTCCTGTCAACCGGAATAACTGTCATAAAAGTTGTCATACTATAATGTCACCTTTTTTTCCGTACAGAATCATTTTTTTTTCTTTATTCTTCGCCGCCAATTTATTTCCCGTGATATACTCGAAATTCCGAGCTGACTATGCACTCTTAAATGTTCGATACTCTTTTCTATACTGAAAGCAAAAAATTCGTTCAAGCTGAGGCTCTAACTGACTAAAACGATTTTCCAAGTCCTGGAATAGCACACCTGTGATCTCATCTTACCACATATTTTCTATTTTACTTCCTTAGTTTATGTAATTCACTAGTTATTTTCTTTAGATTGCAAATTAAGGGAAATCAAAAATACAACGGTGGATTGGCGATCAAGTAATCGTAGTTCAAGAAGAGAAGAGGTGGTTCTTGCTCGATTGCGACATGGCCATTCACGTCTAACACATCAGTACCTTATGGCAAAATCTGAACCACCAACTTGTTCCCTATGTAATAGACTACTAACTATAAAACACTTACTTACTGACTGCAAAAGACGACATAACTTAGACTTACCTTACAATTTGGACGAACTGCTGAACAACGAAAGTACACATCTAGACGTTTTTTTATCATACTTAAAACAAGCACACATTTACACAATTATATAGTACCCAAACTCTTATTATTTCCAGTGAAGTATAGCCATAAAGGTTTAATTCAACACAGTGTGTGTGTGTGTGTGTGCGCGCGTGTGCGTGTGCGTGTGCGTGTGCGTATGCGTGTGCGTGCGTGTGTGTGTGTGTGTGTGTGTGTCTATGAAATTCTGAATGTTTGTGTTAGTTTTTACAATTTTGAAATAAATCCTTGTTTATTTATTATAAATGACTAATTATACTTTTATTAACTTTTATAAAATATTTTTGTTGAATTTAACATTACGTTTTTGTTTCGTTTTTATTTTTGTCTTTTACCAATTATTCATGTTCTATTTCTTTCTACTCTTCATAACTTTCCCCGTTCAATAGTTTTTTTTTTTCTGTTTTAGTAGTTGTTTGTCTTTATTATTAGTTCCTACTTTATTTTATTTTCCACTAATGTTATCGCCCAGCAGCAACTATTAATTTATATTAAGTAGATTGAAAAAATTGGAGTAATTTTGTACCATTTGGTTTGTGCGATAAAGGGTGTATATCGCTAAACTTGCGTGACACCAAAAGAACAAATAAATTAAAAGCTCCGTCACGCAGGGGCTGCGTAAACTAAGCAGATTTCCTATGTGAATTTTTACAGTCGAGAAAAATGCCAATTAACAACTGCAGTAGTAAGGGATCTCTATACCTATTCACGAGTTTACGGAAACGGCTGCCAGAGCTCTCGGCGGAATGTCCCGTTATACATACTTAGCCGACTCCTGCCGACCACGCACAGAATACAAATGCAAATATCTCGGTTAATATTCAAGATACAGAATAAATGTATAGAATAATATTTATAGTAATCTTAATTTGCAATAAGACTTATTTTATACAATTTTTCAATTCGATGCGTAATAACGGAGATATTTTGAATTTTAAATTTCAGGTTTACTGGAGATCTCCTCGGTAGGATTGATGGACATTTGAAGAAATTTATCGAATATGTCACGAGTACGACCTCAATACCTGATTTCCCTTAAGGGAAATCTGCTAAAATAACGTTATTCTCTTAATTTGTCACTTAAAATATTATTTATAAAAAGTTGTGCTAACTCTTAAATAACTTTCCTCAATACACTTATTAAAAACAGGTATTATATTTGTTTTAGAACAATGCTTGTTCGATAAAATATTCATTGTCCTACGTTCATTAGTTTTTGGCCGAAGACTGTGTTTTCTCAACTTTGAATAATTTAATAAAGTTCTCGTCATCAAGAGCCTTCCAAAAACTGTACAGCAACGACCCTGAATAAACTGAACATATATACTGAATTCGAACTCAACCCTTATCATTATTGGACATACCAAGTCTATTTGCTCTCAACAGTTGTACTTTATTTTTATTTTTATTCACTCCCCCACTCCAAGTTATACATGAAAGATTGACTAAACGATATTAATTTTCTATAGTAACAACAATAATTTATCGTTTATTTTTTGTAGAATAAAAGAACATTAACTTTGGACTCAAATAATAAGTGATAAATGAATTTTAAAACTTCAATTTCGTTGGACTTTTCGAGGTAAAGGAGAAATTCGTTAAAGGAAAAGTTTAAAATGTTACTAAAAGATAACAAGAACGTTTTTAGCATTCATTACAAACGGTTTTCCCCGCCCGAATTGCCATTATTTCGAACTGTACAGCAATGGAGTTATATTGTACATTTACATTAAAAGAGGGCGAACTTTTGCCAAAACATAATGAGACATAGTGTCAATAGCCAATGAAGTGGAAAACCAAAACTTCGCCACCTTTGAAAGACCGCTTGTTTCGAGAGTTGGAAAAGCAGTTGTTAAAAGAAGCATCCAGCGGAAAGGGCCTAACTTCTCCGTTAATCTGTTGAAGAAGCAAGTTTGTTTAGTAGACCTTCTGGGCACGACTGATCCCTTTTCGAAGGGAACACCTCGCGGTAATTGAGTTTGGAGGAACAGTTCTTTAAGTAGATCAGTGTGGATAAGATTAGTGCACGAAATAAAAACTAAACAAAAATATAGCAATAAGGTTCCCTTTGAGCGGCGGCTTTGAAGTTCTAACTGGTGAACTGTGAAGATATTTCTGATGCATGATTAAAGAGATCCTTTAAGAACTCTAGCCCACTTTTCCTAACTGAGTAAAAAAAAAAAATGGTTTCGCTTCTTTTAAAGGTTCTAAAGATAGATAATTTACGTGAGATAAATAAATAAAAGGTGATTTGCTCTTGAAAATGTCCACCATATGCAGACTAAAACCAAAAATTAAAAAAAAGAAAATCCTGGACCAAAAATGAAATTGAAATAAGTTAAAATATACAATTATTTACTAATAAATAATATAATAGGAAAACAATTATTACTAATTATATTCGCTAGGGAACTAATTAAAAATAAATAATTAAGTAGATGCCCAGAAAAAACAAATACCAAAAAATGTAATAAAAGATAACGAATATAAAATTTTCTAAGTTAAAAACTAAAAAGATTGCTAACATCCCTAAAATGGTGAAAAAATAAAACTTAAATTAAAAATATGTTATTGCTAGTTCAGATTTTTGATTAAACTTATTCGTTTCACATGCCACAGATACAATTTTGGTGTCTGTTTGTAACTTTTTAACACCCAAATTACTGAACCGAATTTTATAAGACTTGCTACATATGTTACTACTAACCCAACGTAGACTGTAGGCTATACTAATATTCTCAGAAACAAAAAGTTTTGGGGGTTACAAAATAGGCTTGAAATGAAGAATTTCTTTTTCTTATTGGTTTTCTGGCAAACATTTACTTAACAAAAGTTGTTTATTTTGTGATTTTAAGTAACTTTAGTCATATAAACTTTTGTCGTAGGTATACCGAAGTATAAGTCAGATTTACGCTGAAAACTATAGCGGGAGTCAACAATTTTATTAGACACAAACGACTGAAACAAACCATACAAAGTTCGGTATATAAATTAGCATTATCTCTACCATGATTATGGTAGAGCTATATATAAATTTCTAGTGACGACCAGGAGTGTGTGTTGTTACGGAAGAATTAAATGAAAAATCGCCGGATTTCGTTTCCAACGGGTTTTTCGGCAAACATTCACATATTAAAAGGTGTTTATTTTGTTATTTAGAGAAACTTTTGTCGTACAACGAAGTATAGACAGGGTATACGCTAACTACATCTGGAATCAAAACTTTTATTAGTACTTATTAATGATTTTAGCAGATTTCCCTTAACGGAAATCAGCTATTGAGGTTGTACTCATGACGCGATTTTCAAATGTCCATCGATCCTACCCAGGAGATGACAAAAATGAGGTCCGTTCAAAACTGTATATATATATATATATATATATATATATATATATATATATATATATATATATATATATATATATATATATTTGTCTGTTACCACTCTAGCGGTCGCAATGTTTATCTTATCGTTACCAAAGTTGATATATAATCGTTTTTACAATAAGAAAGATCAAGTTCGTTAATAGCTGAAATTCGACCTTGATTATTAACTGAGATATTTGAATTTTTTTGTTTTCGGTCTTCAGTAAAGCCACACTCCAACTCATTTCATATTTTCAATATTCTATTATGTTATGAATCACTTTATTTGAAACTTTAATACCAAATATTGTTCTCATTGAACTTTTAAGTTTTGAGATAAATGCAAATGCGTGACGCACGTGGGAAATCTGCTTAGTTAACGCAGCCCCTGCGTGACGGACTTTTAGAGGTGCTGGACGGTGAAGGAATCTAGCATCTCAGGTATGAAAAGACTTTTTAATATAGTCATATTATGACAAATGATTTTGTAATTCATTGTTCATGATTTTTGGTTGTTTGGAGGATTTACGTGAATAATCTATTCAGCAGGGTGTGTGTGCTGTCCATGTAGCGGATACAACAAACCTAGAGTAACCTGTAATTCATTAGCTTCAGTTGAACAGTCCATATTTGTCAACCTAGGCCACTGACCAGCTGACTGGTTATATCAGAGGCTGACCTCATAATTAGAAATTATTGCAGCTACGCGTGATATTAGTTTTGGTGACGCGGCCAGTAGGTTCGGAATCAGTTGGGTATGAACGCAAAGGTATTTATTTACCTTGGGGCTAAATAATCTATCCGGTACAGAGATAATCAATAAGGAAAAGTCCCTCATGCAGAAACTGGATGCATATGCAGATTAACCTCGAGCTAGAGAAGCATACACACACATCTGGGTACGAAACATTAATAATTTAACTATTCCGTCCTTTAAATTAAAAAAGTCCGTCACGCAGGGGCTGCATAAACTAAGCAGATTTCCCACGTGAAGTTATACAATACAGAAATCTGCATACTGGTAACACAATACCACCGTGATTAGATAATGAGAAATCTTTCAGTTAATTAAAATAAACACCCAACTGAAACGGCTTCTGAATTGTAAGAATAATTTATATTTTCTATATAAGAACTAAAGAAGGGGGGGGGCGGATGAACAAAACGTATTTGCATAAATCTCACAAAGTACGGAAGGTAAGGTAAGGTTAAAAACGCCAGGTTAGAAGAAGCTTCCGCCTGAGCCGAGAAATGACGAAGATGACCGACATAATCCGAACTATACCCCACCACAGACTTCATAAACATGCAAATATCTCGGTTAATATTCAAGATAGAGAATAAATGTATATAACAATATTTATAGTAAATTTAATTTGCAATAAGATTGGTTCTGTACAATTTTTTCGATCCGATGACTAGTAACGGAGATATTTCGAATTTTCGCAAATCCCCCCTTTAAACCTCCCCTCCCTCTGGACCGATTTCAGACATTACCGATATTGATCTGTCTATTTACATAAAACTGTTATATATAGAGTTTCGTAACTATCAAACAAAAATAGCGACCGCTAGAGCGTTAACAGACAAATATATATATATATATATATATATATATATATATATATATATATATATATAATTTTGAACGGACCTCATTTTCGTCATCTCCTGGGTAGGATCGATGGACATTTGAAGAAAATTTTTGAAAATCGCGTCATGAGTACGACCTCAATAGCTGATTTCCCGTAAGGGAAATCTGCTAAAATAATACCAAAAAAAAACTACTATTATATATTTGTATCTTAGTACAAACCGAAATAAATAAATCAAAAAATTCAAATGCATAATGATCTTGGTATTAAGAGATAATAAGTACAACATGAATACTGCATCTTAAATGGAATTATAAGACTAAATTAGTTATCAACAGCTATAAGCACATTACAAGATGAAATCTATAATATTTTTCGAATGTTCAAAACTTCTACCAAGTAGAACAGTGCAGTGTCGTTTTATGTGAATTTCAGTGACCGTGAGTGAATTATTGGACTGTATAATCTGAAGAACAGTGACACTATCAGTGTAATACTGTGAGTAGTAATAATTAACCAAGAGTATTGTGAAATAAATTGTGCAGTGATAAACTGTGAAACTTGTGTGTGTTTAATTTTGCAATCCAAAAGAACTCTTATTAACGAAGTTTTATTACATGTTTTGTAATAAAACGTAACAATATATATTAAAATCATGACTTATGGTCGAATTTCGCCAATTAACAAAACAGTGATTGCATTGTAAACTTCACTGCACAAATAAGTAGACGAAGAAAATGAGACCAATTCGAAATTTTATTTTATCTTATGAATACATTGATATGATTGTCTGTTAACGAATTAGCTTAGCAAGTTTTGATTGACAGTTACCAAATATTTAAACTTTGTATGTAAAACTAAAGATCAAGTTTATTAATGACTGAAATTAGACTTGGAAGGTGTGAGGTTTGACAAGAGAAAAAGAAAATTCTTCATATTTCCGTTATTATGATTCTGATGGAAAAACGTTATAGAATAAGTCCTTTTAAACATTTAATGCTGATCGATTGTTTTTAGCAGATTTCCCTTGATAAAAGTTGATCTATCAATCCATATATATATATATATATATATATATATATATATATATATATATATATACTAGCTAAGGTACCCGGCTTCGCCAGGGAATTCATTTGAGGCTGGAAGGCGATTGTATTTTTTTGGCAAGGCTTTACTTTGCACAATATTTTAACATTTACCCTTCCCAGTGTTTAGGGTTTATACCCGTCGTTGCTGTGGATTTGTTAATAATAAAATTAATTTTTTTATGTAACACTTCACTGTTCTCCATATTCTCATATTTCCCGTTTCCTGTGCATTATGCATAGATTTAAATTATTAAGGACAAAATATTATAATAATATATTATAATTAGAATTAATTATTCCAGGTGAGGTACCAGGTAGTTCATATTGAAAAGAATTGTTGAGAAAAGTTCTCTGAATAACAACACAAACAACTTGTGTTAAGTGCATATTTGCCGAAACCCCAATAGGAAACGAAATATCACTATTTTTAATTTCAGTTCTCACTTATAACCCCCACTCCTGGCCGTCCCTAGAAATGTTAGTACGGCTTATTATAAGGAAGGCGTTAGTGCTAATACACATACCGAGTTTTATTTATTTCGGTTATGTCTTTTGTCCCAAATAAATTTCTTCACTTCCGCTATAGGTTCGTCTGAGAGAATATTAATATAGACTAAATTCTAGGTTGGGTTAGTAGTAATATACATACCAAGTTTCATAAAATTCGGTTCAGCCGTATATGCGTGAAAAGGTAACAAACAAACAAATAAACAAACAAACAGACACCAAAGAAACAAACAAACAAACAGACACCAAAGAAACAAAATGCAGTTATGATGTCTATGACATGTGAAACAAAAAGTTATCGTGAAATTTCGCGAAAAAAATCAATGTACTGACAGAGGTTACAATTTCATATATATATATATATATATATATATAGATATATATATATATATATATATATATATGTATGTATAATGTCTGTTACCGTGCATGTGTAGTTTTTGTTGTATCTTAACCAAACTCGATATATAACCATTTGATGCGGAACTAAATATCAATGTCGTTAATAATTAAAATCGAACTAGTGGAAGGGGGTGTTAGAGGGGGGGGATTTAAAATACCTCCGTTATTGTACGTCGAACCGAAATAAATTGTAAGGAGACAATTTTATTTCAAATAAAATGTACTATAAATGTTGTTATATACTTTTATCCTCTAATTTTTATATGAATCGAGATATTAGCATTTTTATTTTTCAGCTCTGAGTAAACCCCCCTCCCCCTCATCTATTCTTGTCACGTTAACAATAAACTGTTATATCATGAACTTCTTCATTCCAAGCTTAATTACCAAATATCGTTTTCATTGAACATTTACTGCGTAAGATACATGGAAATACGTAGTATGATGACGTCAGCAATTATGATTTTAGGCTCGTGAATCGAAAATATTTATTTATTCTTTATCATACTTGATATTAAACTGTTTCATTCAACTCTAGATATCATGGTTAGTGGCTGGCGTTGGAACGGGGGGGATTGGTTGAAAATTCAAAATATCTTCGTTATAATGAGTCGGATGGAAAAATGTTATAGAACCAATCTTGTTAAATTATTGATGCCCTACAATTGTTGTTTGATACATTTATAGTGTAACTCAACTATTAAGCTGTTCGTAAATTTTTGTTTTCGACTTTCAGTAACCCCCGTTCTACTCAGGTTATTACGAAGAAGTAGAGAATATTTGGCTGAGATGAGTCCACAAATGTTTTATACCAGCACACGAAAATTTTGCTTAGTTCGAGCAGCGCCTACGAGAATAACTTTCAATACAATTTTTCGTTTCTCGAACATGAAATGAGTCATCCATATTTTGTATTTTTTTTTTTTTTTTTTTGTTTTCTGCTTCAATAAAACCAAACTTACCGGTTTTTAACGTCGAGTGATTGTGTGCCTGAAAACTCATGCTGATGTTACATTTCAATTCCAGTATGCATAGCCTTCTTAATACGGGATAAATAGTGAATAGATGGTGTGATGTGAAACCAGTCTTGATTTCAGGACGTGCAAAATCTACGGAACCTAAACATGACGGACTTTCTTTAGTTTTCAACCATCTGAAAACTCACTTACTCTTCTCATATTAACATCTAGCTGATCATTAAATATCTTAGTTGAAGCTCAAATACCAACTGTTTTAGCAGATTTCCCTTAAGGGAATTCAGCTACTGAGGTCGTACTCATGACGCGATTCGAAAAATGTCTTCAAATGTCCATCGGTCCTTCCCAGGACATGACGAAAATGAGGTTCGTTCAAAACTATATATATGTATGTATGTATATTTGTCTGTTACCACTCTAGCAGTCGCAATTTTTGTTTAATCGTCATCAAACTCGGTATTTAATCGTTTTATGTAAAAAGGAAGATCAAGTTCGTTAACGGCTGAAATCGGACCAGCGGGAGGGGGGGTTTAGAGGGGGGATTTTCGAAAATTCGAAATATCTCCGTTACTATATGTCGGATCGAAAAATTGTATAGAACCAATCTTATTGCAAATTAAATTTACTATAAATATTGTTATATACATGTATTCTCTATCTTGAATATTAACCGAAATATTTGCATTTTTATTAAGTGTAACGGACAAGCTACGGTTCCCGCCGAAAGCTAGTTCGGCCGTTTCCCTGATCGTATTGTATAACTTTACGTGGGAAATCTGCTTAGTTTACGCAGCCCCTGCGTGACGGACTTTTTAAATTTACTCTTAATTATCTCGTATCCAACTAATATTTCTTGCTAAATAGGCTTCTTATTACTTGAAAATTAGAAAATCGAATTTAAAAAAAGATCATCAGTGAGTCGTATCTACCAGTATGAAATTAATTTGATTTGTTTATGCTGTACATGATCGGCGAACAAGGTTACATTAATTCAGGCTGACAAAAACTTTTGTTTGTTGTTGGTAAGTTAAATCAGTCGTAGTTATGTTAGTACATTACTTTAGATTGATGTCAAGAATATAAAATATTGAAAATTCAAGCAGACTTTGTTTATGAAAAACGTTTACAAAGTATCGCAAAAAAATTAAATGGAATTTGCTCATGCAATTAACCTAAATTCCTCTTTTTTCTAAAGAAAGCCCACAAATAATTGTATAATGCATTTTTTAATTATCTTCATTAGATGTATAAATTATCTTATGTGACATTTTCCGATCCAAAGCATTAAAACAGGAATACCCTATATGACTCCATAATGAAATTATTTTAGATGAGTTACAGCAAAAAGAAATGTATATTTAACATATTAGAAGTACACGGAAACATTTTTTGACAACGGTGTCCTTATAAAGTAATTGAAAAAAGAATTATATGCAACCACTGTCTAAATAAAAAAAGGCCGTCACGCAGGGGCTGCGTAAACTAAGCAGATTTCTCACGTGAAGTTTTACAATAGAGAAATTTCAGAATAGAGAGTCAAACAGTTACGGGAACGGCCCGAACTAGCTCTTGACGGAAACTCTCGACTAGACCCGAAGTTGGTCGATCTCATCTCAGAAGCTGAAAACAGAAAAATGCAAATATCTCGGTTAATATTCAAGATACAGAATACATGTATATAACATTATTTATAGTAAATTTAATTTGCAATAAGATTGATTTTATACACTTTTTCGATCCGACGTATAGTAACGGAAATATTTCAAATTTTAGAAAATCCTCTTCTCTAAACCCCCCCTCCCACTGGTCCGATTTCAGCCATTAACAAACTTGATCTTTATTTTTGCATAAAACGGTTAAATATCGAGTTTGGTAACGATCAAACGAAAATTGCGACCGCTAGAGCGTTAACAGACAAATATATATATTGTGTGTGTGTATGTATATATATATATATATATATATATATATATATATATATATATATATATATATATAATTTTGAACGGACCTCATTTTCGTCATCTCCTGGGTAGGATCGATGAACATTTGAAGAAATGTTTCGAAACTCGCGTCGTGAGTACGACATCAATAGCTGATTTCCCTTAAGGGAATACGTCTGATATACAACTCGCCGCAAAAACAATTAATCCAGACATTAATTAAATTACAACGACGACATCCAAGCAGTGCCTCGGCAATAAATCAACTATAATTGCTTTGATGATGGGTAGTAGTGGTTAAGCAATTTCAAACTGATGATTTGACGTCAATAGTTAGTGTGATATTGCTATTGCTATATAAACATAATGTAGCAATCACAGTCAATCACAGAGCATCTCTGGAGAAATAGGCGCCTGCTAATTACACGGTTATCATCTCAATGACAAATTCGAATCAATCAAACCATAGTCACATTCATTACCTATTGCATAGACACTATATGTTCAGCCTAACGTACATCATTCCTACACCTTCCGGGAACAGAATATTGGATTTATTGGAGTTTATGAGTTTAGTAAACTATAAATATATATACCGGATACATTAGAAGAAATGAATTTACAATTTCTATATATATATATAAAAAAATATACAAAATGAGCTGCCCTCTTTCTGGGGTTACTGAGGAGATAAGGGCAGCCTCCTTATTTGCCCATTTATTGGTGATATTTTTTTAAAATAATTTAATTTATATATTGTAATAAAATTTGAAACCTGAAATGACTCAAATTTGAGAGTGGTGAGTGTGCAAGTTATATTTAATACATAAGTGGTAATGGACACTTCTTATGGAAGATTTGAGGATTAGTGTTGACAATTCCTTCAATTCATCTTTGGTCAGCCCATATTTTATAAATGTCTTCGCTGCTTTTTGACGGAGGACTCTTCTTGAGCCGAACAATAGCCCCTTAAATGTCCAGACTTGGATTTTGTGCTTTTCTGAAAAATTGAGGCAACATGGTTCTTATATTGTTTTTCTTTTCGTCCATTTCTTCTGGTTGGGTTCAAACAAACTGTAGAATCCAGAATTAGGCCCTTATTTTCATTTTTCTTGATGGCTAGAATGTCTGCTCTTCTCGGTGTGCCGTCCTAAGAATTTCAAGACACCTCTTCGAATATATTCCAATCTGGATGCTTCCTTTTCAAAAGGTGGATAATTTGAGTTTCGACCATATGTTGGCATTATATATATATATATATATATATATATATATATTTATATATATATATATATATATATATATATAATATCAGCTATAAATAAGGTATGATCTAACCTCTACCTTTGTAGTAAGCCGAAACTACGCAAATTTTCTCAATTTTTCTATTACCGACTTACTTTATTTATTTATTATTTATTTCTATTAACTTATTTAAATTTCAGGTCTTCATAAACATTTTTAAATCTGAAAGAGCTAATTATTAAAACTCAGCCAAATCGAAACTCTGTCCAGTATTGTACAAATTTGTGGTTTGCAACTTTGAAATAATAATAAAAAAAATAGCATTTCTTATTTATCAACTATTTTATTCACGCTTCACGTTTTTGGAGAAGAAACAATTATATATGCTGGTTTCTCACTAATATAGCCATTTAATGAGGCTGTCAAAAAACCGATATGAACTAGAATTTTTTTAGGATTTTTGTTCGTAAATATATTAAGTGGCTTTTTTTTTGTGATGGAAGATTTCTCATTACCCTTTGTATTTACTCACGGTGGTGTTGTGTTACCAGTATGCAGATTTCTCAATTATAAAACTTCACATGGGAAATCTGCTTACTTTACACAGCCCCTGCGTGACGGACTTTTAATAGCTGTAGGTAGTATAGAAATACCAGTGGAATTTTGACTGTTCTTCTAGACAAAAAATAATAAAACAGGAAAAAATGAGTATTAAAATAATCTTTAAAGACAAACAATATATTTGGAGAGTGTAAAGAAATACGTAGTTAAAAACAAAAATAATATTTTACTAAATAACTATGAAACACGTTTCAGTTAGCCTTCAGTATATAGCATAATTATTATTTATTTAATTTTCACGAGAATTCAATATTGCAACATCTAAAACGTTTAATTTAATGTAATTGCTTGTTATTTAGGCATATTATTGTATTGTACAATGCACTCTACTACATGGATGACACTCAAGAGACTATTTACTTCGGCAGTAAGTTATTCACTTAAATATATATTTCTGTTATTAGTTTAAAGTAATCAACTCTAATAAATAATAATAAATGTATGAGCAATTCTATATGTTTGACATTGGCCAAACGTAAATCAATTATCCTATTAAAATATTTCAAATTCTAATCATCAAAAACTTTACATAGACGTCTCGTGGTTTTCTTGATTACCTGTGTTTACGTTGTTATGGGCCATATACGAGTATTATATCATAAGTCCTCGGGAAAGTACCAGTTTCTATCAGAACTGCACCCCATTTTATGTCGTATAGCATTTCTCTGCCTTCTGGTGGCCTAATGCTTGACCGTTTCGTGGTTGTGATAAGAAATTTGTTGGACAACCGAACATTGATTTTCAGTTTTAAAGTGGTTGTCAGTTTTAGCTAATTTTTGCTACCAGTTTGTCAACTTAGTGCTTTAAATATAACTGTAAATAAAAAAAGTCCGTCACGCAGGGGCTGCGTAAACTAAGCAGATTTCCCACGTGAAGTTTTACAATAGAGAAATCTGCCTAATAACAACTGTAGTAGTAAGAAACCTCTAAACCTAAAACATTATTTAAGGCGTAATAACCCAGTAGTTTCTAGCCCCAAAAAACAGTTAACCTAACCTCTAAACCTATTCACGAGGGACGAATAGTTATGGAAACGGCCGCCAGAGCTCTCGGCGGAAAGTCCAAACAGCCTACTGATGACCACACGCAGAATACAAATGCAAATATCTCGGTTAGTATTCAAGATACAGAATAAATGTATAGAACAATATTTATAGTAACTTTAATTTGCAATAAGATTTATTCTATACAATTTTCCGATCCGACGCATAATAAAGGAGATATTTTGAATTTTCCAAAATCCCCCCTCTAAACCCCCCCTCCCACTGGTCCGATTTCAGTCATTAACGAACTTGATCTTTCTTTTTACATAAAACGATTAAATTCCGGGTTTGGTAACGATCTGTATCCTACTGTATCCTTGAATGTTCTTTGCTATGGACATTAGGTTTTAAATCATTTTACGAAAACGAAAAGGAATTATGCTTAAATTTTGAACTACTAAACTATGTTTCGTTCCACTTTCTTTTAATCGATTATGCTAGTATACACATATTCCACAAATTCAGACTTTTGGATTTCATACATAAAGGACACCCGAAAAAAGTAACAGAGTTCGTGGGCGATCACGATACACATATAAAGGTATTAAGTAGTAAGTTTTAAAATTAATGGAGTTTAAAAAAATAGCTTACCTTGGTTTGGGAAGACGTAGGTGTTGGGATCATGCTTGCGAAGTGTCAGCTGAGCTTGTAGAGGATGTTGGAGCGAGGGACCTCTGGGTGGGACTTCAGGAGGTGCGGGTTCGGGCGGAGTTTCAGCTTCATTCTCTGGAAAAATAATATATTGCATTAAATACAATAATATTGCGCTTAACTGTAATTTCAAGAGAAATAAATATGTACTAGGGTACCAGTAGCAATGCGGGTATATGGCGTGGATACATCTATCACTTCCCAGAGATGTAGGTAAAAAAAAGTCAGTCAAGCAAGGGCTGCGTTAACTAAGCAGATTTCCCACTTGCGAAACGTATTTGCATTTATCGCTCAGAAAGTAATAGTTCCATGAGAAAAATATTTAGGCTTCAAATAAATTGCTTCATTATATAACAACGCATTGTTAATATGACATGAGCAGTAGTGGGGGTTTATTGATGGACGAAAACTAAAATATGGAAATATATCGGTTAATATTAAATATACAGAAAAAAGTACATAATAATATTTATAGATTATTTCATTTGCAATAAGACTGTTTCAATAAAATATATCAATCCGACGCATAATCTGATTTCAACCGGTACCGAATTTTATCTTTCTTTTTACATAAAATATTTATATGAATTGGTAACGATAAGACAAAATTTGCTACCGTTTGAGCGGTAACAGACAAATATATATATATATATATATACATACATACATACATTGAGGAAACAATCTTTGGTATTTAATCTAGGAATGAAGTAGTTCATGATATACCAGCTTATTGTCAATATAACACAGGTAGAAGTGGGAGTTTACTGAAAGTGAAAACTATAAATTTCAAATATCTCTGTTAAAAACATTGATACAGAAAATATGTTTAGAATTTTTATAGAATAGAATCATTTATATACCCTTCAATTATGAAATATGAATGGTTCTGTACAATTTTTCGATCCGACTGTATAATAACGGAGATGTTTTGTATTTAAAAAAAAAAAAAGTGTTTTTTTCTAAATCTCTCTCATTTGTCAGATTTCGGTCATTACGAACTTGATCTTAATTTTTACATAAAACGTATAAATATTGAGTTTGGTAACGATCAAACTGCAGTTGCGAGCGTTAACAGACAAATATATATAACTTTGAAGGAATTTTAATTTTGTCATCTCCTGGGTTGGATTGATGGACATTTGTAGAAATTTTAGAGAATCGCGTCAAGAGTACGACTTCAATAGTACGATTTCATTCAAGAGCACGATTTCACTTAAGGGAAATCTTCTAATATAGAGTTAAAACATTTACGCAGTGCATGCTGCCAGATCCTTGCGAGAAGTCAATAAGAAGTTCTAAAAATGAAAATGACTTAAAGTCAAAAGATCATAAAGTGAGCGTTAAATAACGTGAACTATCGATATAGAGGATGACTCCGTAATGTGATCAGTATCGTCCATTACTGGTGCAGCTAAGCAGGGCTTAGCCGGCTCTAAGGCCCCAGGGCTTGCAGATAATATTATTAGGAGAAGGCCGTGTCGGACCCTGCTCTAAACCAGTTAGCCTCTATTACTGGGGCTTAAAGAACTAAAGACACGGCCGGGAGTTGGAAAATCTGAAAAAAAGAGCTACAGTGTAAAGCTCTAATTGCCACGAAGGGCTTTAGCCTAATGAGATGACTAAAAACCAGCTGCCAAGACTATTCTTTACGCTTTTACTCGCTTTCTCTCTCCCTCTCTCTCATTCTCTCGCTTCATTACATCTCCCATCCTTTTTCCGTGTGTTTGTTAACCAATTTTACACGGGTTCCGCTGTCGCGCTTTTCCTCTCCAATACCCTGACTAGATTTTTCTGGAGGTTAACCAAAATTTATCTATTAATTTATTTATATTTATATTTCGAAAAATTCTATCTACAGTAGCAAGTTAGTTTGTTAAATCTCTGTCTACCATTAATGGGTCTCTTTGAATTTTCATTCTGCTTCAAGTGTAATTTCGACATATTTATGGACAAGCTCCTCAAGAATCAGTATTTAGTTACATTATCACTCCAATACACGCGCGTCATCTCACAGATGACCAGTTCTGTTTTTTTCGTATACCTAGTATTTCTCTAGCTCGACAGATCAGTTGAACTCATCAGAGATCAGTTGATTATGCGAGTACAGCTCAGCTATTTGCCACGCACCATGACCTCACGTCTTCGAAAACTCCTTCCCAATGATCAAATACTACCACGAGCTTTAAGCAACTCAGCAGCTACTGATGCTGGTGGACGCCAGCGCTGCGGATTTTGCTTGGGAAATAAAACAAAACGATACACCAAATATTCTTGCAAGGAATGTGGCCAATATTTATGTCTGCGACGTTATGCCTTTTCTTGTGCTGATGGATGTAACGTGGGTGTGGGTAATGAAAGTTATTCAGAGTGAAATTTAATTTAATTTTTTAAAAGCAAAGGGTTTTGGTTTTTTAGTATTTTTTTTTAATTGGTCATTTCTATTTGTTTGAGTAAGTTTCCAAGTTCTAAAAATTAGACACAATTGTCAATGTGTTCATACATTTTACATTATTATTATTATTACATTATATTCTCTGAAACTATCTTACAAGACTGATAAGAGTTTTGTTCCTAGGTTTACTAGTTGATTTACCTTTTGTAAGCCGGTAATAAAGAATAAAATTGAAACTAAGCTACCGTGGCTACTGTATTAAAAAGATTTGACATTTTTCAAGATTTATATAATTTTTTTCCAAATACAAATTTATGAACTTTTTCATTTATCTATGCACCATTATTCCTGCAAAATTGCGAAAAAAAAACAATTATATTATTCACTTTTGACAAATAAGTGAACAGTCATCTGACAGATGACACGCGTGAATTTATGTCTCACTTGGGGGGCGTGTATTGGAGTGTTAATCTAAATCACTAACAGAGTTTATGACAGATTCATTTATCTTTGTGCTAATAAACACTATAACCACCCTTCGAAGGTTTATTTTTAAACTCTAGCAGATTAATCATACATGCAATTTTGATACTTCATAGTACTCATTGGTTTAATATTTTGGATGATGGACGTCAAAGAAAATAAAGAATAAAGTTGTAGTACTCTGGTTTCGTTTCGTTTTTAATTCTAAAACATGAGTCCTCGTGTTTCTTGAGGTGGTAGTAAATTTATTAATGCCTTATTAATGAAGAAATTGGATCAACCCAATTAAATCTTTGTTGTATTTATGTATTTTTTTTACATTAGTACGTCTTCATCTTACATATTTATTTTCCCTCAAATATTTACAGGGACTTTTCCTTTGGGAAAAACCAGCTATTGAGGTTCTACTCATGATGGAATTTTCAAACAAAAATTCTCAATTGTCCCTCGATCCTACCAGGGGATAACGAAAGGTAAACCAGGGTAACGAGGTCCGTTCAAAACTGCGTATGTATATATTATATTATATATATTTGTCAGTTACCCTCTAGCTGTCGCAATTTTTGTTGGATCGTCAACAAAGTTAATATTTAGACGTTTTATATAGAATGAATGATCATGTTTGTTAACCGCTGAAATCGGACCAGGGGGAGGGGGGGGTTACAGGGGGAGAATTTTGAAAATTCGAAGTATCTCCGTTACTATAAGTCGGATCGAAAAAATTTATAGAATCAATCTTATTGCAAATTATTTATATATATATTTATATATTTTAAATATATATATATATATATATATATATATATATAAATACATACATACATACATATATTAGCCTGTTAACACTCTAGCGCTCTCGCAATTTTTCTCTGATCGTTACCAAACTTGATATTTAAGATCAAGCTCGTTAATGGCTAAAATTGGACCAGTGGGAGGAGTGGGTTTAGAGGAGGGAATTTTGAAACTTCGTATATAATCAATTTCATCGCAAATGTAATGTTCGATTAATGTTTTTATGTGCGTCCGATTTCTGCCATTTACGAACCGGAACTTTCTTTTTACATAAAGGAATAAATATCGAGTTGGTAACTATAAATCGAAAATTGCGACAGCTAGAGCGTTAACAGACAATCATACACAGTCACCCTCACACACACATATATCTAATATTGAACGGACCTCATTTTCCTAATCTCCTGGCCTGGGTGGATGGACATTTGAAGAAATTTTTCGCGCACGCGGGGAACGGGGAAAATGTCAAACCCCTCAAGGGAAATCTGTTAAACAGAGTATCCAAAGATATTTATAATCTGCTTCTGGTCAGTTGTAATGTATTCAGTAGCCGTGTGATAAAAACTTATGATGTTTCCAAGCCTATTTGATTTTCTGCAAATCCGTGATAATGGCGTGGTTCATTAGAATAAAAATTCATAAAACGAAGTGGTTTTAAAATTATATTTGTATTGAATCTTTGATATAGAACATATAAAAAAAATTACGTTTCCATAGCCGAATATAGTTGAAAAATATTGTATAAACGTTTGAATGAAAAAGCGAGTTATGCGCTAGTATGAACATTGAGTATCATAGAAGTAGAACTGAGGTAGGGAATTGAAGTAAGGGAGAGCTGTTGAAAGATGATAAGATAGCAGCTCTAGTTCTTCTATTTATTTAGGACTATTTGGTTAGTAGTAGATAAGGATGAATCTCATTATGGTCGGAACCACGGCTTGGCAAATTGGTCGTTACCACTGTTTGCTCGCTGCTTTCCCTCCAATCTTCAGGCTCGCCCACTTTATTTTTTTTTTATATCCCCCATTCACACGCCTTTCTCTGCCGTTAACAGCATAAGCACGTTATCACATATTGAAAATTGTTTGATGGAACCGCCCTGATAAGCCCTTTGGAAATTAACTAGGTCTTCTGTTAACTCAGGGGAATCCCTGAAATTTGCCATTAGGGTATTAGCATCTCGTTAGAACACCATTTTATCTTAGTATGTGTTTTTTTTGTTAAAAAAAGAAGACCTCTTGATGAGTTTTCTTTTAGCAGATACCCATTAAGTGAAATCAACTACCGAGTCCGAACTCATGACTCAAATATACATATATATGTTTGTGTCTCTAAATGCTCTAGCAATCGCAATTTTTCTTTGATCGTTACCAAACTCAATATTTAATCGTTTTATACAAAATGAACTATTAAGTTTGTTAATAGTTGATTTACCCCATGTGGGAGTGGGGTTCAGAGAGGAAACTATTTCCGTTACTAATCGTCAGATCAAAAAATTTTGTAAAACTAATCTTATTGCACATTAAATGTACTATGAATATTGTTATTTACATATATTCTTTATCTTGAATATTAATCAAGAAATTTGCTATTTTCAGTTTTCTACGTTCGGCAAACTCGGGGGAAATATATTTATATATATATATACAGGGTGTCCCCAAACCAAACGGCCAAACTTCAGGGATCGATAGAGGATATGCCTCGTTTTCGCTTCGTTTTTGAGAAAATCACAAAAAACTGAAAATAGTTGTGCAAAAAGTGTATTTTTTTTTTAATAATGTATTTAAATTACAAAAACTATAGGCTTTTTGAGTAAACTTAATTATTTAATTGACTAGGAGTAAATTTAGAAAACAGGAATATTCCCACGCTTACCTTATCCAGAACACGTCTATGTTGAGTGTTTAAACTTAAAAAGAAAGGATTAAAATGTTTACTATCATTTTAATACTTTTTGGGGGGAACCAGCCTCGCATTCTCACATGAGTGGTGTTGCTAGTACTGTTCAGTGAAGTCAACAAATATGGCTAGATTTACCAACGCTGAATACGCGGACATAGTCTACGTCTACGGATTCTGCGATGGCAATGCACGTCAGGCAGTTCGGGAATATCGCAGACGGTTTCCTGACCGAGAAACCCCACACAGAGGTGTTTTTACCAGCACTTTCAGAAGGCTTCGAGAGACTGGGTCCTTCTCATGTAATCGTCGTGGAAACCGTATGCAGGCTCCGATGGAAGCCGACCTGAGGCGGAGGGAGAGGATACTGAGGCACTTCAATACCAACCCTGGCACAAGCGTCCGGAGAGCTGCTTCAGTTCTAAGCATACCAAAGACAACCATTTGACGCACTTAAGGGCTGACCGGAGGCATGCTTACCATGTACAAAAGGTAGAAAAGTTAATACCTGCTGATTATCCCCGCCGATTAAATTTTTGTAATTGGTACAAAGAACAATTGCAAAACGATGTAAACTTAAGTTCGAAAGTAATCTGGACGGACGAAGCGACTTTTACACGTGGGGGCATATTCAATCAAAGAAACTACCACCTTTGGGCACATGAAAATCCCCGCGCTGTTAGAGAATTTCACTACCTGCATGAGTTTTCTGTAAACGTGTGGGTCGGTCTTCATTATAATCGCATAATAGGTCCCGTATTTTTACCTGCTCGACTTCACGCTGAAAGTTATCATCTATTCCTGGAGAATGACTTACGGGCACTTTTGGAAGATATCCCTTTGGAAACAAGCCTTGAGAGCTGGTTTCAACTCGATGGTTGTCCTGCACATTACGGAAGGGCCGTACGAGACTGGTTGGACATCAACTACCCAGGTCGCGGGATAGGACGAGGTGGGCCGGTGCCTTGGCCTCCCCGGTCTCCGGACCTCACGCCACTAGATTTCTTCGTGTGGGGATACGTGAAAGAAAATGTCTACCGAGAGCCCGTCCGCACAAGGGATGACCTCATCGAGCGCATCAGTATGGTTTGCAACCAGCTCACCGCAGAACAATGTTTAGATGCAGTTCGATCTGTGAGTACGCGATTTGATGCGTGTATTGCAGCGAGAGGCCAGTACTTCGAACAACATTTACGTTGACGCTTTAGAAATTAACGATGTAATTTTAGAGAAGGTAAAACCTTCAAAATTTTCAGGGGTTTTTTTCTCACTAAGGTAGACCCATATAAAAACTGAAACATTTATGTTTTCCAAGTAAGAATATTTAATTATTTTATTAATTTTCTAAATTTTTAATCTTTTTTTATGTTTTAATCTTCAGTTATTGTTCATAATGTTATCTACTTTAAATAGGTACATTTTTTTATAACATGAATATTTAAATAAAAAAGTATTTATTATTTTTTCGTAATAAAAAATATTTTTTTTTTTCAATTACCTTTCTGTTAGTATAAAATTAGAATACAATAATTGTATTGGAATAACATTTATTGCTAAAATTCATTCAAGGAATAAAATCCGCTCTTCCATTGGCCTTAACTAGTTTTTGCACAACTATTTTTAGTTTTATGTGATTTTCTCGAAAACGAAGCGAAAACGAGGCATATGCCAGTGGACTTTTTGTTTTAGTTTGTCGATCCTCTATGGATCCCTAAAGTTTGGCTGTTGGGTTTGGGGACACCCTGTATATATATATATATATATATATATATATATATATATAGAGAGAGAGAGAGAGAGAGAGAGAGAGAGAGAGAGAGAGAGAGAGAGAGAGACAGAGAGAGAATATTATTCTGATTCATTGTAAATTACAGTAATACATGCAGCAAATAGTTTACAATAAAAATTAGTATGTTATATTAAGATATATTTCCAGTAACTATCTGTTCAGCTCTGAGTGGTTGGCAGACCAGTTTTTTTTTTTTTTTTTTTTACAATTCAGACGCAATTAATATTTACTGTAATATTTCTTATAATTTTGTTCACTTAGTTCGATTGTATTATTAACTTATTAGTCACGGTGGTGTTCAGTGTTAGCAGTATGCAGATTTATGTATTGAAATATCTCTCTTGGGAAATCTGCTTATTTTAAGCAGCCCCTGTGTGACGGATTTTTTTTTAATTTATTTTTTTTATATGCAAAAGCTCTCTTGATGAGTTTTCTTTTCTGGTTTATACATGCTTGTCAAAGTTTCTAAGAGGAATGTAAAGATCAACAAACCCCGCCAGATATAATCCTGCGATATAACGAGCTGAACTGGAGTTGTTGACGCCTCAGTAGACCCTAGCTGCTTCAGCCCTGGGGATCGAACCTGCTCCTATTTTTAACCTGACTTTATTAAGGGTAGTGGATGGTCTACCCAAGCCTTAACTCGATCGGCCAACCGTAAACATTTTTTTCTGGTTGAACTGAAACTAAATTCTTACTACGAATAATCTGTTCTATGTTGACACTCCACCGTCACCATAAAGACAACAGGAGAGACAAAGTAAGAGCAAATGAAAGTTACTTAAAGTCAAAACGGATGAATATATCATTTTTTTTTATGTAACAGACTTTTATATCACACTTCTAAACATGTCTGGTATTAATAAGATATCATCTGTTCGGATTATAAAGAAATATATTTCATTTACATTTACATGCGTACAAGGTTCTGGCATTTTTAGTAGATTTCCTATGGGAAATTAGTTATCGAAGTCGTAGTCATGATGTGATTCAAAAAATTTCCTCAGATGACGAAAATGAGGTCTGTTCAATATTATATATATATATATATATATATATATATATATATATATACTAGTGGAAGGGGTGGGAGGAGGTTAGAGGGGTGGATTTTCAAGAATTCTTAATATCGTTGGATCGAACAATTGTATAGAATAAATATTGTTATGTGCACGTTTTACCTACTTTGAATATTAACCGAGACATTTGCATTTTTTAGTTTTCAGCCTTCGGCAAACTCTATGAAAATATATATATATATATATATATATATATATATATATATATATATATATATATACAAACAAACAAAATAAGCTGCCCTCCTTCTGAAGGTACCTATATGGTCAGCCTCCTAATCTGCCAATTTCTAGTAATCATTTTTTTTTTTTTTTTTTTTTTTTAATTTTGTTTAAATTGTATACGAAAAATTGAAATAAATTCAATATTTTACAGCTTACTATTTTTATCTTTATTTTTTATATAAATGAGGATGGATGTCTGATTGATGATTTTAAAACAAGTGCGTGTTCTATATACGTAATATATATATATATATATATATATATATATATATATATATATATATATATATATAGAGAGAGAGAGCGAGAGAGAGAGAGAGACAGAGTGAGAGATATTTGTCTGTTCTGTTATTGCTCTAGCTGTGTCAATTTTTCTTTGATCGTTACCAATCTCGATATTTAATCGTTATGTAAAAAAAATATCAAGTTTTTTAAATGCTCAAATCCGACCAGAGGGAGTTTATAGGGGGATTTTCTAAAATATTTGAAATATCACCGTTACTATAAAAATTGTTTATAAACAATGTTCTTGCTAATTCAATGTACTATAAAAAATGTACATTTATTCTCTATCTTGAAACTTTAACCGAGATATTTGCATTTTTCAGTTTTGAGCATCAGTAAACCTCCTACCTAGCTGTTATATTTTGAAATACTTTATTTGAATCCTAAATACCAAATATTGTTTCTCATTGAACTTTTACTTTTTGAGATAAATGCTAATACGTAACTCACTTTTGAAATCTGCTTAGTTTACGCAGCCCATGCGTGACGGACGTTTTTAACTAGCAGGACGTGCAACTTTTTCACACCACTTCTAATTAGTTGACGATGTTACTAGAGAGTTGTTAGGTCTGCCTACAGAATTTATTATGGAAATTATTTCTTGGTATAGGTTTCTTGAAATAAAATGCAATTATTTTAAATGATTACGTAAAATACATTTATTATTTGACTTATACTAATTATGTTATAATTACTATAAGTCAAATATTTTGGATTTCTATGCAACACATTATGTCAATTATTTCTTAAACATTATTAAATAAGGCTTATACTTCTGTAATACATTCGTTATAAATTTAGCTCAAAATACATGAATAAATTAATAAAATCTATCAACTAAATAAATTACACATAATAAATTAATTTCGTTAACTATCCTAATAAAACTCGAAATATATAGCATGCATTTTTAATTTAATCAAATGCTTTGTTATTAGTCTGAAATTTGTTAAAGGTTGACATGGTTTATAAATGATGAGAAATTGGTTCCACCTTAAATAGACAATGTACATGATCATAAATTATTTTTTGGTCGATAATTATGACAAATACTGTGTATTTCCATTTAATAATAGAAAATTTGTTATAGCATTCAGACATCAAGTTCTTAAATTTTCTTTTTCCCCCCAAGGAATATTATTTAATAGATTTAATCCATTCGGGCACTGCGATAGACTTTTACTCCTGCAAGTGAAGTTTTTGAAGCCAATGTGACCCAATTTCTATGACTAATCAGGGGCTTTGACAATTTCATATAATTTTTAGATCCTGCTTAACGCCAGCGGTGTTAAGCTCACTCCCCCGATATTTCACTGGTTTCGCACCATGCTTCATCAGATATTGGTTACTGCACTGAAGAAGCCGATTTTGAAAACTGGGACACTTCCCAGAGAAAGACCAAGTCTGACAAACGATGCAGGCAAACAGGATCACATGGTAAATATCAATTCCTAGTGAAGGAGTCTAAAAAAAAACAATTTTATTTGGTAATGAATTATTTGCCATAACGTAATATATATATATATATATATATATATATATATATATAAATTTTATAACGTAATATTATTCTGAGTTTGTATGTTATTTATCATTCATTAATTGACACGTTTTTGAATGAATGGACCATTGATTTCAATATCTTAAAGTTGTATATAAAGCCTACGGACTAGAGTCAGGGAAACTATGAAAAACTAGATTAAATTTAAATTATTTATTAGCGTCCACTTTATGCAACTAATTCTAATTGGGACGGGTTATCTACAGGTTACCACCCATTTCTAGACAGTCTGGGACTAAGGATTTTATTTAATGAATTCTGTCACTAAATAAATCCCTATTGCCTTGTTGAGAATCAAACTCGCCACTCTAGGTTTGCCATGTGAGATTAAGGTCAACGCTTTAACTTGCATGGCTAACCTGAGCCCAAAAACGAGATTAAAGCAGGAGCTTACAAATGTAGATGAAATGAACCGTAGAACATCTCTTACTAAACACGCCCTTAAACTTGGACATAAATTTAATTTCGACGATAATAGAATATTGGAAAAAGAATAACCACAAAAACAGATAAGAAAGCATACAGATTTCTAAAAATAAGAAAAAAAGTGTAACAAAAAAACTGAAATTAGAGATTTAAGCAATACTTTTTTTAATAGCTAATTGAATAAATAATTTTCAGTTTTCGTTGTATTGTAAAACTTTTGGGAATTTTATAAATAAATCGATTAATATCAAGTAATTATCGACTGTATAAGCTATTGGATGTTTAGAATTTCCCTAATTTTTTTCTCTACCTTGTACTAATTTTAGTTTTTATTTTAAAACTTTTATTTAAAAAATAGGGTCTATATTAATTTATATTCTTTTTATTACATGGACACATTTTATTATGTTGAATTTTTAAATATATTTTGAATAAACAAATCATTATTTATAATGTATCATATAGAATGGATGAATTTGTAATTTTTTTATATTAATTTGTTTGTTCCACCGGTGATGGAGTGCTTGCTCTGCCAGCAATCTGTGTGCAGCTCTGGTAAATATATTGTTACGAAAATTAAATACATGAAAAATTAAATAGAGATAGTCACGTTTTTGGGTAGTGCAAGGTGGATCAAAGAAGCCGACAGAGGAACGAGTTCGTTCGAGTCCTATTCTGGAAGGGTCTGGGCCGTCCCTTTGATGTTTTTCTGCCAATCTATATAAGACACCCTGGCGGACCGTAGTTAGTTTTAGTTTGATCTCAAGTGCTCATATCTGCGTTCATTACTACTGTGCGAGTTAGTGCAGTGCGATAAAGTGTTTTTACGTGAGGAACAGTGTCGTGCCGTGACTGTAAGTAACAGTTTAGTGCCGTGTTACAGGACTGTGCAGTGCCGTCTTTTTGTGTACTTCGGTGACCGTGAGTGAATTATTGGACTGTGTAATAACAAGAACAGTGACACTATCAGCGCATTCTCTGAGTAGTAAGTAAGAGCAATTAACCAAGTGTGTAGTGTATTGTAAATAAATTGAGTAGTGATAAAAACTGTAAGCTTGTGTGTGTTGAATTTTGCAATGCAAAAGAACTATTATAAACAACGTTTGTTACTGATTTTGTAATAAAAACAATATTGTTTGTGGAAGGAAGGCCTGTTTTTGTGTTCTTTTTGATATTCATTACTTTTCTTTGAAAAAATAGAATTATGAAAATGTTTCAATTAAATGTCATTTCAATGCATACTCTACATTAACAGACCACTTATCCTATATAACTTTTGACTGCGAATATTATAAGTTTCAGGTATTGATGTGATAATGAACTGTATGTAGACTTACCCTCTAGATTGTGGTCGTGCCTGTATGACAAATCCTTGTGCAGGTTATCGGAGGAGGCGGAAGACATTGATGATGATGAGGTGACACCTCTCTTGGAGCCCTGCGATGTCCGGGACCGGCCGCCGAGAGTATTGCACTTATTTCCGGTCGTACTTCCGCCTTTCTTGGCACCGTTCCTCCCGAACCTGGGGCTCAGGCTGGGGTTCGGAGTCGAGCCCCCAGAAGCCGTGAGGTTTGTAGACTCTGAAAGTATGAACAAATAACAAATAAATAATTAGTTATTGCTAATACTAATAATAATAAAATGACAATACCCAATATTAATTATTTTTTCGGGGCACAGGTTAGCCATTCCAGTTAAATCGTTTACCTTAATCTCACATGGTAATCCTAGAGTGGCGAGTTCGATTCTTGCCTGGGCAAAGGAAATTATTTAGTGGCGAAATTCATTAAATAACATTCTATTCCCACTCTGGCTAGAAAAGGGCGATAACCTGTAGATAACCCGTCCCAATTAGCTTAAGTTGCAAAAAGTGGACGCTAATAAATCAATATTAATGAAACAGAATTTGGCATAAAATGACCTTTGCCTTTATATGAACATTGTTTTCTTAAGTTTAATGTGAGTCCACACTACCATATTGGAATATTTAAAGACTATACACATAAGTGATATATTTCTAATCTTAAGTTTTACATTTTTATTTTTGCAAAATTTTTGGATGAAAGCTTTCTTTTTATTTTACACGTTCGAATGTTTTAAAATTCGTAATCATTATATGGTGGTAGTTGATCTCCTTATTTTTACATTTTTAATAGTTTTAATTCGTTCCATAATGCATTAAATTAGTCAGGTTTTAAATTTACTATAACCTATTATACTATTTATTTGTAAATAATTTTTATATATTGTTACTTTTCACTTTTTTTTCGTTTCTGTATGCTTTGGTTGTAGTGTTATTTTTGTAAATTATCTTCGTTGGTTTGCTTGTTCTTTGTTGTTTTGTATTTATATATGGAACTCAGGAGGTGAAAAAATGAATTATTTTAAATCAACTATTCGCTTTAAATATATATATTAAATTTCAGAATCCTTAGACTTGTTACAACGATAACTTTGTTGACTAAAACGTTTATGTCCTAGTATTTTTCAATAAATTGTGCCGTTTCAGAAATAAAGATTTGCTCATTTTACGGCTAAATGATGCGTCCAATAGAAAATTTCACTGATACAAACTCGTTTTAGAATTTAATTTTCTACAAGAATCCACCATAAAAAGTATGGCATTCCATTGAAAATTCCAAAGTTATGGTCGCTGGAGAAGTACTGGAGAAGGTTACGAGGTTGAATATGGACTGAAAGGATTCTTCAGGGGTCCCAATTATGGCACACCAAGTCTCAGCCTTGTATTAAAATAATTGGAGATTTTAAGGGGAGGGGGCACGGGAAGTTGGGACACCCTGTATATATAGGTGTGGGTGTGTGTGTGTGTGTGTGTGTGTGTGAGTGTGTACATAAAGTTTTGACTGGACCTCATTTTTGTCATCTTTTGGGTTGTATCGATGGACATTTGAGGAGATTTTTAAAACTGGCGTCATGAGTACGACGTCAATAGCTGATTTCCTTTAAGAAAAATCTGCTAATAAAGTTCACAGCTCTATCACTAGTAACAAATATGGAAACTACTGCTTAAAAAAAGTACCTTCCATCCGGTAAATACGGGTTATTTGACTCAAACATGTATTATATATTTATTAAAGAGACCTTAATATCAATTAGAAATCTAATTTTTTTTATCAATCTGAGATAATCATACCAAGCGGATATGGAGAGGCTTGGCGAGTTGGACTGACACCGACAGCATGGCGATAGGTTGGCAAAGGGCTGGTTTCTTCTCCTTCTCCATAATCTTCATTTCCTGCAACAAGAAAGATGGTAAAGGTAAAAATCGTAGTCATGGTAAAATCTTATTTATGATATAAATTATTCTTCATAGTCCAGTCCTGTACAAAGTCCGTCTTTACTGAGCAAATCTAAGTAAAAAGTAACTGCCAAAATTTGATATGCCAAAAATTAAATTATTCTTTTATTTGTTGAAAAATGTCAGAATTGTTTCAAAACGTATTTAACAGTTTTAAGATTATTTCGAAAGCTTAATAAATAAAAATGCATTTTTAGTTTTAACGTTTTCCCTTTATAAATATACAGAAAGATCAACTGTTGGATTAATTATATGTATGTCAATGGTGCTATGCTTGTATAATAGATAATGAGTTAGTTATTATTTTCTATCATGGAAAACTCCGGACGGTATCCAATTACACTGACCGAAAACAACAAAAATTTCATAGCGTCTTTCCTTATCTAAATTAGCCATTTCTAACTACTTTGGGTCAAGAAAAAGGCTTATGGCCATGGTAAGAACCAGTTGTGATAGGGTTTCTTTAGATCCTTCGTGTTCACTCTCAGAACCACTTTCCTCAATATTGCTATTTTTTGGGAGGACTGGAACTAGAAAAATGTTGGAATGAGCAACATGTCGAATGTTACTTGAATGATCAGTTGGCATTTGCCAATCCATAGGCACTGTAGGAGGTGTAGCTCGTTTCTTTCATTTGGAAAAACCTCGCCCCGAACGACGGAACAAGGATTGCAACAGACATGAGATGCCCACGACTTAACCAGATCCCCACCAGTGCGCTGAAAATCCGGTTTTGGGCACTAAATGTCTTTTCATTGTATATGTAACAAAAATTCTTTTTCCACAATTTGCATAATTTAAAAAATATAGGCACACGCCGGGACTGTTTTCTTAGTAGGAACTAGAGAAAGATACGAATCACAACTGATGATATGGCACACTGTATTACATTATCCTACAAAATGCAACAAACCACAAGCACTAAATTTTCCGGCTTCAAAAAATAATAATGAATTGAACAGTCGCTATGGCTGCATCTCATAATCTAGGGCTAAGCAACATTTTCTAAAAGTGCTTTAAATATATAGATATATTATATATTAAATATTATTATTAAAAATTATATATTAAAGATATATATATATATATATATATATATATATATATATACACACATATATATATATATATATATATATATATATATATATATATATATAATTGTAACCTCTGTCTGTACATTGATTTTTTTCTCGAAATTTCACGATAACTTTTCGTTTCACATGTCATAGACACCATAAGTGCATTTTGTTTCTTTGGTGTGTTTTTTTTTGTTTGTTTATTTGTTTGTTTGTTTGTTACCTTTTCACGCATAAACAGCTGAACCAAATTTTATGATACTTGGAATGTATATTACTACTAACCCTTCTTAGACTTTAGGCTATGTTAGTATTCTCTTAGACGAACAGGAGTGGGGGTTATAAGGAAAGCCTGAAATTAAAAATAGCGATATTTCGTTTCCTATTGGGTTTTCGGCAAACATGAAAAAACAAAAGTTGTTTAGTTTGTTATTTAGAGTTACTTTTGTTATGTATACTTTTGTCATATACCTAAGTATAAATGAGTTATACGTTAAAAACTACTGCGGATGTCAACAATTTTATTTGGCACAAAAAACTCAACCGAACTAAACGAAACTCGGTATGTAAATTTGCACTAACGCCTTCCTTATAATAAGGCATACTAACATTTCTAGGGACGGGCAGAAGTGGGGGTTATAAGAGAGGCCTGAAATTAAAAGTAGTGATATTTCGCTTCCTATTGGGGTTTCGGCAAATATGCACATAACGAATGTTGTTTATTTTGTTATTTGGAGTAACTTTTGTTATATACACTTTTGTCGTATACATAAGTATAAAGGCGTTTTTACGCTAAAAATGATAGCGGGAGTCAATTTTATTTGGCACAAAAGACAAAACCGAACTAAATAAAACACTCGGTATGTGTATCAGCACTAACGTCTTCCTTATAATAAGCCATACTAACATATCTAGGGACGGGCAGGAGTGGGGGTTATAAGAGAGGCCTGAAATTAAAAATAGTGATATTTCGTTTCCTATTTGGATTTCGGCAAATATGCAAATAACAAAAGTTGTTTATTTTGTTATTTAGATAAATTTGCTCAACAATTCTTTGGAAATACCAGGAACCTCACCGGGAAAAATTAATTCAAACGTATGTTAATATTTTGTGCTTAATAATTCAAATCTATGCATAATGCACAGGAAACGTGAAATATGACAATATGGTGGACAGTGAAGTCTTACATAAAAAAATAATTTTATTATTAACAAATCCACAGAAACGACGGGTATTTACACTAAATACAAGGAAGGGTAAATGTCAAAATATTGTCAAAGCCTTACCAAAAAAATACCATCACGATTCAGCCTCAAATGAATTCCCGAGCGAAGCGGGGTATCTGAGCTAGTATATATATGTGTGTGTGTGTGTGTGTGTGTGTGTGTGTGTGTGTGTGTGTGTGTGTGTGTGTGTGTGTCTGTTAGCGCCCTAGCAGTAGTTAAGCTTGTGGGATCGATAAAAATCTAGATATTTAAACGTTAAAAAAAGGTCAAGTTCGTTAATGGCTAAAATCCGATCAGTGAGAGGGAGGTTATAAAGAGTAGATTTCGATAATTTTCAATATCTTCATTGTTATGCATCGGATCGGAAAACTGTATATGACCAATCATATTGCAAGTTTAGTGATCTATAAATGTTGTTATATACGTATTATCAATATCTTGATTATTAACCGAGATATATGCAGTTTGATAGATTTTAACTTTCAGTAAACCCCCACTCCAACTCATATCATATTAACTAGCTGTTATATTATGTAGCACATCATTTGAATTCATAAATACCAAATATTGTTCTCGTTGAACTTTTACTTTTTGAGATAAATGGAAATACTGGGAGATCTGCAGCCCATGACGGAGATCTACGTGACGGACATTTTTATTTGTTGATTTTTATAGTTTCCTGTATCTTGTTATTCCACTTCTTAAGACTGTTTTGTTAAACTCAGGGCTAATAGAAAAATAATTCCTTTGGTTATTAAATTCAAATTTCTCATATTAATGAATGAATCGGCGTCGGTTTTTTTGTTGTCTAAAAACGGATGTTTGTCCAACTTGTCCGTCGGAGTTCAGTCTCATTTTTGAAATGAAGACCGGAGCGAGTAATAGAACAGTGGAATTATCGAAAGAAGAATTTTAATTAAGTGGCCGTGAAGTGGGAGAAGTGAGTAAGGAAATGCTATTGGAGATATCACTCTCAGAAAGACATTTGACTCGGCAAATAGTGAAGAGTTCTCAGAGTCTAATAACAATTACTGGAGGATCTCCGAGTTGTAGGGGTCTCCTTTCTCAGATTGGAAATGAAAATTTAATAACCAGAAACCCCTCGGCTCGTTCTCTACCTTCAACTACAAGAATTGAATTGAACGGTAAAAGGCCACTATCTCTGCAACAAGCTTCTGTGTTTTAAGTATTAGCACATGCAGGAGTGGATCCTGGTAAAATTGGATTGGTGTCAAATGAATCTTGTAATAGGTGCAAGAAAGAGCCCCTCAGAAATTTCAAATCAACCCGAACAACTTCATTTCATTATTACATCTTCGGCTTAGTTTCTAGTTTATATGGTTCTTACTAAGAAAGGAAGAGAGAATATTATAATTTATGATAATGTCACCAATGTATCATTACTACAGTACGTATGAAATATAAGGAAAGTGCTAACAGAATGTTTATATTCACGATGGGTGAATTTCGAAAAGTCGAAATATCTCAATTAATATAGGTCTGATCCAAAAATTGTATAAGATTACTATTATTAATAACTCAATTTCCTATAAGTGTTTTTTTTTTTTTATCTTAAACATTAACCGAGAGATTTGCAATTTCTAGTTTTCAGCCCATAGCAACCCCCGCCCTCCTACTCATGTCATGTTTTCAATAAGCTGCTATATTGTAAATGCCAAATCCTGTTAGCAGATTTCCCTTAAGGGAAATCAGCTATTGAGGTTGTACTCATGACGGAATTTTCGAAATTTTTCTTCAAATGTCCATCGATCCTACCTAGTAGATGACGAAAATGAGGTCCGTTCAAAACTGTAGATATATATATATATATATATATATATATATATATATATATATATATATATTTGTCTGTTACCGCTCTAGCGGTCGCAATTTTTGTTTGATCGTTACCAAACTCAATATTTAGTCGTTTTGTGTAAAAAGAAAGATCAAGTTGGTTAACTTTCTAGGAGAATTATCGAAATATCTCCGTTACTGTACGTCAGATCTAAAAATAGTACAGAATCAATCTTGTTGCAAATTAAATTTACTATAAATATTGTTATATACATTTATTCTCTATCTTGAATATTAACCGAGATATTTGCATTTTTATTAAAACTAGGCGGCTAACTTGACTTCCCCACCAAAAGCTAGTTTGGTCGATCCCTTAACTCTCGGCTCGTGAAATTTCTCTATTGTAAAACTCCACGTGGGAAATCTGCTTAGTTTACGCAGCCCCTGCGTGACGGACTTTTTTTTTTATTTTATTTTCACTATGTGACTTATATACAAATATGTTTTGTTTCGCGCCATCAGTTCATATTTTACGTTCTAGACTACATGATCTTTTCGTTATCAATACGATGTTTATTATTTAACTTGTTCATTCAAAGAAGGAATATTAACTGAGTTACATACACCTTTTTCGTTTCTGTTTTCAGTAAATTCTCACTTTAAATCATCCGAATTTAGCGGATTTCTCTTAAGGAAAATCAGCTATTGAACTCGTACTCATAACGCGGTTTTTGAAAAAAATCCACAATTGTCCATTGATCCTGCCTAGGTTATTATATGTTCCATTGAAAAATTGCATAAAATCTTATTTATACAATTTGATATATTTTGGGGCTCAGGTTAGCCATGTGAGCTGAAGCGTTGACCTTTATCTCACATGGTAAAACTTGAGTGGCGAGTTCGATTCTCACCTGGGAAAAGGAAATTATTTAGTGACGAAATTCATTAAATAAAATCCTAAATCCCACCCTGGCTAGAAAAGGGTGGTAACCTGTAGATAACCCGTCCCAATTAGCCTTAGTTACAAAAAGTGGACGTTAATAAATAATAATAATAATGATATATTGAGAAAAACATTATTCTGTCTCATTATCAATTACATTACAAGATAAAGTAAATAGTTTTCAATAAAATTAAAATATTGAGATATATTTCATTAATTATTTTTCTATCTGGTGCAGAATATTTATATCTTTATGTTCAGCTCTGAGAGTTTACAATTAAGACGCTTTTCGTTAGGAGGTTATTAAAATTGACTGTAAGATTTCTCATTCCCGTTTGTATTTATTCACTTAATTATTCACGTTGGTGTTAATTGTTAGCAATATGTAGGTTTATTATTGTAAAACTTCAAGTGGGAAATCTTCTTGGTTCACGTAGCCCCTGAGTGACTGACTAAACATCTTACTTCTTACTAAGGAATAAATGTAGTCTATATGAGATGTGAGGTACTTGACTTGTCATATTCCACCACTTGCTGAATGCAAAAATCTGCTGACGTTTCGCAGCAGATGCGTGACAGATTTTTTTTATCTATGCTCATTCTCTCTCCCTCACACGGGTCTTTAGAGAGAGAGAAGGAACGAGTTACTCTCACATCATCTTGCCTTTTCTATCCGTATATGCTCTCAGTCCGATAGCAGAGTGGGGGAAAGCCAAGTTCTTCAATATCCCCTGGAAGAATCATCCCAAGGAGTCCTGGAGCTGGAGAATGTATATTAGGTTTTTATGGCTGGCTCCGATAGAGGGCAGGAGATTGCCTCCAGTATTAGAAGCGCCACCTGGTGAGACACTCAACTATCCCTCCAGTGGTTATATACCCCTTTCATCTACTATCCACTTACCCCTTGTCTTCATGAACATTCAAACTCCTATATACTCATCTCTCGATTTATCTTCCCTTCCATATTATGGCCCAATATTTTTCGGATTTAGAGCTCTTTTCATTGAGCGGATCAAAATAACATATCTTGATTGACTCCGTCGTATCCCCGAGCAGTAAAAATAAAATCCAACTCGGAACTTCACTAACCAAATTTATATCATGAAAACTTTTGCAACAAAAATAAATATTGTCTGATATGCTAAAGTTATTTCAATATAATGCAGAGATTATTAAATTTAAAAATTATTTAAATTTTTACCTAATCTAAAGAGTTAAAAACGTCGGTCATATAGCAGCTCTCTAGGTTACACACATCTCTCTTAATATCTGTGATTTTTATACATGGTTAGTGACAACTATAGGTGCAAACAGATTACTTCACTCTTCTTCAAACTTTCATTAAGAGTTTCTTCTTAAGGAAAGCTGTATTTTAGCTGGGCATAACAAGAAGTGGGATATCGTTGTTATTGTGATAACTAACTATATAGGAGTGAACTTTATTCAGGACAGAAAAATAAAATATGCTAGAAATAACACACTAAAAAAAAAATTAACTTTTATTACAAAATAGTTTGGAACTAATAAACATATCATGTTCATATGTATAAATATGTATGGATGAAAATATATATATATATATATATATATATATATATATATATATATATATATAAAATTGTAATCCGTGTCTGTAGATTGATTTTTTTCACGAAATTCCAGGATACATTTTCGTTTCACATGCCATAGACACGATATCTGCAATTTGTAGCTTTGGTGTCTGTTTGTTATCTTTTCACGTAAAACGGTACATACCATTTTATGAAACATGGTATGTATATTACTACTTAGACATTAGGCTGCATTAATATTCTCTGAGACGAACAGGAGTGGGGGTTATAAGGAAGGCCTGAAATTAAAATTAGCAACATGTCGTTTCCTATTGGGTTTTTTTTTGGCAAATATGTACATATCAGATGTTGTTTATTTTGTTATTTACAGTAACTTTTGTCGTATACTGAAGTATAAACAAGATGTACACTAAAAACTAAAGTGGAAGTCAATAAATTCTATAGGGCACAAAAGACTAAACCGAAATGAACGAAACTCCGTATGTAATTTAGTATTAATGCGTCCCTGATTGGAAGCTAAACTGCTCAAAAATGAATAGGGATATTGGCTGTTTTGTGGTATGTATGGGGCCTAGCATATTTTTATTTTTTATTATAAATATCATTAATATTTATTAGAAATTATTGTCTTTCTTCCCCCATAAAAAAGAAATTTAATTAAAATTAATAGGATAAGAAAAAATAACCAATATCCCTATTCATTTTTGAGCAGTATATATTAAAATGTCAAGGTACGAACGGGATTAGGGGTCATAGAGGGAGCCTGAAATTAACAATTGTGATATTTCGTTTCCTGTTGGTTTCTGGGCAAATATGCACATAACAAAATTTGTTTATTTTGTTTTTTAAAGTAACATTTATTATATATACTTTTGTCGTATACCGAACTATAATTGAGACATACGCTAAAACTATAGTAGGTTTCAACAATTTCATTGGTTAATAGTGACTAAACCAAATTCGGTCTGTGAATTAGCATTAACTCTTCTATGATTATAATCTACATCAAAATTTCTAGGAACGACGAGTGGGTGGCCAGTCCACGCTGCCAGCCTGGCTGACATAATCCATCCAGAAAAAAACATACATTTGGCTATTTATTTAATTATTGACTGTGGTTGTTATCTATATATATATAAAATTGTAACCTCTGTCTGTACATTGATTTTTTTTGGGAAATTTCACGATAACTTTTCGTTTCACATGTCATAAACACCATAACTGCATTTTGTTTCTTTCGTGTCTGTTTGTTTGTTTGTTTGTTACCTTTTCACGTATCTTAAACGGCTGAAACGAATTTTATGAAACTTGGTATTTATATTACTACTAACCCAACTTAGACTTTAGGCTATATTATAGTTCTCTGAGATGAACAGGAGTGGAGCTTATAAGGGAAGCCAGAAATTAAAAATAGCGATATTTCGTTTCCTATTAGTTTTTCGACAAATACGAACATGAAAAAAGTGGTTTATTTTGTTATTTAAAATAACTTTTGTTATATACACATTTATCGTATACCGAATTATAAACGAGATATACGCTAAAACCTATAGCGGAAGTGAACAATTTTTATTTGGGACAAAAGACCCAACCGAAATAAATAAAGCTCTGTATGTGTATTAGCACTAACGCGTTCATTATAAATAAGCCATTACCAATCATTTTCTAGGGACGGGCAGGAGTGGGGGTTGTAAGGGAGGCCTAAATTTAAAATAGCGGTATTTCGTTTTCTATTCGTTTTTCGGCAAATATGAACATAGCAAAAGTTGTTTATTTTGTTATTTAGAGTAAAATTTGTAATATTTATTTTTGTCTTTTAACAATGTATAAACGAGATATACACTATAAACTAAAGCGGGAGTCAACTATTTTATTGGGAGCTAGCGATTGAACCGAACTTAATAAAACTCGGTATGTCAATTAGCATTAATTCTTCCATGATTATAGGCTATATTAAAATGTTTAGCTTAGAACGGGAGTGGGGGTTATAACGGAGGCCTGAAATAAAAATTTGCGATATTTCATTGTCTATATGTTTTTCGACAAACATACACATAACAAAAGTTGTTTACTTTGTTATTTAGACTAACTTTTTTTTTATATACAATTTTCCAGGAACAATGTGTGTAGCAAGTAATTTGCGTAGAAATATTGATATGCTCAACAATTCATTCCAATTTGAACTATCAGGTACCTCACCTGGAACAATTAATTCAAATCAATATTAATATTTAGTCCTTAATAGCTGAAATCTATGCATAATGCACAGGAGACGGGAAATATGACAATTTGGAGGACAGTGAAGACTTACATAATAAATTAATTTTATTATTAAGAAATGACAACAACGGGTATTTACCCTAAACATTGACACGGGTAAATGTCAAAATATTGTGCAATGTAAATCCTTGATATTAAAAATACCATCACCATTCAGCCTCAAATCAATTCCCTGGCGAAGCCGGGTATCTGAGCTAGTATTCCTATATAAACAAATAATAAGCCCATATTTATAGTATATAAAAACTGTGGATTCCCGCGAGTTTGTCGTGACACAACAATGAAATACTAATGCGAATAAGGGTTGAGCGTGTAATTAATTTTCCAGATATCCAAAGTGGAAACAATGAATTTCACAACCGGATGATAATTTAAGGGAAATATTCGTTTCGAAGGTAATCCACTTGTGAGTGCCCCTGATAGGGAGTGTGAATATCAGGGCAGGGCAAAAACAGATGCGGCTAATGAAATTTGCACGACTCCAGCGGAGCCGAAGACTGCTCAAATAATTACAAGCCCCGGAGCAAAAGGTCTGAAAGAATGATAAGGCCGGGAGCGATGGGTATCAAAGGCCAGGAATTTTCTTCCTCTCCGCTCTAAAGCCTATAATGAGAATGTCAGAGCGGCTTTTGTACACACAATTTTCCACGGAATTAGCGGATCCTATTTCCCGGCTCTGTGGGTTTAAGTTTTATTAAAAGAAGAGGAAAGGGTGCAGTGAGCGGGGGGAGGAGGGAAGGAAAAAAGTAAAGTCCCTCGCGGTTTGCGGGGAGGGCGATAAGGAGTTTGGAAACAAAAGGAGAGAAAAGGAATGCGCCTGTCGTCCGGGGTGTGTCATCGCCGACCGAAAGGAAATGAACACTAATCAACTAGAAAGTATAATTACAAGGAGACCCTACAACTTCATAATGACTGTTTACACTCCACTCTCCCTTTTATCATCTTCTCTTCAGGTTCCGAGAGCATTTAGGACACCCCTTTACAGTTATCGGCTTGATTAAGTCTTCCTATGGGTTGCACGCTCAGATAATACCATTCCAACCCAGTAGTACCCTTTATACAAAAGGTCCGTCACGCAAAAGTTGAGAAAACTAAATACTTTTTTCACGTGCTTCTATAACCCACTAGTGATCTCATCTCGCCACATATTCTCTACTTAAATATAAAAAGTCCCTGTCAATGTACTGAGTATCCCATTGGCAGAAGAGAATTTTCAAAATAAATTTAACCCTCCCAGTGCCATGGGGTCCTCCGAGGACCCCAGCTCTTGGAATTTTCATGAAAACTTTATGAAAAACTTGACCAATCGAATTGTTACATTGTGACTTTTCCTTTTTTAAACGCGGTTTGTATCAGATCGTATTAGAAGTTTTTTATAGATTCTACTTGATAAACCATTAATAATTTATTTGTTTTCTAAAAAAACTTGGTTTGGGGTCCTTGCGAGACCCCATGGTACTACACGTATAACCTTTTTAACCCTCCCAATACCACAGGTCCGGACAATCACAGATTCAATTTCTTCTTCATATTCATCTTCTATAATATTTTCATCAACTTCAATATCTTCATCTTCTTCCCTCTCATTTCAACCACGTCATCAGCTTTGGAGCACTCTTTCACTTTCTTCCAAATTATCAAGCTGTTCGTCATAATAATTCACTAATTCTAGGATTCGTTTTGTTCTTGAGGAAACAATCCGGTCCATTTTCGACAGAGGTTTCAATTGAATAGAAACATTTGCACAACGGAAAAACAAACGACTTTAGTTCTTATTAAAAGTCTTAAGTCACCAAACTCGAGGAAAGAGAATAAAAAACAAATATACCTTTCTATTTTTACTCTCTTTTCTCGTATTTTGATGAAAAACGGTAAGCTAATTGATTCTTAGAACGACAACTGTGCTAACAAAATACTTAAAATGATGACTCCAATGAGTCAAATCAGTGAACCAAGACAATAAACGAAGGATTTTGTTTCTTAATCAATACATTTCTTACAATCAATAACTTCTTTTAATAAATAAATTTCATACAATCATTAAAAATTGTGATAGGTATATATTAATAGTAGTCATTTTTCATATTCCTAACTAATAAATCCAAATAAAGTATGTTTTTATATGAAAAATGTCGTAAAAAAGAGTGGGGTCCCGCAAGGATCCCCGTGGTAGTCAGTGGATTGCCGGACGCTGTGGTATTGGGAGGGTTAAGTACATAAAACTAATCGCAACAGCCAATGGGCACGATGAGAGAATGATGGATAAAGTCATGGAGCGCCGATTCGCAAAGATGGTCCAAGATGAATTGAAACAAGGCGAGAGAGGGACTCGCAATCCTGTGGGCCAATTCAGCATCCTAGGGAAATTTTCCGAGAAGATAGGACGCATGCTGGAAAAGGTTGGCCTTCGTACTGCCTATCGAAGTCTAAGATCCCTAAAACAAACAAACAAACGCTCCCAAGAACTAAGCATGCAGTCGATCCACTAGATAGATCTGGTGTATCGGGTCACTTGCCTGACTTGTGGAGGCTCATATGTGGGCCAAAGTGGAAGGAACCTAAGGAGCAGAATAAAAGAGCACCTTTCCACCAAGACTTCGGAGGTACGTAAACACATGATAAATGAAGGCCATGAAGCAAATGCCGTTGAGTTCGAGGTGCTCGACCACCTTGTCAAAGGGAATTAAATGGATATAGTAGAGCAGTTATGGATCAGGATGGACATGCTGGTGGCGTGCTCAGGCATGTTCCGTCCTCTGCAGTAGCTGCCCTGGCC
Organism: Riptortus pedestris; assembly: GCA_019009955.1. Classification (NCBI taxonomy): domain Eukaryota; kingdom Metazoa; phylum Arthropoda; class Insecta; order Hemiptera; family Alydidae; genus Riptortus; species Riptortus pedestris. The sequence goes on along the minus strand of CM032229.1, from coordinate 162,855,953 downwards.
CGTGTAGGCTCCCAGTCTCGCCGGAGATGTCGGCTCAATAGGGACCAACTCTAGGTCAGTTCCTCTCCATCTCCTAGTTATTCTGTTATTTGTTTCTTTTAATATTTATTTGGCAATGTTTTAGTTAGAAGTGTTGTATTGCATTTTATATATTTGTTTGTTTTTAAATATTTTATTTATTTTTTATTATTTATTTATTAACGTCCACTTTTTGCAACATAGGCTAATCGGGACGGGTTATCTACAGGTTACCACCCTTTACTAGCCAGGATGGGATTTTAGGACGTTATTTAATGAATTTAATGAAAATAAATAATAATAATAATAATATTTTTTTTTTAATATTCGACTACCTTTGTTGACTTTTACATTTATTTATATATTACATGTTTTAGCAGATTTCCCTTAAGGGAAATCAGCTATTGAGGTTGTACTCATGACGGAATTTTCGAATTTTTTCTTCAAATGTCCAATAATCCTACCCAGTAGATGACGAAAATGAGGTCCCTTCAAAACTGTATATATATATATATATATATATATATATATATATATTTGTCTGTTACCGCTCTAGCGGTCGCAATTTATGTTTGATCGTTACCAAACTCGATATTTAGTCGTTTTATGTAAAAAGAAAGATCAAGTTCGTTAACGGCTGAAATCGGACCAGTGAGAGGGGGGGTTTAGAGAGGAGGATTTTCGAAAATTCGAAATATCTCCATTACTATATGTCGGATCGAAACATTGTACAGAATCAATCTTATTGCAAATTCAATTTACTATAAATATTGTTATATACATTTATTCTCTATCTTGAATATTAACCGCAGCCTCTGCGTGACGGACTTTTTTCAAATTATAAATGTTTTGTCACAGAGCACTGAAAAGTGGACGGTTCGCCCCGAAAGTACTTTGTGAGTAATAAAAGAAGTATAAAGAGTGGAAGTGTTTGA